>BFEA01000218.1:2021776-2046937 GCA_003427395.1 Chara braunii
CTCTCCACGCGTGTTTGTGTTTTCTTTCTTTCTTTCAGCCCCCGCCCTGCCGTGCCCCTTTTTTTGCTTTTCATTCTATTTTATATTTATGATTTATGAAAGTGATTGTTTTTTTCCTTTTTTCATTTATTTTTTTTCTTATTTCACTATCCTACCAATCGGCCACTCCCCGACCCCCTTCCGATGCGGCGCGTTAACGGTCGTGTCAGAAATTTTTGGCTGGGCGAGGTACTGGTGGTTTAAAATCTTCTATCTAGTGGGCCTAAGGCTGACCCCACCCTCCTTTAGGGTTGGCCACACCCCCAACCGAGTGAAAAGATTCTGGCGGGAAGCTTTCTTTGCACGGGCAGGATGCCCAGTATCAAGGAGAGGAGGAGGGGAACAAAGATCTCCTTACTTTTTCGGGTAATACATGTAAAAAATACTGACCGTGGGATCACGAGTAATGCACGGCAGGATTTGGGTCACTCAACTTCCCCACAAACTCATTTCTATCATATCCCATAGCTAGTGGGACCTCGCCCCTGGGGCCTGGACCCACGACTTCGTTCAGGATTTCGATCATGTGTGGCCTCGTCTGACACATTACGACCGTCGAATACATCGGATCTCAACGGCCTGGTAGTTTCCTAGCGGGGACTGTAAAGATGCCCATCTCTCGTCCAATAAGATGCGTCGAAAAAAAAAAAAAAAAAGTTGGACATGATAGCTCGTGGCTTTACGTGGGCGGGAAGTCTGGATTTTTTGGACTTGAAAGGAGGGGGGGTGATTTCGAGACTTCGTTTTCTTTTTCTTTGGCTCTGAGAAATCGAACTTGACATGTGAAATTCATATATCATGGTGGATCTGACAGGAACGCTTTCGCGTCTGTCAGATGACCTGTTAGAGGCATCATGAGATACATGGTGATGAATGTATCCCCATACCCATTACTTGTTCGTCGTTGTGGTTGTGTTCGTGGACATATTTTATTGTCACAGTTCATCACTATGAAGACTTACGTGAAGGAGATCGTACCAGCCCATGAATTCGAGTGCACAACTGTTCTTCATAGTTTTATGTGCTATTTCAATTCATTTTAAATCAGAAAACGATCCATTCATGCAAATAAAAAGTCACTTTGGGCCTCGCCGGACGGCACAACTAACGAAACGAAACGACCACCAGAGTCGTGAGGCCTCGCGAAGCCCTGATCTACCGTTTCGCTTCGTTTTTTGCGTCACCGCCCCACAACACACACGAAACCTCTCGCGACAACGCCCTGGCGAGAGTAGTGCGGGATTCGTTTAGCTACGGTCCAAATTTGTGGACGCTACAGTCCAAGTTCTTGGATGGACTTCGGTTGGATCTATGCAGCACACTCGTGAGATTTCGCAGCTCCTCCAGCCTACCAGTGGAGGACCTATGAGTTCGCGAGGGCTGCAGGCAGGGAGGAGTCGGCACACTCGCGAGGCCTCGCGAACTTCGAGGCTGACAGCATTCACGAGTTTTTTCTGACACAGTTCGTGTGGGTGTTATGGGGCGACGACTTCACGAAACGAAGTCGATTTTTTTTCGTTTCTTGCACCGTGCGGCGAGGCCCTTTGTATTTTCCAAAAAACCATAAAATTGCGTCACACATCGTAGAATACTTCGCTAGTGTGTCCAGGCCCCTGGTGGCTGAATGTTCCACACCCAAATAAAAAATTATAAATAAATAAATAAATAAATCCCACACCCACAATTGTAGATAAACAGATCCTTTGTTCGAAGGTTTTTCGATGCAATAAGGTGAGGGACGACCTCAAGTGAAAAAAAAAAAACTCTGTTTATTAAAGTTTATTTTCAATTGTAGATAAACATTATGCCTGTATGTGGACCGAAAACCAACAATACGACAAAAGATAGATACAGTAAGGAAAGAAGACCAACTTCCGTCTCCCCCCCCCCAACCTCAATAGAAGGTATGGTCATTATAGTTGTATTTGGGGGAAATTTCAGTCCAGATACAAACATAATAATGACTGTAGGTTCTATTCGGCGAAAGACAGTCACGAGGAACAACAATGTGCATGTAACACCCAATGGGCACCATTGCAGGATGATGCTCATTTCAGGGCATACTCACACTACCTTCTTCCCCCGAACAAAATGCATATGCGTTGTATTCACGTGTTGCATTCGAATACGACGCATATGTATTCTATTCGAATAGCCCTAAATTTTGATTTCAACGCGTGTGCATTCTATTCGATTTTTTTTCAAATTTGAAAAATCGAATATGTTCGGGGGAAGAAGGTACGTCATTCTTCGACTCAACTCTGGACGTGATTTGCAGTCAGATGCATCCATGTCTGGCCGATGGCATACATTTTGGAAAGTGCTAGTGCGAGTAAGACATAAAACTGCAGCATGGTGCTCATTTCAATGTGGTTAATTTTTCATTAATGAGGGAGACTATCGAAAAACTTCAAAAACACCCTCGCCAACTTTTGGAATATGTCTGAGTTCTATTAATCTTCTGTTATTGTTCCAAATTTTCATCCAGCTGAGGTCATCAAAGGAACAGCCGAAATAAGTTTTTTAGAAAAGTGAGAAGAAATCTCACACACTGAAGTTTGGCACCTCAAATGGTTTTTCGTTTTCATTTTACCTATTTCACTTTACTCTGCCACGGGGGAAGCAGAGCCCATTGGGCCCAACGTTTTGACGCGACGGCAAACTCCTTGGTGAGGGTTGGAAATGAAGAGTGGTTGGGGCGCCATGACGACAACTTCGACGCGAAGACGAGAGTGCAGGGTGAGAGGTCAGCAGGCGGATGATGAGGCGGGGGAGGGATCATGGGGCATGAAGGAGCAGGTTAGTGGTATCCGGGTGTTGTTGCATGTTCTCCTGTTTGCTGTTTCTGTTGTGTGCTTGCTTGCTTGAGTGGAAGAACACGGGGGCAACATATCTCATATTAAGGTCTCGTTGGAGAGGAGGAATGTCCGGGGGGGGAGTAAGGGGAGGCAGGCAGGGTTTCATGGGCTACAGGAAGAGTACTGCAAGAAGGAATGGGAGGAGGAACGTGGGAGTAAGGTCTTCTATAGGCGGGTGTAAGGTCTTCTATAGGCGGGTGACGTTTGCGATGAGGACATCCCTTCATCTCTTTGGGCTACCTGCGAGGGGCGGCTGACAGGTTCAGCAGTTTAGTCTCGTGACGTGGTTTGGAGTGTTGTGATGGTAATCCTAGTTGCGGTCCTGTTATCTTCATCATTTGGTCCTTTGGGATGGTTGAACGTCAACCACATGCGGCCGAGTTGCTTGGGAGCCGATGAAGGAGGAGGTGAGGTTTGGAGAGAGGGGGGGTACATTTATGGATGTCGAGGGTAAGTTGTGTTCTTCCTCTTCATGTTTTGTAGCGGTGATTCTGTAATGACCTTGATGAGATTCTTAACGATGTGATTCTCAGATAGTTTTGTCTGGTTCAATACCTATTAGTCCCTCTAACCTTGAATTCTAGAAATGCAACGAAAATATAACTAATAACTCTAATTCTGAGGTTTGAAAATCAAGATTAAATCAAGACTAATCCTGACCTGGTTTGGTTGCCTAATTCTGACTTAGTTTGTTTGCCTATTTCTTTCGAATTTCATATCATTAGCTGTGTCGACTGTCGTATGTTTTGTTGTTGAATTATTTCCTGGGCAATACTCTTAGCCTGAGGTTCGTAAAATTTGAGGTCGGACACCTCTGATTTCTTAAAAGTAATTTAGAAATTTTAACTCAATCTCTTTGATCTTTTGATTTGTCTTGACGCTTAAATTTATGAGGTACGTAATCTTGATTTCGAAATTCTAATCACTGTGTGTTTCGATTCAATTTCTGATTGTTTGATCTTGTTTTACGTGGGCACCTCTGATTTCTTAAAAGTAATTTTCAAATTTTAACTCAATCTCTTTTGATCTTCTGATTTGTCTTGATGCTTAAATTCATGAGGTACGTAATCTTGATTTCAAAATTCTAGTCATTATGTGTTCCGATTCAATTTCTGATCGTCTGATCTTGATTTGCGAGTTTCTGAAAATCGGACTTAGTTCTGATGTCTCAATAATCATTCTATCTGTTTTTGGCTATTGAATCTGAAAGGAAGCATCTCCTTTAGGGTTGGAGCCCCTCCCTGCGAGGGTTACACAGGGTGGGTGGTGTAATCTTTGAGAGGGAGAGACGGTGTTGAGGGTTTGTCCTTTTCTGGGCCACACTGATTTTTGGGTCGGATCAGCTATGGCGGTTGGGGAGAGAGGACAAGGGGTGTTGATGTCAGCATGGTGAAAGATGTTGTAGGGTTGTTTCACTTGGAGGGGGTGGGGCAGGAGGGAAGGGGGATCTTCGGCTCTGCGGGGCATACTTTAGGGGGTACTTACTGTATGCAACTAAGGGATTAGGAGTGACATTTAGGGGGCTGTTATGAACTAGGGTTGGGAGGTGAGGGGGCGCTTCCCCGCAGAGGCAGTATCAGACAGGGGGTCGGTTTTTTAGGGAGAGGAGTAATCTGTTTTGATTCTTGTGAGCCTTGTACATGCAATCAAGATTAAAATAGGCGTTAAAGTTTCCATGGGGATAGAGGGTGGTTTTTTCCCTCCCTTCCCCTCTTCTTGGGAAAATAGTAGGCGCTGAAACGTGTATAGGGCTTTCTCAATCTTCTGATTTCCTGATTTTTCAATATGCTTTTGAGAGAGGTGAGTGAGAGAAGTAGATGTTGGGATATCAGGCGTCCTACTAGCGAGGGGGCTAACTCGTAGGATGGAAATAAGGCACAACAACAACGGAGATGGTGGCTCTGTTGCAGTAAGTCTTGTCGGAGTGAGGTAAAGAGGATTGTTTTGGGGGTTATGAGTTGTTTGTTCTTAGCTGAAGCCAGGTAACGACCTTGGTATCACAAAAAAAGAGGGAATGGGGGGGAGCTAGAACTGGAGATGGAAGGTAGTAAGGGGGCTCTCAACAGAGGAAGGTTGTTTGTTGAGGTAAGTAGGTTAGAAGGATGATGTTGGAGCGACACATGCCGGTGCTGGAACTTTTGCTCTGTGACCTAGGGGGAGCTTGAGGCCTGTGGAGTTATGCCGAGGGTGGAAGGCATAACCCTGTCTCTTATACACATCTAGATGTGTATAAGAGACAGTGGGACGAGACACATGCCGGTGCTGGAACTTTTGCTCTGTGACCTAGGGGGAGCTTGAGGCCTGTGGAGTTATGCCGAGGGTGGAAGGCATAACCAGACCGTTCGACGTAGCCGACGCCGGGGTATTAACCCTGTAACCTGTGTCAGGGGCGTGTCGCTAAGGGAAATGTCGAGGGAGGAAGGCACTTCCTGTCCGTCAGAACAAGGTTGGTCAGTACTGGGGAAGGTTGTGGTGCCCTGTTACCCTAGCAGAAGGGGGTATGAGATCAAGTGAGTTCTGGTACAAGGACTAAAAGCCTGGACTGACGTTCCGTCTGTTGAGGAGGGGAGTTTTGGATAGTAGGCAGTTTCAGTTTTGACGGGGGCTGCTCTCATATTTTTCCAAGCCTTTTCATATTTTTTCTGAATTTTAGCCTAACTCATGAGGAAAGTCTTGAGAATGCCTTAGGATTCTGGGCAGTTTCAGTTTTGACCCCCCACCCGCTCTCATATACACATCTAGATGTGTATAAGAGACAGGTAGAACACAGTGGAGCCGAAGCCTAAATCGATGCTAGTGGGTCCCGGCTCCAGGGGTCCCCTCTAGATAGCCTTAGGAGTAGGTAATGAAAGGCAAAAACAGAAGTTGAGAGTAGAATATAGACAGTTAAAAAAAAAAAAAAGAATATAGCGTAGTTAACAAAAAAAAATAAAAAAATAAAAAAATTGATGGTGTTTCTGCCAGGCATCCATAATCATTGCGGGAACCTTTGTTGATGTTTCTAGATGGAGCCTGCAAGAATGATGGGCATGGCAATGCGGCATCTGGCATTTTCTGAGGACATGGCCCTTTTCCCATGATCTATTCTTAGCCACTTTGTTGCCATTAGATTTCCTCAAAGAAAAAAAGAAGAGGAAGGATTTCTTGAACCCATTCCTCTCTCAATTTCTCCTCTCTCAATTTCACCTCTCACTACCTCCCTACCACTACCCCTTTTTTTTCTTTTCTTTTCTTTTTTTTCCTTCATAAAAGCCCAGGTTGTTGTAGAGCTCAGGTAGGGGACACATTAGCAACAGGGCCTGGATTTTCTCTTTCAGGTAAGGGGTACTTTTGTAATTGTCGTATTTAAGTTTTTCCGGCGGCACTCTATGCGGGCATTATTTCTTCTTCTCTGGATCTTTTCTGGACCTGTTTCTTTGGGTATTGCCCTGATTCTGACACGGTGGCTCCGAGCCTCCACCCGGTCATTGGTTCTTCTTCTTTCTTGGAGCTTGATGGGTCGAGACTTCTACGTTTTGTATTAATGACCTATCATATCGCGTTCGGGAGACTGTGACGTGTCATTCCCTGCTTCTCTACCTCTATCTTTCCTCTCTTTGCTCTCTCTCTCTCTCTCTCTCTCTCTGGAGTGAGTCTATGACACCCGTAGCGACTGGATCCCCCCCCCCTGGCACTGTAGTTAACTGTATGTGTGACCACAGGCTACATGTACTCCCATTATAGGCTATGTATCTATGCCTTTTTTTTTTTTTTTTTTTTTTTTTTTTTTTTTTTTTTGTTAATTGTATATATGTTGTCAGCTGTTGTAAGCATTCTGTGTATTTGAACCCACGATCATCACTGTATGACAGTCACCCTCAACCGCATGTACTACAGTTTCAAATGGTACCAATATACGATACGCTAGACTAGGGGGATCATCAGAATAATCTATGGACAACATCGTTAGGCAACCTCCCGCATAATCAAGCCCTGACATACAAGAACCGTGAACTTAACCCTTGGCTGGTGCGCAGGCTGTGTCTGTAATAACTTACCTGCATCAGCCCAAGGGGGTGTGCAAGTGACCATGCGTTACGTAAACGCCTCCGGTGTCTCTGCGCAGAGGTGCGGAGTTTTGAACCCGCAACCACTCAGACCACAATGCGCATCGACAACCGGTGCCCTAACCACTGAGCCACAGGCCAGTTGCAATTATACTCGTATGGGGAACCATGTAGCAGCCAGAACCGTGTTCACGAGAACATGCGGGGGCTTCTCCCGACCAGCAGGGGGGCGATGCCGGCCAGCGGACAGCCAGTAGCATCAGGGACCATGCCAACAGTTCAAACAGGACCAATCCCTGTGCCCCCCCTCATGTGGTGGTCCCCTCCCCTATGGACATCAGCAGACTCTGCTCAATGCCGATCGGCGGGGGATCCAGTGGTCTATCTCTTTTTTTTTTTTTTTTTTTTTTTTTTGGTGGTGGGGGGAAGGCTCGATCTATTGGCGGGGAGCAACACCTGCTGGTGGCGGGCGCGAAGCATGCCCCGGAAGATACATGAGTCCAATGGGGATTGAACCCACGACCTCCTGAATGCCACTTGCGAGCCTTACTGACTGAGCTAGGCTGCTGGATATAGTGTGCCTTTTGTTTCCTTTCTTTTCTTTTCTTTTCTTTCTTTAAAAATAAAATAAAAACTTGGACAATTTTTTGATTCATGCGTGTCCTCCTCCTTGCACAGGGGCCATGCCAATCTTCTTTCTCTGTATCCTTCCAGTTTTAACTGCATGTCTCGGAGGACGTTTCCTTATCTTATGGGTAAACTTCAGTACCGTCACAAAAAAAAAGTTTGAAATTTCGGATTTCCACTTTGGGCATTCTTTTGGGTAAACTTTTTATTTCTTTTTTTTTCACTACAGTCACAAACACACTTTGAAATTACACTTTAGCCATTAGCCCGAACAAAACAGACCCCCATGCACCCCTACCTGACCAGAAAGCTAGGCTAAGGGCCTGGTTGCACTACTCTCCATACGCCAAGTTTCGGGGAGTAGGGGCCTGGTTGCACTTACTCGCCAAATTTGGCCAATGAAAAATATGTCAGACTGCTCGCCACACCGTCAGCACAAGTTGTGGTGAGGCGAGTGTTTTCGGTTTCCCCGCCTGTGCACAGCGGATTGTCGAGGGTGGTGCTCCTCGGACCTTTCCACAAAACAACTTTCTGGAGAGTGCACGGCTTCACGAGTGGAGATGAGGCAGACAAAAAAAATTAAACCACCAGTACTTGGCCCAGCTATCGGCCGCGGGGAAAAATAGAGTAGAAACGTTTCTAGTCGGGTAAATTTGGGCGCTCCTGTAGTAGCCCGTACATTTCCTAAAATTGTGGCGCGTTAACGGGCACGACTCTAGGAAGTACTACTGTACTGGTGGTTTAACTTGTCTGTAGAATGAGCCTGGCGTCCGAAGTTCCCGTACGGCAAGGTTCGTTCGCTTCCGCTTCCATCAGGGCTGGGAGGTTGGCCCAGCCTTGGTGCTTGTCACTGCTGTCCAAGTTGTCCTGGATACTGGTAGGGTGATGGTCCTGAGTGCTGGTCACACTGAGGTAGGCGGTCATTATAGCTGAATTTAGACAGAAAGATACACCAAATTCAGCTATAATCACGTACGTTGTATTCGGGGGAAGACTGTAGCAATCACCGCGGGTCTGGTCCTTGGCCTCTACAACACCCTGGGCTTTAAATTTTTAAAAAAGAAGAAGAAGAAGAAGAAGAAGAAGAAGAAGAAGAAGAAGAAGAAATATAGTGGCAAACAGGCCTCCAGTTCGACACTATTCTCATTTTTTTCACTATCCACCCATCCATCAAGAATTGTGGCCGATGGCGAGTAGTGCAACCAGGCCCTAGGCTTTGTATACATACATTGCCAGAAGTGCAATTTGAAACTGCTTTGCTTTTTTTAAACCACCAGTACTTCCTAAAGTCGAGTAGCGTTAACGCTATGGAATTTTAGGAAACGTACGGGCCACTACAGGAGCGCCCAAATTCATCCAACTAGAAACGTTTCTACTCTATTCTTTTCCGTGGCCGATAGCTGGGCCAAGTACTGGTGGTTTAAAAAAGGGCAATGAGATCATCATTGAACCCACCTACCCCAGGCAATTCAGAATTATGATTTTATTTTCTACATCTGAGGGCATCTGGATTCAAACTATACCTTCTACATCTGAGGGCATCTGGATTCGAACTTGAGTCTGTATTTCAATTTTCAACCATTCAGGGGTGTACCAACTGAGCTAGACCCGTTTCGAGCCTGAAGTGTACTTTCAAACTCTTTTTGTGACCCCCGTGTAGTTTCCCGTTTCCTTTTTTTCTTTTCTTCACAGTGTGACGTGCTACGCAGAGATCAGGTTCGTGTCAGTCACAATCGTACCACAGAGACACGTGGCAGTCCAACTTAGAGAAGTCCTACCCCGGGTCAGCAGGAGCCAGCCTTGTCAGAGGTGATGCGATAGGGTGTCCATGGGGCCATTTAGTGGGGTGGGCACATTGGGATGGAATGGGGCAGTTTTCAGTTGGCGACCGGTAGGCACACTTCAGGGGTGGGCCCATTTTGATGAGGAGGGCCATTGGACGAGGGTGGGGCCCGTTGCAATAATGGGGTGTCCATGGGGCCATTGGGGGAAGTGAGACAAATTGAATGTCAGGTCGCACAATCTACGCATCGGGCGCAGGCAAAACTTCGACTTGGGGAAAAACAAAAAAGAAAAAAAAAAACACCCTTGGCATAGAAAGTACTTGACTCCAGGATAGAAGGTCTGCCATCTTTTTTTTTTTTTCTTCCTTTTTGAACTTTTCTCTTTTTTTTTTTCCTTTCTCTGGGTGGCAACAAAAGGACAGAACAATAAATCTCTGGAGGGGGTAACTGATCGCCCAGGTGTAGGAACAGTTGCGTCTTTTTTTTTTTTTGTTGAGAAATTGAGAAATTTATGGAAAAATCCTTGAGATACCGGGGTCATTACCCAGCTTTGGCTAAGAAAGACAACTGTGTAATCTACACAAGAACACTTTTTTTTTTTTTTTTTTTTTTTTTTTTTCCTTAGAAAGCTCTCAGATTGCTCTTAGTCGAAGCCAGGTAATGGCCCTGGTATTTCAAATCTTTTGTATAATTCTATATGGGACGCTGGGCCCGGTTCCCAGCACGTGTTGCTCCCACGAAAACATTGGAGCATTTTGTCCCAAAAAAATAAAATTAAATTAAAAAAAATCACCCTCGGCCGGTTAGGGTGCCCTTACGATGTAAGGATTTGTAAGTGGTGTGGAACAAGGCCCAAAACAACGAAAATCTCTAGGGAGCCCCCGGAGGTGACTTGAAATGTGAGGGTGGGACCCTACGAATTGCCCCACGGGCCAAGGTCCTGACACCCGGCGCTCCTCACCTGAGATGTAAAGGCGGGTACGTGTAGGGCCTTCCTTACGGGCTGTGGAACAAAAACAAAAGTTAGGGTAAATTAATCACCCTCAACCCGTTAGGGCGCCCGTACAATGTAAGGATTCGTAAGTGGTGTGGAACGAGGCCCATGGTCCGCTTTATACCTTTGATCGGTAATAGCAGGGTCCTTGGCCAGCACGGGTGTGAGTGTGAGTGTGAGTGGGTTGTGTGAGTGGGTTGTTTGTGGTGTGTGGGAGAGAGTTGGCCTTAGGTAGACACTGCTGTTATGCGGTTGGGGGTGGGGGACGATGAAAAGGGAGGTGCAGCTAGCTACTGGCAAAAGGCTCTCTCTTTGCGTTCGCCGGACCCCCACGGTGGCCCTACCCCATCCTTGACCACCATGGTTGGGGGGGGACGGGGCAACATGTATCCCCTCTGATGGCTGGAGGGAGACAACAAGGCTATGTTTGCAGGGGTCCCCTTTATAAGCCTTAGGAGTACTGGTAGCCTGGTAGGTAGCGAAGGTGAATTGAAAGAATGTTTTTTTGAAAGATGATCAGAGATCTGAGAGAAGAATATAGCGTAGTATCCAGCAGCCTAGCTCAGTTGGTTAGGCATGCAAGTGGCATTCAGGAGGTTGCGGGTTCAAGCCCCATGGCCGCCTGCGGCGCACTTAGTGCCAACGGACTGTGATAGTCCTCTGGATACCCCTGATCGGTATTAGCGGGGTCTATGANGTGCTAGGAGTGCTGATACGAGCAGACACCACTAGCACTGTCGGGGAGGCTCCATCTATTGGTGGGGAGCAGCACCTGCTGGAAATCGGGTCCAGCGTCCCTGTGGAATACAAGTGTAAACAGTTGTATGTGAACATGAAATGTCAGAGCCCATGAGCTAGGTCTGCCTCTTCAGCCCCCCTTTTTTTAAGGGGCTGCCTGTTGCTTTCCATAGTCCCTAGCAGTCTAACCCTACTCTCGGAGCCATTTCCCTCACTCTCCCTCATACCATGCCTTGCTTACTAAACTATTTGCCGGGGAAGGGAAAAAGTCTGGGAATTGATCACTTGGTCGCATCGAAATCGAGTCTTCAAGCTTGGTCCACTCATTAAAGAGGAGTCTGTAGTCTCTGGTTATCTGCGCCTCCTCCTGTCCCTCTTTTGCTCCTTTCCATTCCACTTTTCCCAACCTCCCCCCTGTTTCCCCCCCGAGCCATTCTTTGCAGAAGGTTTGTATTTTCTGTTTTATTTCATTCTGAGTGTGGGTGTGCTTGATTTGCATTTTCACTTCCTCCCATCTCGCTGTTATGTTTGTCTGGATTTGTTGTTGTATGCTTTCCGTAAATTCTGGCCCTTCCAAAGGCCCTGAAGAAGACAGCCCGGGATGCATAGGGATATGGGAGGACGCTGAGTGCACCCGCCCACGAGGCAGAAGCGGCACCGGAAAGGACAATCGTAACATCCAGAAGCGGCGTCTTGAGGAAGGAAAAGAAGAGGACGTCACGCGGGGCCAGGAGAGCGATACCCCGGGAGACCATGACAGCAGGCGAGCAGTAGAACGCGACCCCGGGAGTCCACGACAACAGACGTGCTGGTGGCGGCACCGGAGCGGAACACAGAGAAGAAACGGCGAACGACAGTATATCACCCTCTGGCCTTCAGCCCCCCCCCCCTCCCCCTTCTCTCCACCTCCCCTCCCTGGCGTTTCTCCAAGCCAGCAACGACCACCCTCAAAAAGTGAGAGAAAGAAACAAAAATAAATTAGTCAGGTTCATCAATTGCATCTAAACACACACCGCGCAATCGAGAAACACACAGAACTAACCGGGAACCAACAAGTACACAGAACCCGCGGAGCATAATACACAGCTCCGCCGCAATTCAAACACGCGCATATCCCGCAAATATGTCTTGGCAATGGAGCGCGCGATTGATCAAGGCATCCAAAAGAGGAGGGCGTCACGCCCCCTTATTTTTTATAGGGGGATGGGGAGGCACGATGCAGCTAGACAGCTGGCAGTGTCTCCATATGGCAGACGGATAGCCAGAGGAACCCTCCTTCCTAGGCTAGGCCATCCACCGCGCCCGGATACACACCCGCTGGATTGGAATCGCTGGCCAAGTTTGACCGAAGCGTTTAAAGAGCAATTGGTGCCGATCGGGCAGGCCCAACCATCGCCCCCTCCGCCAGGGATCCACGTGCAGGGGACCGTGCCCCCGCCACAACCCCCCCCCCCCCACCCCTTCGAGATGTGGCAAATTGCGATGGGAGTTACAAAACACCAATAGGGGCGGAAGGAGGTGGCAACGATGTAAAGATGGTAGATGAGAGTGGAAGTGAGGAGGAGGAAGAGGAGGAGGAAGAGAACGGGGTGGAGGACGAAGAAATGCTAACAGAGGAGGAAAGGAGCCAAGAAAGCGGGAAACAACAGCAGATGGTGGGGACGGACAGAAATGGCAAACACGGGGGAAAGAAGCCCACCTGGGCCCAGCGCGTAAGAACAACAATTCAAGAAAAAATTCTTGACATCCGACGCGCCGTACAGGACTCACAGCAGGGCCAGGAAGAGACTCAGAAAGTACCCCTCCGAAAACTCTCGTAGGCGAGGGCGTACTTTCTAACCCTCTTCCTTCTCCCCTCCCAAAACCAGGTGGTCGACCAGGGAGGGAGAAAGACAGTGATGAAAACATACCCCCCCGAGAAACAAGAAGAAAGGGATAACATTTACAGCCAGCATGCCAGCAATTGGCTTTTCCTAGGAGATGTAGCACACAAATCAGTGAATGACAAAATCGGATGGATACACAAACGATTGGAAGAATTGAAAGGAAACCCCGAGGCGGTGCAGGAATTTTTCCTGATTCAGCCTCTCTCCTCAACGGTATTCATCATCCTCAGCCTCTTCACAGAAGACAAAAAGAAGATAGACGGATGGAGATCAATCAAATGGGAGCGCTCGGAAGTCAGAATATATCCCTGGCAACCCAAAAAAGTAAGCCCGAAGGAGAAACGGGAACAGTTGATGAGAGACTACTTTTGGGTCGAACTGAGACACATCCCGATGGAGCTTCAGGCTGCCTTTGTCCACGATTTCGGTCAACAGTAAAACATTGTTGACTTCATCGACCCGCTCCCATCCTTCGTAGCGAAGCGCGACGATTACTTGATGCTGGCCCTGGACCTGCCCAAAGACCAACCGTTCTCGATCGACGACATCATTCCCTACAAGATGGGCGACAAGGTCTTTCAGATCCACACAACCCATAAGTTCCGCCCGTGGTGCTTCAAATGCCGGGCATACGGCCACCTCAGTACAGAGTCGGTCTGTCCTCATCACCCCAATAAACGGGGTTTGCCAACTAGCCGGCTCCGCCCGGACCCACGCAGACCCAACAGATGGTACACGGCGGACCAAGGCCATAAAGGATGGGTGTTTCTCGACGACCGGGACCCCACAGGAAAAGTAAAGGGCTGGTTCTGGGAAGGAAGAGGGACCCCCTGTTGGGCCACCAGACCCCCCAACGATTGGACCCCCCCCCGGCTGGAAAAGGGACGCAAACCCGAGAAGGCCACAAAACCCGACCGACAGAACCCCAAACCGCCAGCCCCTCAGAACGAGGAGAAGCAGGCCTGGAAACAACCTGAGCCCAGCGAAAAACAAAACTGGCGGACTTGGGGTCCCAGCGCCAAAAGGTATCTGCCCATCGAGAAACCCGTTGGGGGCACACAGAAGAATGATGGACACAGTAAGAACCCCCAGCCCCTCCGCCCTCCACCCGGGGCAGAACCGAACCGGCCTGCACAACCCACGTTGCAGAGGCCTGAGCAGCAAGAAGCAGAAGCAACGAAACCCAAAGACCTGTTCAAGGAAGCCTTTGGCCCCGAACCAATGGAAATCGAAATCATCCCAGGCGGCCCCCCTCCGCCCGAGGTGGAGATGACAGAAGCCTAGGGGGAGGAAGGCACACCCCCGCCGGAGAGGGCATCTTGCTCCTTCCGGTTCGACACGCTAACGGGGAGTGGGAGGTAGGGCTGTCAGTCCCGCCTAACGCAGTACATGGGAAAGTGTCCTTATAGGGACGCTCAGCCCTCTTCCTCTCCCTAACATCTTGGGCAGATAATCTTACCCTGAGGAAACAGGATATTTCACGATTGGCTCAGGGTCTCCTCCCGGAGGGCGCTATCTTGGCCCTGGTAATCTCCCTCGGGCGGGACACGCTCGACATCTGGGACATCTATCTACAGTATGACCGACCTGACACGAACATGCGCTGGTTCGATAACGAGGCCCTCCTGGACCTCCAAATCCTAAAAATTAAAAGTGGGGACCTTTGGACGGCAACAGAGGTTAAGTCCTTCCTGGTGAGCCTACTCCGGATGCGCGTTCTGCAAAAGGGCAGCTTCTTGGACTCAGCGAAGTGGTTGCCGTTAAAAAAAAAAAAAAAAAAAAAAAAAAAAACACCACTCACACACACAGGACCGTGGAGAACTTACAACAACAAGAAATGAACGTGGTAGACGCGCTCTATGGCAGGGATAAGGCCTGGAATCTCTTTAAACGGCAAGCTGACCTAGACTTGCGCTCCATCAATGTGAACGGTCTCGCCTCAACAAAGGCCTCTAAAAGACAGGCCATAGTAGACCAATTAAGAGGCGTGGAAGGGAGGACATGGCCGGATGTGATCTGCGGACAAGAAACTCACCTAATGGATACCCCGGACCACAACCGCACACACAAGGAGATTTGGCCTCATCAGGCCTTCCGTGCCCACGCCCCACGCCCAGGCAGCTGCGGAGTTGCCATATGGATCCCCCCGAGATCCAAAGTGGAGATGCTCAACTGGCCAGCGGACCAAAACGAGGGCAGATGGGTCTACCTCTTAGCTATGCTGGAGTTGGAAGTGGTCACTATTCTGAACATATACTCACCAAATGACCCATCGAAGAGACGGACCTTCCTGGAATCCTTGAAGGATAAGCTACCGGTGGGCATACCCACAATCGTGGTAGGGGACTTCAACGCAGCACCAGATAGGTGGAACGACAGATGGAAGACCCCGTCCCCCTGTCCGGGCTACATTGAGCAAGATGAGTGTATGATCTCCGACCTCTCCCAATCTCTTAACCTTTTTGATACCTTTCGGCGGAGTTACCCGACGGCCCGCCGCTTCACATGCTATCGCAAGAACGAGAAAGTAAATGCATCAAAATCATGCATAAACCTGATTCTGGCGTCGGAGGACTTGCAAGGGGGCCTGCAGACAACCGAAATCTTCCCTAAAAGCCCTCACCCAGGCTTGGATCATGCCATGTGTGTGGCAATCTTCTCCTTTCGAAAGAAGCCTGACCAAGGTAGAGGCTTCTACAAACTCAACACATCACTCCTCTCCTACGACCGTTTTATAGGCTACCTCAAGGACGTCTGGTCCTTTTGGAAAACCCAGAGGGACCAAATCGGCGATGACATATTGTGGTTTAACAACGGCCTAGCTTTCTTAGGCCGCAAGTGCAACGAATACTCGAAACTACTCGCAGTCCGCCGCCACGCGGAGGAGCTTAATCTCCAGCACCAACTGCAGCAACTACAATCACAGGTTGACGAACAGCAAGCCCTCGAACAGCAACATGAGACGATCCAGTCCTTAGAAGGACAACTCATGGAACACATGGAACACAGGTGGCAGGGGGCCAGGATCCGGGGCAAACTCTCCAAGTACAATACAGAGGGTGCAATGGACGCCATATTTTTTGCAATGGCCAGGGCCAGAATAGGGAGATCGACAATTGAGGCCCTAGAGGACCCGAAAGGCCACCCAGGAACCCTCCACACATCCACGGCCGCATGCACAAAAATAGCCAGAGATTTCTACCAAGAATTGTTCACCTCCGAATGTCGGCGTCAAGAGCAGGGCAAACGGGCGGAAGAGATTGATGCATTCTTGGAACCACTTATGAACACACTCACTGACCAGCAGAAACAGACCTTAGATGCACCCATAACTAAGGACGAGATCTGGGAGGCGCTCAAGCAAATGGACGAAGAAAAGACCCTGGACCTGGATGGTCTTCCCAAGGAATTTTGGGAAACCATGTGGCCCACCATCGCACAGGATCTCATGGACTTCTACCACGCGGTCTGGGACACCGGACAGATAGGCGAAATAGTGGGGCAATGAGTGTTGACTCTCCTTTACAAAAAAGGCGCYWGGACCAATATCAGAAACTATAGGCCCATCACCCTCCTCACTGTGGTCTATAAGCTACTAGCAAAAGCTCTAGCTAATCGTATGACACCAGTTATGCGAGACATCATTCACCCTGACCAGACTGGCTTTATCCAAGGAAGAAACATCCAGGATAACATACTCCTGGTCAATGAGGTGATCAAGCTATCGAGGCAATCCAGGAACAACGTTGCTATCATCTTCATTGACTTTGAGAAGGCATACGACCATGTAGACTGGTTCTTCTTGGATAAATGCCTACATAAACTAAATTTTGGGGAGAACTTCCGACATTGGATCAAGATCCTCCATGAGAACGCAACAACTAGAGTCATGGTAAATGGCAATCTGGCACCCCCCATCTGCCTGCACAGGTCAGTGAGACAGGGCGATCCCATAGCACCCTACCTATTTGTTATCGTAATGGAGGCACTGACTGCCAACCTGAGATCCCACAAAGATCTCAAAAGAATCCAGGTGGCGGCAATACCAAGAGAGGCAATCCCGGTGTGCTCACTATTTGCTGATGATCTAACATTGATGGTGGATGCCTCCAAAGAAGCAATGGAAGAGGTGCAGCATATGATGGACCACTTTTGCGCACTGTTGGACATGAGAGTGAACTGGGGGAACAAAACCCTGGGTTGGTGGATACATCATGAAGGAGTGAGACCCCCCGAACAACCTAGGATTAACTGGCTCCCCAAAGAGGCCCCCATCAGGGTGATCGGCATTTCCATGATAGCGGAAGGCAGACCAACGACATGTAACGAGTGGATCTCATCGCCCCCCTTGGCCAAAATGGCCCTTTGGAGGGATAAGCACACCTCGCTGTTTGGCCGAGCCCTAATCATCAACAACGTTGTTCTAGCATCCATGTGGTATAAATCGGTCATTTGGGCCCTGGACAAGAACTCCTTGCGCCCCCTGTGACACCAGATTGTCGCCTTCTTATGGCGTGGTGATCACGAACGACGAAATGTTCTGCACCAGGTCGCTTGGCACGCCCTCATCCAACACAAAACCCGGGGCGGGTTGGGTATCATTGACCCCTTGCTGCAAACCCAGGCATTGGCCCTGCAATGGCTCAAGCGCCTCCTTTTCAACCCGGAGGTCCTCTGGAGACGGTTGGCTTTGGAACAAATTGCACGCCTTGCACCGCAAGTACTCGAGGGAACAAACCCGCTGATGTGGTTGGAAAATAGAGAGTGGCCCATCCCTCGAATAAGGGTGCAGCACACTGGCCCGTGTCGTGACTGCCCCAAGCAAGAAGCTAGAGATGACCTGCGTCACGACCCCTTCTGGCCATCCTTGCTTAAGACATGAAGGCGCCTACCCCCCCCCAGACAAAACAGAACCGGAACGATGGGAGGAGGTGGCACGCCAACCCCTCTTTGGGAACAAGCGAGTGGTAGACTCGACGGGCCGCATGCTCCTTTGCACCCGACTCCCCCTGGCAGAGCTGGATCAGGAATAGGGTAATAAGGATAAAAGACATATGGGACAGAGACACAAGGGACTGAATCGGGCCCAACCAACTCCGATATTGCCACCGTCCGTATGAAGCCCTGGAGCAGCTAATAGAAATGATCCCTCTTGCATGGTGGTGAATCCTTCGCAAAGGCCCCACCGTGCAAGAACAGGACTGGGTTGCAGTCCGGGACCGACGCAGCCAGGTGGGTAGGGTTATTTGTTGTCCTCGGGATGGGACGACAGTTGTACGACTCTCACCAGTCGGCCAGGACAACGTCATCCTAAGCGACCTTAGCAGCGTGGACCTCACATGCCAAACCGCGGAGGTATACCGAATTCGAGTGCTACACGAAAACGAACAATGGATAGCCTACTACCCCGATACCCCCCTGGACCACTTGGCCCTGGACCCAGGGGAGTGGTCGTGGTCAACCCACGGCAGGCAGGACAAAAAATTCACGAAATCTCTATATGATTTAACTGTAAAAGCTGCCTACAGACTCTTAAGACCAAAGGCTGCACTACGTGATCAGGTGAAGGAACGCTGGAGGTTCCACATCAACATAAGCAATCAGGAGCTGCAACCTGTCCGATGGTTCCGAACAATCAAAGACAAGCCAGCAAAATGGGCCTCACTCCAATGGCAGATTGAGCATCGCTGCCTCCCTACTTACAACTGGCTTATCGACAGGACGTCCCTGGAACAACAAGGGCGAGCCCTCCCATGGTGCAAACTCTACAAGAACGCGTTCCCCCCCCGAAAACGGCCGGAGACAATTGAGCATATCTTTCTCCAGTGCCCTGGGGCACTCTGGCTATGGAGATGGTGGGACCGAGTGTGGGATCAACTGGGGACAAAAGTTCAGTGGCTATGGGATTGGAAGGCCCTGCTATGTGAAACCTGGCTCGCGAGCCTGACAGAGCAAATGGACAAGTTCACTGGAAACATGCTCAGGCTGGGGCGGCGGGCGGTTCTCTGGGCACTCTGGCGACGACGTTGCACCTTCGAAATGGAGGGAGCACGATTAGAAGGACCCGAGTTCACAGAGAGCGTCCAGCTTCAAATCCAGACAGAAATAACTGCCAAATGGAATGAGCTCAAAGCATGAATTCAACCCCTCCACAAACCACAAGATATCAGAAAACAAATCCAGGACTTCAGCTTAAACTGGCTTGGGGATTCACAGGGAGGGAGGATCGGCAAAGTGGAATGGCAGGGAGAACCAACAGTAACTACAGCAGCTGAGGAAGACCAAGCTGGAGGGGAGATCACAAAAGACTACCGACTGTACTTCAATGAATGGACCAAAGTGAACGCAGAAATCCCTTTCAAATCGCCTGATCACTTCCCGGACTTCTTCCCCCCCCCCTCGAACTGTCTGGTGGACATGATGTGGTACGGGATGGACCTCACTGGGCACTAGGGGGACCAGGCCGCACGGTAGGGAGCCGCAGGGCAGTCAATGTTGGCAGCCAGAGCGAGAAAAAAGACAGAAGAGAGATAGCTCTAGGCAAAAGTTCAAGAAAGAGAGGGGAGGAACGGACAGAGCACTGTCTAAGACACACACACACTTTCGGAAAAGGAAGGGGGGAACTTGTTATCAGCTGTAGGTATTGGGCACCTGTCACGAACTCCCCACAAGGTTGCTGCAGTAACGCTCTCGAACATTGGTACTCTGTTGGGGATGGGATGAACTAGTTCTTCAGTCGTAGGATTCTGGCGCCCGGCACAGGGTGAAGAGGTTTATCCCCAACCTGCACAGTCAATCCTCTGGAGACAGAGCAATCAATGCTGGCAGGGTATTGTTTCTCTCGATGTAAGGGACGCTGGACCCGTTTTCCAGCAGGTAACGCTCCCCACCAATAGATGGAGCCCTCCTCCAGGTGCTAGTGCTGCCTGCTCTTACCAGCAGCACTAGCACTGCAGGAGGACGTTTGTTTTTAAAAAAAAACAAAAAAAAAAATGTTTTCCATTTCGTAGGTGCAGCGTCGTCTCCATAATGCCCATAATACTCCCCTGCATCCTTGTTTGAATATGTTAAGAGTGAAGTCGTCCGGCTGTTCCAAGGGCCAAATTTCAAACAGCAGGGCTTTCCAGTCCCACGGCCAGGGTGTCCCTGTTCCCAACTGATTCCCAGATTCCATCCCACCATCGCCAGAACCAGACAGCGCCTGGGCATTGAAGGAATATGTGTTCTATTGTCTCTGGTCTCTTTCTCGATGGGAATGCATTTGAGCATAGTCTACACCAGGGCACGGCGAACCCCTTCTGTTCAAGATTGGTCATGTCTATCATCCAATTGTTGGTAGGCAGGCACCTGTGTTCCATTTGCCACTGTAGAGAGGCCAGGTTAGCAGGTTTGTTTTTGGTCAGTTGAAACCATTTGAGCTTTCTCTGTGATTCTTTGTTGATGTTCAAGTGGTTCATCCATCTCGCTTCCACCCTGTCCCGCAGGCCGATTTTTGGCCGGAGCATTCTGTATGTTGCTTTGACCGTGCTATCATATAGCGTTTTAGTACTGGTTCTGCCTCTGCCCCTTGTGCTCGTCCATATCCACTCCTGGGGGTCTAAGGGCAGTTGCGATAGCGGCGTATCGGGGAAGAACGCCACCCATCTGTGGTCCTCCTTCAGTACTCTAATTCTTGAGAGCTCCTGCTCCCCGACCAATTGTGTCTGTTTAGGATTGACCCTTTGGAGGTAGATGTCTTTGCCAATTGTGTAAATATCAACCGCCACTGGTCCATTTGAGTCGCTGTGCACTACCTTGCCTATTTCTCCCTGACGGCCCTGAATTAACACCCAGTTTGATTCTCGTATCACCGGTTCCTTTCTCAGGATTTTCCACCAGTTCAGGGGGATGCATTCAATCAGGTTATCCAGCGCCTCTTCCGGTTTGTGGCAATACCTCAGTCTTTCCTTGAGTTGATCCTTTGTGGCCCAGTCTTTTCTATCCCCATCCCAGATGTCCCCAATTCTAAGAACCCCTTTTTTCACCCATCCTCTCCACGGGGCGTCCGCCCAATGCAACACCTGACCTCTTGTGTTAGTTATCCTTCGATTCCCAAATAGTGGTTGCCTGACCACCTCCTCCCATCTTTCTAGTTGAATTTTGTCTGATAAGGGGAGGTCTCTCCATGTCCGTAGAAGGGTTGGCCAGAAAGAGTCGTTGTGCAGGTCCTTCCTTGCCTCTCTTCTTGGTGAGTCGACAGCGGCATTTTCTTGCCGGGACCGCCGCGGGATTGGCCATTCTCTATTTTCAATCCATGTGAGCGGGTTGATATGGGTCGGTGTTTCCGGGGCTAATCTTGAGATCTGCTCCAGTGCCAGGTCTTTCCACGGGGTGCGTGGGTAGAAGAGCAAGCGTTTGAGCCATTGTATGGCAAGTGCCTTGACCTGCGTTGTCGGGTCGATTATGCCCAATCCTCCTTTTGTTTTGGGTTGGATAATCGCTTGCCATGCAACTCTGCTGATAACATTGTGCCTTTCATGATTCCCCCGCCACAAAAAAGCGGCCAGCTATCGCTGCAGGGCTTTCAGGGGGGTTTTGTCTAACCCCCAAATGGCCGATTTGTACCACAAGGAGGCTAGCACCACACAAGAACACTAAAATTCTCTATCCCCCAAAGCTCGGACCAAAGGAGCATTCAGAATGAAAAAACCACCTGCCTTAGGGCCTTCCAGCAGCCCAGCCCTACCTGCCTCACCCCTATATCCCGATGCCCAATCTTGGTTGCGCGTATTCCTACTGTCTTTCCCCCAAATAGAACATGCGGTCATTATCACTGCATCTAGACTGAAAGTTGCTTCGAATACAGGCAAAATGACCATACTTCCTACCTGGGGGAAGATGGTAGGACTGATGGATGACAGAGGGTACGAGAGTTCCTTCAGATGGTAATGGAAACAACTAATGAGAAAGAAGTCTCGTGAGTCAAAAAAAAAAAAAAAAAAAAAAGTATWAAACCACCTGTACTTCCACAATTTTAACAAGCCACAATTTTAGGAAACATACGGGTCACTACAGCAGCGCCCACATTCATCCAACTAGAAACGTTTCTGGTACTGTCTCCTCTATTTTTTTTCACCGCAGCCAATAGCTGGGCCAAGTACTGGTGGTTTCAGGGTCTATTAATGGGGGCTAGAGAAAGACCGCTCAGGCCTAGCGCCCCAAGTACTCATGCGACAGGGCTCGTTCCACTGTGCTTCAACCAAAAGGGGTTCCTGCTCAGCGCTGGTGCCTGCAACTGCCATCTGGTCATGTTCACCCACCTCGCCCAAATGGTAGAAGGCTGCGAAGGGTGATAATCCTGACTGTGGCAGATACTGGGGTAGTGCTGGAGAGCTTTAGAAGGGTTGCTAGGGATCCACAGGGTGTAGAGCATTTGTAGGACCTCTGTGGTGGCGTGTTTTGTTGTGGCTAGACCTTTTTTCTGAAGTTTGTCGTAGTAATTTTCTGAAGTCGCTCAAAATTTCCTAAGCCAAAGCCGGGTAATGGCCCTGGTATCTCAAACTTTCAAAATTCTATGTAAATTTCCATATGGGACGCGGGGCTCGATTCCCAGCACGTGCTGCTCCCCACGAATAGATTGGAGCCTTGTCCTATCTTTACAAAAAAAAAAAAAAAAAGAGGGGTGAGGGTGCGGTGGGGATAACGGATGAAAGGATGGGTGGGCGCCAGGTCTGGTGGGGAATAAAAAACTCAACATTATAGTCAGCCCTGAGTTTGGAAGAAAGATTCACCATTGGCCAGGTCGTTGAAATGATTGTTGATGCTATGATTGCTATCTATGGATTAATTGCCCTTTTCTCCTAGGCCTCATAAAGCATTGTGCAAAGCATGAAAAAAAAAAAAAAAAAAAAAAAAAAAAAAAAAAAAAGAAAGAAAGAAAGAAAGAAAGAAAGTGGTTAGGCAAGGGTGAAGCTCAGGGTATAGGCGACGTCTTGTTATCACATGTGGGGGTAACTTCAGTAGAGTCACAAAAACTAGTTATGATTGCACTACGGGCCAAGGTACAGTTTACAGTTGCTGTGGTTGCAGCGATTGTTGGCATTGTGCCTCGTACTGCAACACTTGTTTTATGTGAATGTGCTGCTGTGCCTCCCTGGCTTGCTCTTGTTGTTGCTGCTGTGCCGACCGATGATGGTCCTGCTGCTGCGATTGCATCTGCTGTTGGCTTTGCTGTTGGCCATGCACCGTATGGTTCATCTGGGATTGTTGCTGCCTTGGTTGCAACTGTTGTTGATACTGTGCTGCTTGGTGCTCAGCTTGCTGTAATTGGGTGTGCTGTTGTGCCTCCCGGGCTTGCACGTGGCACTGCATTACGTACGACTGTGCATTCACTTGTAGTTGTGGTTGTTGTTGCTCTATGGTGGACAACAACTACTGTTGTTGTTGCAGTTGGTGCTGTTGACAGCATCGCACGGCCCCGGGCTCTTTGTCATTGGCAGTGTTGTTGTGCTCCTCAAACAAGGCAGCGGTGGGCAGGGATAGCAGCGGTGGGGCCTGCTGAGGATGAAGATGCCTGTTGGCAACTTTGCAGTGGTTGTAATGTCGGTACATTCAACCTCCTCCCCAAGTTGTTGTGCGAGCGGCTGAATCCTTGCCTCTCCGGCCTGCGCGTGGGACTTCATCACTTGGATCTGCGCATTCTCTTGCCGTTGCGGATGCTGTTGCTGTTGCTCTATGTTGGATAGCAAGTAATCATGCTGTTGCTGTCGCCACCGCTGGCAGCATTCCACAAGGGCGGGTTCCTTGTCTTTGGAGGTGTTGTTGTCCTCCTCAGATAGGGCGGCGGAGGGCAGGGATGGTGTCGGCCACGAGGGCTTCTGGGGCGGTTGGCGGGGCCAGTTTGGAGGGAAGGGACTTGATCTCCCCTGTCAGTTCCAAGACAACCTCTTTCATGCCGGCAGGCGACGGTCGAGTTATGATTACAGTTTGATTTTGCGGGTCTTCCGGTTGCTCCCGCCCACCCTCTCCCCCGGGGTCATCCTGCAGGTGTCCCCCTTCCTTTGGCCGATGTGTCCTGTCTGGGGCTGTGGAGTTGAAGGGGAGTGACGCTGTAGGTTTTGGTGGTCAGATCGTAGCAGTTTGTCTTTAGGTGTGTGAGGGGATTGGTCATGTTGTTTTGTCGGTGACTGATCCCAATGTTGGGCAAAAGCTGCATCCTTGATTTTATTAAGCAGGGAATTGGCTTTAAAGTTTAAACCGTACTCCCTGTGGGTTGAGGCTTTCCCTGTGTAAACACCCCCGCCAGTGGCCGCCCTACTTACCTGGTAATTGGAATTTACAGTCTTCTGTCTTACAGCCTTTTGTAGAGCCTCCCTACCCCCCTGTCCCTGCGTCGTGTATGCTTGGGTTAGGGGGGAGGGGAGTTGCTGCTTATGTTGGGTTTTCTTGTCCAGTTTGGGGCCAACGCTGCCTCCTTCAGGGAACTGCTGTTGTTCTCCTCTCTGCCTCGGCCATTCAGCAAGCATATATCAGCCCATCTCAGATTTGTGCTCCCCTGGCCCCCCACTCCCCTGCCCATGTACTTGCTGCCGAGTAGTTGTGTTGGTCATTGTGGTTTGTCTTACTTGAACCCCGATATTGTGCTGTTTCCCTCCATCCCCTGCCTGTGTGACCCGTCCTTGGAGTAGGGGTGGGGTGCCCAATTCTGTCACTGTTATGCCCCCATCCGGTGCCTGCTGCAGTTCTGTCTGCTGCGGTAGTTGAGGACGGAGCTCTGTTTGTGTGGATTGGGGCTGAGGGCCCAATGCGGAGTCCCGTAGACGACTCTGAGCTGTGACTGCAACATGGAGGGCAGGTGTTTTGCAGTCCAACTCTTTGTTTATATGTAACCCCTTCCCTTTGCCTAACTGAGACTCTGCGTTGAACCCCATATTTACCTGGTGGTTGGGGTTTGCAGTCATCAGCACAGGAACCTGTTTTTTTTTCGGGGATTCCCTGCCCACCTGTCTGTGCGCGATGTGGTCGTGAATCAGGGAGGAAGGGAATTCCCACTTTTCCAGCAAAGCGATTGTGTTGGCCACTGTAGCAGCATTCTCTTGTGTCCCTGTGATGCACTGTCGTCCTCCTTCCCCTACCTGCATGGCCTGTCCTTGGTGCAGGAGGGGCGTGGGTGGTTGGTCATTGTGGATCCGGGTGTCTACTTCTGTCACA
>BFEA01000218.1:2057554-2072554 GCA_003427395.1 Chara braunii
ATAGGGCTGAGTTTCAACTGCAATTGAAGCTCGGGCGGAGCTCCAACTGCAATTCAAACTCGGGCCCTGACGAAACTGCTAAAACGCAGTTTCGAATGCAATTACAAACTGTTTTGGTGACTGCGCCGAAGTTACCCCAAAAAAAAAGAGAAGAGGGGGCGTTCTTGAGAAGGGAAGTATTAAACCACCAGTACCTACGAGCCTCTTTTTCCGGACTCGGAGTTGCACTGCGCGCCGATGGAAAGCGAGCTGACAGAGGTGCATGTCTTCTCTCATCCATATTTCCTTTTTGGGGATGGCACGGATTTGCCATTTTGGTTCGGTAGCGCTGTTCATCCGAAGAGCCAGAAAGCTGGGTTGTATACATTGCCCGAACTGCAATTCGAAACTGTATCTTGGCCCATAGTGCAATTAGAACTCGTTTTTGTGACTCCCGCGTAGTTCACCCAAAGAAGGGGGTAAGAAGGAAAATCTGGACAAATAGGACTCCATAGTACTACCGGACGCTACGGAGGGCCCCGCTACCCCAGTATATCAGATGTGATTCATGCAGTGCAGCTACTATGGTAACAGCAGGGGCCAAGGGTCTCGCCGCGCGGCACGTGAAACGAAAACGAAACGAGTGCATCTGCCTAGGAAAGGTGGCAAAATACACTCGTTACTATTTATAGCAAACCGATGAACCTGGCCATTTTCTGCGGGAAGATACATTCGTTTCGTTTTTCGTTTTGTGTGCCGTGCGGCAACGCCCCAAGTCCCACTAGCAGCATCGAGTTTCCTCAACGCCTGAATCCGGACGTGTTTGTGGATATGTGTAGAAATCACGTCGAGTTTTCACAAACGCACATCTCCACGAACACGTCCAGATTCAGGCGCTGAGGAAACTCAACGCTGCTAGTGGGACTGAGCCCCAGGTGTTGCCAGGTTGGCAAGCTCTTCTCCCTTACACGAATACACACCCAGGGTGGGATTTTAAATTCATTTAACCAGGACTACTTTTGTGGGAGCCGTGACATCCTTTGCAAATGTACCTGGGTGTTTGTGATCCAAGATACATTCAACAAGTTGAATGCACCGGGACAAATCCCAGAACCAGATACATTCGAAAAAAGGGGTTGTCTAGTGAAGTGAAAGCCCAGAAGTCTGACCAACTGAGTGTTCTACAGTTCTACTCAATATATATATATATACAAAAGCCCAGGGTGTTGTAGAGGTCGGTTTCGTTTTTCTTTTTTTTTTTTTTTTTTTTTTGAGGTGGGTTTCTGGACCCACGACAAGTACCTATCTACAGTCAGCAAAAAATTTATGGGACGCAGACCATCCTATCTTGGAGGATCCCCCTCAGATCATGGCAGAATGCTGTACATAACCACGGGCGGGCAGCAGACCACATTCAGGTCGCCTGTTCGATTCCGTTGTGTTGGATCCGGATACAGATCTGGCTCGACATACGTCGACAAAATCTACCAGTGTACGTAGGGAGTGGAGTAACGTACCAGGGTGGGCTACCTGGGCAGTGGGATCTGTGTGGAGGCTGGTTGCCACTTGGGGATGATCTCCTGGATGTCAAATTTGCTGACGTGTCGGTCCGTGCAGGGTTGCTGCAAGGACTACAACCGGAATGGGACTCACCATTTCTAAGAATGGATTTTTTTTTTTTTTTTTTTTTTGGGACTGTTCATTTAAATAAACTGTGCCCGCCCCCATTTCTATTCTATTTACAATGGTGCCCACTGTCCACCATTTCTTTTTTTTTTTCTTTTTTTCTTTTTCTTTTTTTTCCGAATGTCCACCATTTCCAGACAGGTCTGATAGCAAAACCAGTCCCAACGACTGCACCGAAACCGCCAAGTGCATGTAAGTTTTCCAGTCTGCTTCCTTTTTTTTTTTTTTTTTTTGTAGGGGTGCTGATAAAACTGGAAACCAGTCCACCTTCCTTATTCTATTCACTACTTTATATACAGGTCACAACCCTAGTTCCAGTCTGCTTCCTTTTTTTTTTTTTTTTTTTTTTTTTTTTGAGAAACAGCCCGAGCGGCTGCTAGGGGTGCTGATAAGAGCAGACACCGCTACCACCATCGGGGGGAGGGTTCATCTATTGGTGGGGAGCAACAACTGCAGGAAACCAGGTCCAGCGTCCCCTCGATACATCTTTGTTGAGAGAAAAAGAGTCGCAACCCTTCGAAGAACACGGGCAAAAAAAAACGAGAAAATTCGGAAAATTTTCAAAAAATCCGAAAAACCAAATTATGCGGCAGTCCGGGAAGGACCCTGGTGCTGGAAACCAGGGCCAGCGTCCTGCCCTTCTTCTGTCATACGGCCAGACTCCGGACTTTTGATAAAAAAAAAAAAAGAAGAAGAAGGAAAAGGAAGGAGCCACTGCGGGGCACCAAGGGAGACCTCCTTCCATTGACTGGTCCTAATTGCTGCTTCTCGTCGAAGAAAGGCTTCAGATTTCTGCGAGATGCTCGGCTTTACTGTAGCTCAATGTAGATGGTACCAGATGGCGCAGCTTTTTTTTTTTTTTTTTTTAACGCACCCCCACCAGTGTCAGTGGTGCTGATAAGAGCAGACACCACTAGCACCTGGGGAGAGGCTCCATCTATTGGTGGGGAGCATCACCTGCTGGGAAACGGGCCCAGCGTCCTGCTTAGTACATCCAGGTAATAATTTTAATTATAATTGCAGTCAGATACACCCAGGAAAGTTTGCTGACTGCCACTTGGTGCTTGTCATATTGCTCCTGTAGGGTCTCATATATGATACATATGTATTTGTACTATTTGTCCAGTTGACGTAACATAAAAATAAAAATAAAGTAAAAAATAAATGAAATAAATAAATAAATAAAATGTGTTACATAGTAGAGGCGTTCGCAAGAACGTAAGAGCATATCCAACAGCTATCCAACATAGCAAACAGACAGGTGTTCTCAAAAAGAAAAGAAAAGAAAGAAAAAAAAAAAGAGCATATCCAACAGTCTATCATACTAAGGTCTCAGAAAGAGTTCTAAGTCTGCACCTTCAACAGGCCCCCCTCTTCCCCCCCAGGACGTGGCAGGGGAAGGTCTGGAGAGGGTGAGGGTGGCAGGGGGGGGGGGAGGGAGGAGGGGGGGAAAGAAGGGAGAGAGAGAGAGACATTTTGCTGGAGTTAGGGCACACCCGAAGCGACTGGCGACATCACCATTTGTATTGTTCTGGCTGACAAAAGGAAGATGGGTGGAGGGGTGGCTGGAGAGGAAACTTATCCACCTGTGGCTGATGGGTGTTTTCACTGTTTTGCTGTATTAGTGCAATGGATCGTTTCCACCTCGGTCCCATGCGCCCTCCCTTTTGGTGTGTCCCCTGTGTTCAGATTAGGTAGCGGTGGGGTGCCATGAGTACTGTTACACCGTGGTCATCATCATTTAGAGTTTGACTAGGTTTAATCAACTTTAATGATTTTGTAGGTATAGAATATTTTTTTTCCTAATTAGTGTGCTCCCCTTCCGTTTGCGTCTATGTTAACTACTGTTGCTCAGGGGAAGCTCTACCTAATTTCTTTTTCTTTTCTTTTCTTCTTCTTCTTTTTTCTTTTTTTTTTTTTTTCTTTTTTTTTTTTTTAAGAAAAAGGGGCCCAGTGCCCAAGGCTCCAATTATGAAATTGATTACAACACTTGTACACACGCCTCTTCCCATTAGGGCTTTCTGATAAAGTACTGAACTCTTTTGCCCTGTCGTCATTCTCTTTGCCCTAATGGTATTATCTCCCCCACTCCGCACTGTGCAGAAGATTAAAGTAGGGGTAATAGAGGAGTGTAGGGCAGAGACCAATAGATGGAGATTTAAAAAAAAAAAAAAAAAAAAAAAAAAGGGAGTGTAGGGCAGAGTTTGATTCTGCACAAAACGGGGTTAATCCTTCCTCACTGAGGAAGCAATCAATGGCCCCGTGCTCATGCTATATGCGTGTTATACAGGGGAAACTGTCTCCTGGGGACCAGTGGCTGAGGCTCTTCCAGACCTAATGGGAAGAGGCGTGTGTACAAGTGTTGTAATCAATTTCATAATTGGAGCCTTGGGCACTGGGGCCTTTCCTTAAAAAAAAAAAAAAAAAAAAAAAAAAAAAAAAAAAAAAAAAAAAAAAAAAAAAAAAAAAAAAAAAAAAAAAAAAAAAAAAAAAAANAAAAAAAAAAAAAAAAAAAAAAAAAAAAAAAAAAAAAAAAAAAAAAAAAAAAAAAAAAAAAAAAAAAAAAAAAAAAAAAAAAGAGAAAAAAAAAAAAAAAAGAGAAAAAAAAAAAAAAAAGAGAAAAAAAAAAAGAAAAAAAGAAAGTGCCTGCCTGACACGCAGGGTTACATTCAGTTTGGTACTCAAAGAAAGAATTTTGGCTTCTGTTTTGTAAGATGGGACGCTGGACCCGGTTTCCAGCAGGTGCAGCTCCCCACCAATAGATTGGAGCCATCTTAAAACAAAAAAAAAAGAAAAAAAAAAGAAGAAGAAGAAGTATCGCTCTTCCCAAGACTTGGAGGCGCATGCTCAAAGTCCGAATTTTGGACACCCAGTTACCAGAACTGTGGTCAGGTACATTCATGAAGGTCATCACCTGCGCATGGCAATGCATTCCTCAGTTTTTTTTTTAACGAAGGGTCATTCCCCAAATCTTTTTTTTTCACGAAAGGGCCCTTCCCCAAATCTCAATCAACCACATATTCACTGCTGTGCCAAAACCTGTGCATGCACGTCAGGCTCGATCAGACATTTCCATACAGTCATTAAAAAAAAAAAAAAAAAAAAAAAGAAGAAGAAGAAGAAGCAGCAGCAAAGAATCTTCTGGACCGAGTTACCGAAGCTGTTTTCCTACGTATAGATTAACGATAGTCGTTATTTGTCCTCCCCCCCCCCTCCCCCCAGAAAAAAAAGTTGTTATCTGCACACACCAGGCTCAATCAACCACACACTTAGTGGCTGGGCTCTGGGGCCTACTTACTGGGTACCGGGGATGCTTGTATGACCTCGTTAAGTAGGGCTTCCTGTAAAGGATCTCAAACCTGTACTACGCCCAAGCCTGGTTGCAATTTCTCAGATCTGCCCTTACCCCAACCCTTGAGTTCCCTGGAGAGGTTGGCATTGGGGGGCCGTGACCCGACCCGACCGTACCGGACAGTTTTGGACGCATGTGGGTATGGCAAGATTAGTATGCACCTGTGCAGCTACCTGTAGGTGTGGAAATTTTAGGGGGGGAGGGTGGGATACGGTCGGGCCAGGAAACTGTAGGGTGGGCGGGGCTGGGTGTTGAAATAGGGCCCCGGTCAAATCTTTACCCGGCCGTAATTTTAGGGGGGGAGGGCGGTTACGGCCGGGTAGAGATTTGACCGGGGTCCGGTTACAGCTGGGTAGAGGTTTGGCGCGGGTGACCCGCGGCCTGTAGGCATACTAGGCAAGCCTAGGTAGTATTAGGGCCAGGCTGTACTATTAACTCGGCTTGACACTTCTTTTTTTTTTTTCACTGGCTAGTCGTGGGACTGGTGAGGTGTGCCGCTTGTGTAAATTTGGGTCAGGACGTCTGTATTTTCATCTTAGGGCCTACTGGTAGCTGGTATTAGGGCCAGGCCGTACTATTAAACCACCAGTACTTGGCCCAGCTATCGGACGCAGAAAAAAATAGAGTAGAAACGTTTCTAGTTGGATGAATTTGGGCACTTCTCTAGTTGCCCGTACGTTTCCTAAAGCAAATCGTGGCGCGTTAACGGGCACGACTCTAGGAAGTACTGCAGTGGTTTAAACCACCAGTACCTACCACACTTTTCGTACCCCCCTGCCTCGAATGAATTTGGACCAGACAGGCAGGCCGATTCGGCTTCCGTGTTAACGGCCGCTCCAACCGGTGGATACCGGTGGTTTAACTCGACCTCGCCCCTGACGTTTCGCACCATAGCATTTGCTGATACGCTGTAGGCCTATGGGTGTAATTGCGGTCAGATCCATCCAGATCTGGCCGCAGTCGTGGCCAGATGCATACAAAAGAGTACCACTGTGAGAATGCCCAGCCACTGGCCCATTGCCGCTGCCAAAAAAAATCAAAGATTTTGGATGGTGCCAGCCTCCACTGCGCTGCCATGCAGCCGCATGCATGTCGGAAGCAGTCTCGATGTTGACGTTCGTGGTGGCAAGCGCTGCAAGTGTCCATCGCGTGAGCAGGGGCCGGCAGCACGTGTTCATGGCATGAGCAGGGGCTGCAATGGTGAGCTTGGCGAGTGTGGCTACAGCTAGAGTGGCAAAAGCAAGCATGGCAACATCACAGCAAGCACCGCATAGCACGCGCAGTGAGGAAGCAAGAGTGGTGCACAAGTGCTACAACCCCCACACACCTACAGAGAGAGAGAGAGAGAGAGAGAGAGAGAGAGAGAGAGAGAGAGAGAGAGAGAGAGAGAGAGAGAGAGAGCTAAGTCCCCACCTTGGCGTGTATGGCTGATTGGCTGGTTCGGGTACGGCTGGATGCGGGGGATGCTATTATTGCTCGGCGGGGTATGCGCAAGGCTATTATTAAAGATGCTAGGTGGGCTGGTTACGGGTACAAAAATAATAAAAAATCAGCCTGGGTGGGCTGGGTTTCGGGTAGAAAAATTTTATAACAGCCTGGGTGGGCTGGGTATGGGTAGGAAACTTTTGTATCAGCCTGGCGCGGTGGTGTCTGTGTAACACAAAATGTGTTTTTACATGGGGCCGACTAGATATGATACATCAAGGCTTGGGCTGGGTCGGATAAGGGTAGTAGGATAGTTTTTTTTTTTTGTGTGGACCTCTGGTTGCCTGCCCTTGGGCGACAATGGCAAGTCTTTTGACGCGCAGCGTGTATATTTATTTTTTTTGTGGGGTACTTCTACTTCACAACCGCCCTCGCCATCACGATTGCACTTCAACAGTGCAGCTTAGCAGCAGCATCGCATTTTTCCCTTCCCAGCCAAATCACGCAATGAAAGGCGAAACGCCATGGGAAGAAGCTCTCTTCGATCCATCGATTTCCTTTTTTTTTTTTTTTTTTTCCCCCTCCAAGAAACAACCCGAGTGCATGGGTTTCCTATCGGGAAACCGCAATGAAATTTGACTTACCGGAACTGAATCAGCAAGTAGCTAAAGGAAAGCACATCATTAGGCTCGAAATACCATCTGCAGGGAAGCTGGGCATTCACGACAGGACCAAACTTCGGGCCCTGTGCACCCTGGAGGCCGTGAGGAGCAGTGGTGTGATTAAACCGCCAGTTCGTCTGAGCTGCTTTTTTCGCCCTCGTGGCTGTTTGCTGCAGACCAATTCCTGCCAAGCTGACATAGGGCTCGCTGTTCGCCTGGCAATGCCACAGCCTTTTACGTCGGGTTGTCCCGAGCTGCAATTTGTCCCAGGTTCACAGGCCCGTCGGAACAAAATAGCTGGGAGACAGACTGCCGGTTTTATCACCCTTTTGGAGAACTTAGAAAAAAAAAAAAAAACAGGAGAACTAAAGGCCAGACTTAATTGAGGTCATATTCACACTGGACCTAGGAAGATTATGACGGCCGGCCAGGCACCCCGGCATGACACCCGGTCACACTGAACCTGGGAAGATTATGACGGCCGGCCACGCACCCGGCATGACACCCGTGGTACCCAAGAATATTTTCTTTCAATTTGTTTTTTTTTTGTTTTCTGCGCTCCCCCAGAGGACCCCAAATCCGGGCTCATTTCCTTTTTTGCGAGTTGGCTGTCAAGGCGGCGGGAGGAGGGTATAAATTGGTTTGAAAGGGGCTAAAGGGTTTTTAAGGGGGGTACCTTAGTGTGATTCTGTTAGTTTCGTTTTTATCTCCGATTCCGTGAGGAATTTTCGTGTGAATCTCGGCCAAAAGTCGTTCGTACTGCAATTCTACACAACATAATCTTTTTCTGGAGTTCTTTTATTTTTCGATTTTTTTTTTTGTTTTTTCGGCGCTGAGGCTGCCGAGAACCCTGCCCGGGGGTCATGCCCGGACGGGTACCCGGGCGCCTGGAAAAACAGCCTAGCACTGGACGCAATTGTCGTCAGATACATCCAGGGCTCGCCACAACTCCCGTCCGAGATGTTCATGGAGGAAGGTCTCAGTGTGAGTGAGAAAATGCCCTGAGTGCTCTCCGGCTCCGCAGAACCTACCTACCACTTTCACCCGAATAGAATGCCCGGTCATATTATATTACTGTCTAGCTGAATTTATAATTTTATACCATATACTGGCAAGCGCTCGCCGGGCAACCAAATTCCGCACGTGCCACGCACCATCCGTGCGAGACCCGTGCGGCACATTGGGGAAATAGCTACCCAAGAAAAAAAAAAGAGGTCGCAGGCCTGGATCAGTGATCACCAGCACCCCCTGCGAAAATTTGTCGTAAGGTGAAAAAAAAAAAACAAAAAAAAAAACAGAACAGCAACAGTCGAGAGTGATGCCCAATGAGACAAAAGGAAAGATTTGAAGTTTGAACAACAGGATCTGTTCCTTACGTATACTCTCTCCTGTTTCTACGAAAACAGCAAAAACCAAAAAAAAAAAAAAAAAAGAAATTAAAAAAAAAAAAAACGGAGATTGTTTCTGGTGTGGTGTGGCCGACCACAAGGCACGGCCGTGCGGCTCATGCGGTTGCAAGTACGATTTAGAGTGAAAACTGCCCCAAATACAGCTATAATGACAATGGGGATTTTTGCTGGGACCTTCCCTGGTCCTTGCACGGGCTGGCCACCCGGGACCCGGGCGGCCCGGCTGGTAGCCTAGTAATAATAATAATAAAAATAATAATAAAAATAATAATAAAAATAATAATAAAAATAATAATAATAATAATAATAATATTAATAATAATAATAATAATAATACTTTTTTTTTTCTTTTTTAAGGAGAGATCATTATTATTACCAATAACGGAAGCTGGGAACCTTCCACAAACAACCTGGATGACGAAAACAATTCTGGGACCTTTACCCAGTTTAGGTGCAGGTGAAGGGGTATGCCCGGTTGCAATATGACCACCTCTCGACCGTTGCACCGACATTTCCCAACCCTGGTACAAAAATAAATTGCCATCACGGCCCTAAAACCTGACAATCCTAAAATAGTTATAAAATAAAAGCAGCAAAACCAAACAGACAAAGGATTCTACTTGCTATTCCTACAGTCCTCCCGAAACAAGGCTACCTAGCCTACTCCGTCTGCAGGCTGCTTACTACACTACCACTTGATTCGTTCTACTCTATCTTAATTACTCCCTGCATTGGGATACTACTATTTCCCTAAATCTGTCTCTTATTTCGCTCTCAACTATCCTACTCTCTCCTTCCTCCTCATGGCCTAACTCGGCCGTTGGGGAGGACTGCATCAACCTTTGGCGCTCCTTCCACCAGCTGTCCCCCTGCCAGTCGTGCCCGGGGTCACTTGCCCGACCAGGCCAAAAACATTAAAAAAATAAAATAAAATACTTGGCTACCAGAGTGGCCCGGGGTCACTTGCCCGGCCGGGCCAAAAACATTAAAAAAAATAAAAATAAAATAAATATACTTTAATTTCATTTTTCATTCTGAATTTCATGAAGGTGGAAGGGCCAAATTACGCATGTACCCTTCTACCCGAGGATTGCTGAAATTATGCTCATACCCAGCAGTCGTTGGGCCACAACTGTCCACGTGGTGGGTATGAGCATGAATTTCTGAATGGGCATGAGCATAATTTTGTGGTTTGCTATTCATGGCGCGCCCCTGGGTGTGGGTACACCCACAATTTTGCCAGCCCGTTTCTGGGCAGGAGCGTAATTACGTGGTCTGCAACCAGGGGCCTGCAGGACTGGGTATGCCTACAGTTTTGCACAGGGGGCAAGTTGGGTATTATGCAACATTGAACAGGGTCCCGGTATAGATACAAGTTGGACGCTTGGGCTGGGTATAATAGTGGGTATCCCCATCTTTAAGCGGGGTACAGATGCACTTCCCCCCCCCCCCAAAAAAAAGACCCTGCCAATACCCAAGGGAGTCTTCCGGGACAGCTGCAAGGCATTTCTGAGCATGATTGACGAAGCTCAAACTCATGATCTGTTTATCAGTTTTGGGCGTACTGGCAACTAGCTCTATCTGAAACGTATTTGACCTCAATTACGGCAGGACATGGATGTATCTGACCCTAATTACATCTATGAACAAGTATGCCGTGAGATAAATTAGTTGCAGATGGGTTAGAACTTAGAGGCAATAATGCTCCCGGACCGAAGAACTGCATGCGCGCCTCATCGATGTATCTGACCCTAATTACATCTATGAACAAGTATGCCCTAAGATAAATTAGTTGCGGATGGGATAGAACTTCGAGGCAATAATGCTCCCGGACCGAAGAACTGCATGCCCACCTGCCAAACACGAATGGGACTGATGCCTCTTACAAAATTAGAGGGGCGCCTGGCAAGGAAGTGAAACTTTGTATTATATGTTGAGCTGCTTCTCTCTCAGCAATACCGTTTTTATTATTATTATTATGATGATTATTATTATTACTAGGCTACCAGCCGGGCCGCCCGGGTCCCGGGTGGCCAGCCCGTGCAAGGACCAGGGAGGGACCCAGCCAAAAAAAAAAAAAGAAAAAAAAAAGAAGAAATACCGTTTTTATCTAGGCTACCAGAGTGGCCCGGGGTCACTTGCCCGGCCGGGCCAAAAACAGTTAAAAAATAAAATAAAAAATAAAAACAAATAAAATTTCATTTTCTATTCTAAATTTGGTGCAGAATTTCGATGTGACCCTGAGGCAAAAGTTGTTCAGTTTATTTTTTTTCTGCATAACGTAGTTTTATTTTTTGATTTTTTTCACTTTTTTTTTTTTTTTTGCTAGGACCTTCCCTGGTCCTTGCACGGCCGGGCCGTCCTGGAAAATAGGGTGACCCGGGCGGCCCGGGTGGTAGCCTAGCCTGCAAAGAAATCCTATGTCATTTTTTGCAGTGACAGACAACACTCTCACTTAGAACGACCGTTTCTGAAACTCTACGAAATTGAAAACAGCCAACATACTAGGGGGGACAGCAAAAAAAGAACCCCTCACTCGAGCTCTCTCGTTGCACAATGCTCCATGCTTGTCGGCGATAAGCAACCCAACTGATGCCCCCCCAAATAGATGGGGCCTTATGCATAGGGAGAAAAAAAAAGAAAAAAAAAGAGGAAATTACTAAATTAGACCCGTGGCAAGGACTAGATTTGCAATCAGTGTCGGAGGGCGGCCAAGCCGATCTTGAATGTGAATGGGCTGGCGACAATTAAACCTGAGAAACGGCAGGCGATCTGGGACCTTATCAGAGGAGTGGGAGGAAGAGTCTGGCCAGATGTAATCTGTGTCCAGGAGAGACGCACCTCATGGACTCACCGAAACATAATAGGATACATAAACTGGTCTGGCAGCAGAGAGCCTTTAGAGCGCACGGCCCAAGGCCGGGGAGAGTGGGAGTGGGAGTAGCCATTTGGATCACCTCCCAGGTCATGCACGAAACCGATTCACTGCGTGGTTGATCAGGAAAGCGGCGGATGGGTGTCAGTTCTGGCAGTTCTCAAACTGGAAGTGGACAGCATTTTTGGGAAATATTTTAAAGCTCAGATCCTGTCCAGAACACTGGCGATAATGTTTCCCTTCTCCTACAGAAGGCGATATCTCGCGGATTGCTGGACTTTCTGGCACACGCATAAACCATCTATCCCACACACACACACACACACACACACACACACAGAGAGAGAGAGAGAGAGGANNGTTGCAGCCCCATCACACTACCAAGGAGGCAGAAGAAGGGAAAAGTGAAAACAGCAATAAATCAGAGAGAGAGAGAGAGAGAGAGAGAGAGAGAGAGAGGGAGAGAGAGAGAGAGAGAGAGAGAGAGAGAGAGAGAGAGAGAGAGAGAAGGGGGGGGGGGGAGAGGAAAACAAAGGAGGGCAACAAAAAATTGACAGCAAAAGCCAGCGCCTTGAACAATCGAACAACAGCATCTGTCGAAAGCCATGCCGAAAAGTTTACTATCAGTCTTCCACCAAGTGGGCCTACTGGACCTTCGTCTGCGCAGCGAGTTGCCGTGGTCCAAATCATGCTTTTAGAAAAGGAAGATAGGTCATGATAAGGGACAACACAAACAGGAAAATCCTAGCCTGGGAAAAAAAACACAGTTCCTTGATTAATTGAGTTCCAACACATATACATAAATCCCTGCCTGTGACAGCTCAGCAAATGATCCTTACCTTTGCAGACAATCGGAAGTCCTGCAGTCCTGTTCTTCTATTACACCATCGACAACACCCCTCGTGAACAGCAGCATATCACTCCTCCACCCATTCGTATTATTGCCTCCAGACGCACGTCGTCATCGTCATCCTGTTAACTACTTCAATCCCACCCATGCTGCTCTCGCTTGATTCCGCAACGATACCAGCAACCACTTCCCCCGCGGGCCTCACTCACCTGCTGGTTGCCGACTCCCTCTTCCCGCTGCTGCTTCACCACTCTTGCTCGACTACTTTGCAATCTTCTTTTTGGTACATTCGCCTCCCCCCCCCTCCCCCCTCGTTCCTACCCACCAGCTCTTGTCACCAAACTGCCCTGCCTATATCATTCTCTATAGTCTATCTATGGATTGGAGACCTTGACGAGTGCCGCCTGCTGTTGCGCGAACTGTTGTGAATTCGGGTGTTTAACGGGGATCGCGATCTCGATCTCGACCTGGAAGACTTGGACATCCGCATGCCGTCCCTCTCGCGGCCGTAACTTCTGTCCCTGCCCCTGTCCCATTCTCTGCTTCTTGACCTTTCTCTATCCCGATCCCTGTCCCCCCTATCCCTATCCCGATCCCTGTCGCGCTCCCTGTCCCTATCTCTGTCTCCGGACATTACACCTCCCCCTCGTCCACCCCAGTCTCTCATACCACCCCGCACGAATCCACGGTCTCTGTCGCGCTCCTTCGTGCCCGGCCAGTCGTCTCGATCCCGTTCCCTCCCACCACCACTTCCTCCCTTGTCCCTTTCTCTCTCTCTCTCTGCGTCGCGATCCCTGCTTCTTCCTCGATCCCTCGTGTCCTCTCTTTCCCCTCGTCTCTTTTCATCTGTGTCATCTTTCGCACTTCCGTCTTCTTCTTTTCCTTCTTTCAACTTCGCCTGTTCCTCTCTCAGCTTATCCTTCTTCTCCTGTCAACAAATCACCACGCCCCAGAACGAGTTAGCAACACTACGTAAACTCAAACAAAACAACAACAACAGAAAAAAAAAAAACGTAACAGAGATCCAGAACGGGCCCGACTGCCGTTATCGAGGGCTCATAGACCAGAGTACCAAAATACGAACAAGAAAAAAAACATTTCCTCTATGCCAAGCAATACTGGCAAATTGGCTCACACACAGAGAATACAGTACGAACAAAGGTTCAAATGGTTCAAATCACGATGGCCGAAAAAACAAAGAAAGAAAACTGTTGACGGGAAAGAAAGAAAAAAAAAACACGAAAAAAAACTGTCGACTCGTCAAGAAAATTCTCTGTTTCATTTACAGCCCTCGCTAGAGGCTTGTGATCGCGAAACTGTTCGTGAAGGATTTCGCTGTTCAAAAGAGCGAAAACATCGGTCAAAAGACTCAAAACTGGTTCGACAAACCATTTTGTTACCGAAAGATGGTTTGTCGATCCAGTTTCGAGTCTTTTGAACAACTGATATGACAAGTTGTTTTGCACAGAGGTGGCCGGCCGTTTCCCACAAGCAAACAAACCACAGGATAAAGGTACTTGATATCTAATCTTTGGTGCAATTGCGCTGGAGTAATGGGCACATGCTTTTCTTCTCTGTACTATTCTCATGGAATTAGCACAGCCAGGAAATCAAATTCTTGGTGGAAATCATCAACTTCATAACGTGTTAATAATAGCCAACGCTTTCTTAATGACCTGTGCGCCGCTGTGCTGGACGTGTGCAACCATACCCCTGCAACGATGCGGTGAATTCTTAGTACCTAGGACTTGCAATAAATAAAATAAAGGTACCGATAGCTCAGAGAGCAAGGAAAAAAGAAGGTGGGCAGACAGGGCCGGGGGGAGGGGTTTGGGGCCCCGGGGGGGGGGGGAAGGGGAGGGAGGGGGAGGAGTGCATGTGGAGTAAAAGGGGATGGTTGGAAAAGGACGGCAGGGGGCGGCAAAGGACAAGTAGGGGAAACATAAAAAAAAAATGAATAAAGACAGAACGGAGGGGAAAATGCAGGAAATAGAATGAGAGGATAAGAGGGACGAAGGACGGCGGGGCGCAGCAAAGGGAAAGAAGGGAACCAAAAAGAAAAGAATAAAGGTGGAAGAGAACAGAAACAAGTCGAAGAGACACAGGTCTTGGGGCAGATGTCGAAATACATGGACGGACGTCGATTACTACTTCCCTCTTCCACATACACGGACGGAGGTTAACCCCGGACGCACCATATTTCGGTTGTGCACTACACTGCTAGCTACCTATAACGATTATACCGCAATAGGACACATGTAACTGCTGATTAGCAGAACTGAGTTCGAGTCCTGCTGTATCGCGGTACTATCACCCATTACCACAGGCTATGTCCCAATAGGACATCCATCTATCAGCGAAAGCATCAGAGTCTCTTCTTGTTCGACATTCACTCAGGTGCATCAACTTGTATATTTGGCATTTGTTTGCATCTTCATCACAGTGTTGGGGCACACAGAAGAGGGAAAGCCCACACCAAGTCCTCAGATATCTTCAGAAGTTCAGATGCTTTTGTGAATGAACGTTCTTTGATGTCCTCCCAGTACCAGTCCTGGTCCCAGTTCCAGTCCTGGTCCCAGTTCCAGTCTGCCAATTCCTGATGGTCCCTTCTTCTCCAGTCAAGGGGGTATAAGAGCTGTGTGCAGTTCTCTACATTGCCAGTGTATTTCACAGACCCCTGCAATCCAGCAAGACGTGCCTTTCGTGTGGTGCACGTTAAAAAAAAAAGAAAAAGGATCTCGCATCATATTGCTGGTGACATC
>BFEA01000218.1:2096802-2117967 GCA_003427395.1 Chara braunii
CTCACCTGCACCTCCAATAGAACTACCCCCCCCCCCTGCTAAATCCTGTTGCATCAACCTGGCCCCTTTCCTCACACTCCTATTGTGCCTCCGATAGAAACTACCCCCGCCCCCCCTAAATCCTGTTGCATCTTCCCCTTGTTCTGAGGTATTGGTGGTTTGAAAAGGAGGTGCGAAAAAATCCTTCACTGAAACAGTTCAAATGCAACACCCGTATGTGTCGTTTGGTGGGAAACTAATCTCTCTTTAGTATAAATATATTTAAAAAAAGATTTTCGCTATGAACCTAAAAAAAGCGCTTATTTCAACTTATTTGTATTCCACCCCTCACACAGCCGGTTTTTAGTCTGGCATACCCCTCCCGCCTGGAATCTATTCAGCAGGCCCGTGATGGAGGGCGACGCAATTTCGTGGCATGCCAGGTACCAGTAGAAAAATGCCCACCAAAGCTCCGAGTGGTAGTATATCCTGAACTGTTGAACCAGTGCATTGAAAAGATGTCAGGCCCAAACATCATCAGGGATATTTCACAAACTTCAACTGGCATGGGAGGGGCATGCCAGGGTAAGCTGGCTGTTTCTGGGGCATAACCAAAATTTTAGTTGCTGTATCCAGGACACAGCCCAACTTCTTGTTGTGCCCAGGGACCAGGCTGTCATAATTGCTGCCGAAGTTGGTACCCCAAATTATCTTCACCCCTAGCTTTCCTAGCCGGGCGTGTTGGAATGACGCTCGGGGCATACGGCACTGCAACCTCCCCCGCCAGGCTCCCAGGCACCCTTCGTGCCGAGGCCAGAACAGCCTTGAAAAACTGGTTTCATACCACCGTGGTTTGGCCTACGGGCAAAAAAAACAAAAGTGGTTTGGTGGCGGTGCATACATTTTGAGGACCCGGTAGGGTCCTGTTTTTGTTCTTTTTTCTTTTATCTTGGCCGTCGATCATCACAGATCGATGGCGCCTGCAGTTCCAGTATTCAAATTCGAATCCTGGGCAGTTCCCCATGTCGCACCAGGTCGCCCCCACGCCAATGCATTGTCCACTGTGCGCCCTCGAGTGCGACGCGGTGCACTGCAATCGTCCCCCGCACCACCGTCGTGGCTGCCATTGCAGCAGCCAACACCCACTCCTGCACCGTGCTTTCGTCCGGGTTGCCGTCGCCATGGCCCTTCTCCCATGAAGTCAACCGTGTGACCGTCATGTCGAAGGTTCGAGGTAAGTTTTTTTGCCTTCTTCTTTCTTCTTCTGCTTTCTACTTTTGTTGTTATTGTTGCTCTTCTTCTCCTTCTTCGTTTCTTTGTCAGTTCTTCTTGTTCTTCTTCCTCTTCTTTTCTTTTGAACAGACTGAACTTTTTCTTTTCTTAGCATTCTCCCGCCTCAGAGTCTCCCCTCCCTCCTCTGCCATAGCTCCCCTCCTCCCTCCTCCCTCTTCCCCCCTCTGTGATAGCTCCCCTCCTCCCTCCTCCCCAATAGCGCCCCTCCCTCCTCCACAATAGCCTTCCTCCTCCATCCTCTCTCCTTTGACATAGCGCCCATCCCTCCTCCTGCATCATAGCCTCCCTCCTGCCTCCCTTTCCATTGCCTCCCTCCTCCCTCCCTTTCAATCACCTCCCTCCTCCCTCCTGCTTCCTTTTAAAATATATTCAAAAAATAAAATAAAACTTCTAGGCCCCTCTCCCTCGTCCCTCCTTTGCAATAGCGCCCCTCCTCCCTCCTCCCCCCATTGCACCCCTCCCTCCTCCGCAATAGCCTCCCTCCGCCCTCCCTTTCCATTGCCTCCCTTCTCCATGCCTTCTTTTAAAATATATTTAAAATTTAAAATATAACTTCTAGGCTCTCTTCCTCCCTCCCTCTCAATCCCCTTCCTCCTTTGCCACAGTGCCCCTCTCTCCTCCTCCACCATAGCCTCCCTCGTCCCTCCTCCGTCCTTGGCCACAGTGCACCTCCCACCACCGCCATAGCACCCTCCCAGCTCCCTCCTGCCCACCCACCCCCCCCGCTAACACACACAACCCAACATGAAGCAAAAAAAAGAGGCCGTACTTGGACAATGCTGCTAAAGCGCAGCAAAGCTCTGCCTTCAGAAAACAAAAACAAAAAAGAAAAGAAGTGGAATTTTGCATGCCCGGGGTACCCTGGGTGGGACCCCACCCCAGGCAGGGCGGCCGGGAGCCCCGGGGAAAGCTAAGCTTCATACCCAATTACGAGTATCGCCAAATTGTCAATATGTCCGGGACTCGGTAGCACCCGACATCTTCTTGTTATGTCCAGTCATCGCCACCACCAAATCACTTTGCATACCCACGTACCGACAGGTCAGGCACACACACACACACACACACACACACACACACACACACACACACACACACACGGACGGCTGAGTGGGTATCCATGCCTGAGGGAGTGTGCAGAAGGGGTATTATGGCTGTGACAGATTAGTTTGTCAGACTTCGTGCCATTTTTGTCAGGGGCTTGGAAGTACAGTATGCTAGAATTGCAGGGTTGTACGAGTAAAGTCGACCACTTTTCTCAGGGGTATTACTTACTCTGGGTGAGGTGGTAAGTCCTCATCCATCAGTCAAATCCATCCTGGGAAGACTGTCAGGGTTCAACCTCCTGATGACTCTGTGCAAGTCCGACGAAACAGTCTGGCACTATCATTCTTTCTTTCTTGTGGAGGTGTGAAGAGCTGCTGCAGTGGGTACTGCGAACATTCAATGGCTACCGCACCCATTTGCCCCTATCAATTTACCCCATCTATGTATGGTAAGGTGTGGGAGGAGACCTAAACGAACACGAGGAGGGAGGGTGCCAGGTGTCAGATCACCAAGATCGTGCTTGATGTGAGAGTGAAGCATGTCGAGTTCCACAACTGCTCGCCTGCCTGTTAAAGCACCAGTACACCACACATCGGCCCGCGGGTGTCAGCACCAAACCCACACCACTTTGGAGGCCCCAACGATTTTTTTTTTCAACGGCGCCCCACACCGCGCGGCCCCTCCGAATTTTGTTCGTGGCAACAAAAAACTTTCTGCAAGGCTGGGGCCGCGTACTTCAGTTTAAGGAGGAAGAGATGGGGTAAGGCAAAAGAGGAGGAAGAGGGAGGAGAATGGGGTGTCAAACGGTAAACGTACCAAGATCGCTCTTTGTGTTGGTGAACAGATCGTGAGGGCAAAATCTGACCAAGTAACACTTGCACACTTGTCGATCGTCCCATTGCAATTCTCGATAGCCTTTCTTCTCTTCCTCAGTGAGATTACGAGCTGCAGAAAGCGCAAGACAGCAACCAAAACTAAGTTTCTTATTTTGTTTCCGAGAACTAAGTATTATTCATGACAGTCACATCTGCAGTGCAGCTATGTAAACAAACAAAGATAACTTTCGTCTTTGAGAAAATCTGAATCTTAATCCCCCCAAAAGGGGTTTTACAAAGCTCTGGCTGCAACCCCAATAAACCAGGTTTACAATAGCTCAGTTGGTACACCAATGAACTTCTGAAATACAGACATAAGCTCGAATCGAATCCAGATGGAACTAGTTCATGTATTTCTGAATAACCTGGGGCCGGTCAGTTCCACGATGGTATCTCTCAAGGTGGCCACACTTTTTCATAAAGAACAAAAAAAAATATCTCCCATACTTCCCAACGTGCGCGAGATTACATTTACAAAGACGAGGCCCTCAGCAATGCATCTGTGGCCTTAAGAACTTGCGGCCACACGATTACCTTGCAGCACAAGTCAAAGACACGCAAAATGCTGAAGGCTTAGTCCTTGACTGGGGGAACCTAGGTCCCTGTGGACCCACGTCCATCTTCGTAAGAATATGCTTATGGCTTGATGACGCTTGTTGATGATTGTGCAGTACTTACTTGCCACTTGTGCGTCCCATGTTTTTTTTCTGTAATTGCGCATGCATCTTTCTTTTCAGTTTGTTGTCACTGTCAAGAGGGCAGAGGCGAAGGAACGAGGGAACGGACAGGGAGAGGACGAGGCCAGGAGGGCTGAGGCCGCAATGGACAATCCAAAGAGAGAGGGGAGGGGGGGGGAAGGGGGGGGAAGAGAAGAGAGGAGAGACCAGATGGACAGAGGATGCAGAGAAGGAGAGGGGAGGCAGAGGTGGGGAAACAAAAGAGAAATAGGAAACAGAGGGAACCGGGAAGACAAAAGAAGCAGAGAGGACTAGAGGGAGACCGCGAGAGGAGGTCGGGAATTAAGACTGCAACGTGCAAGCAGGATAGTGGAGCACGCAGGAGTTTAAAAGCTGTAGGGGTGTCAGAGATATACAGAAGGAGAGCCGGCAGAAGACCGCACACACGGGGTTCAGCCAACCTGACGGCCAGGCGGACCCACCAAAGGCAAACAGAAGATAGTAGAGATAAGATGGAACTTCAGGCGGCCATGGCAGTTGCTTCTGTCGGCACGTTGGAATTAAAAAAAAGAATCATAGTAAGGATCGATGTACGGGAAAAACAAGACAGAACGTTGAGAGAGAACAGGGAGGGAGAGGAGGTGGGGGGAGGGGGGGAAGGGTGGGGATGGAGGGCGGAGGGGACAAGAACAACAAAAAGGACAACCCCAATGATTGGAAAATGGACAAGAAGTAAGCGTGTGCAGAACGTGAGCGGAGAGAGAGAGACAAGGAGAGCGAGAGACAAGGAGAGAGGAGAGAGAAGGAAGACGCGCGATAGAGTCGCCAAGGGGAGGGTGAAAGCAGAGAGATGTAACAGGGTGAAGAAATAGGACATGCAACTTCAAGGGTAGGAGAACGAGCAGACAGAGGAGAAGCAGTGAAGAGCCGAGTAATGGACTGAGAAAGGCAGATGGATGGGCCGGGACAATGCATTATTTTGGATATAGTAGCGCTCTTCGCGCCCTACTTCTCACGTTTTTTTCTATATCATATCATGGACTGATAGAGCCTAAGGCGGCCCGTCAGGAGTGGGGAAGAGAGGGGAATAGCACTGAACAGAAAGAAGCAGCAGGAAGAAAAGAATAGCGAGGTGAGGAGAGTCAGTACGAGAGGAAGGGACTAAGGGTGTCGCTCCACTACACAACATTCTACATGCATTTGGACAAGCCCTGGACCAAGTGCGTAGGAGGAAACCAAACCTCACAGCGGAAAGAGAAAGAGGAAGGGATTCAGTCAAAGAAATGACAAGGGAAGCGGAAGACATATCAGTCCAACAAAGCAAATAACACACCCCATCTTTTTTTCTTTTCTTCGGCAATTTGTTCCTTTCTTCTTTTTTTTCCTTTCTTTCTTCTTCTTCTTCTTATTATTATTATTCTTCTGCTTCATTTTCTTCGTTTTCTTCTGCTTCTTCATCTATATCGTCAAATACAACTGCCCGGTACACCGTCGGCAGAGAGGGAGAAGAGGACAACAAACGACGGGCTGTGACGAACTGTTTCGTCGGAGTTTCACCGACTCATCAGGAGGCTGAACACCCCCCCCCCCCCCCCCCCTCTCTCTCTCTCTCTCTAGTGTTCAGCCTCCTGATGAGTCGCTGAGACTCCGACGAACCAGTTTGTCACAGCCCCTCGTTTGTTGTCCTCTTCCCCCTCTCTGCCAACTGTTTACTGGGCATTTCTGTTTGACGATACATATATATACGGTTTACCGGGCAGCTCTGTTTGACGATATATAGGAATATCGCTCGGGCACCCTCGTCGTCATACATTGTCATTTGCGGAGATGTGAAAACATCAACCAGAGTGCAAGAGAGTCAAGAAAAAAGGGTTTCTATTTTCTTCATGAACCCCCTCCCTCCCCAGGCGCCACCCTCGCGTCAGCTCCCTCCTCGCTCGTACCCGAGTTTCTCTTAGACCTCTTTCCTTTTTTCTTCCAGCTTTTCTCTCCTCCTGGTCCTTCTCCTTCTCCTCCTCCCTCGACCCACGCACCCTCCCCCCTCTGCGAAAAAAAAAACGCGTAAGCCTCATCGGTATCGCATGGCATGGGAGAAGGACAAAGATTCCGCCGCCTTGCTGGAAACGCCAGGAATGCCCAGAAACCCCTGAGCCAAACCATGCCAATATCCCCCAATGAAGAAGATTCCGCCGCGTTGTGGCCTTCTTCCACCTTCCTCCCATCTCCCCTTCGCACGGTTCTCCGGGCTGTGGCCTTCTTCCCCCTTCCTCCCATCTCCCCTTTGCACGGTTCTCAATTCGTTTGGCCCCATTGTTGACTTCGTGTCGAGCTACCTGTAGTCGTTGGTCCAGGTAATGACAGCCATGGGGGGGGTCAGCGCAGGGGAGAAGGGTGGTGATGAGGATCCGGATGGCCCACATCCCCCCCCGCCATCCCTCCCATCTCACCTCCACTCAAACCTCCTTTCCTTTCCGCCCCAACCTCGGTTTCGAGTCGAGCATGTGGTTAAAATTAAGAACAAAAAAAAATCAAAAAAAAAAAAGCTAGGCTACCAGAGTGGCCCGGGTCCACTAGCCCGGCCGGGCCAAAAAGTAATTAAAAAAATTAAAAAAAATAAAATTGTTTTTTAAATAAAATTTTTATTTTAAGTTTGGTAACGAATTTCGATGTCACCCTGAGGCAAAAGTTGTTCAGTTTATTTTTCTGCATAACATAGTTTTTCTTCGGACGTTTTGGATTTTTTGGATTTTTTGGATTTTTTGGATTTTTTGGATTTTTTTGGGGAGCTGGGACCTTCCCTGGTCCTTGCACGGCCGAGCCGCAGTTACCCGGGCGGCCCCGGCTGGTAGCCTAGAAAAAAAGCAAAAAAACAAAAGCAAAAAAAACAAAAGCAAAAAAAACAAAAGCAAAAAAAACAAAAGCAAAAAAAACAAAAGCAAAAAAAAACAAAAGCAAAAACAACAAAAGCAAAAACAACAAAAAAAAAAGGAAAAAAAAGGGGAAAAAAAGGGGAAAAAAAAGGGAAAAAAAAAAAGGAAAAAAAAAGGAAAAACAAAAAAAGGAAAACAAAAAAATAGAGGGAACGAAAACATAGCCTTGAGTAAAGCAAAACAAAAAAAAGGATAACACTACCGTCTTCCCCCAAACACAACGCACCCCGTAACCAAGGAAGATATATGTACGGTCCGGTCCGGTACTGTCATAATAACGAGGGTGCGTTGTGTTCGGGGTAAGACGGTCGGTGGTCCATGACACCTGTAATCCCTATAACCCCGGTGATTAGCAATCGATCAATTGCCCTGGTTGCCTGATTGATTAATTGATTGCTTGATTGATTAGATCCATCCATTCATCGACTAGATGACAGTCGCCGCCTCACCACTCCAACCGTAACCGTCTTTTCACTCTTTCTTCCTGATTATTAGTGCACCCCCCTCCCCTCCAAAGGCCACATTCCCTCCCCCACCATCCCTCCCGTCATGCCCTTCCGCCAACAAAGGACGAGCAGCACTTCGGCCACCCGCTTTCCAGTGGAGACGACGGGCACTCTTCGCCCACGGAGAATAGAGCAAGACACTAGACGCTGACCAGATGAGACCTCTCCCTCTGTTTGTCTGGCTGGCTGGCTGCCTACCTGCCTGCCTCTGGCTGGCTGGCTGCCTACCTGCCTGCCTCTGGCTGGCTGCCTATCTGCCTGCCTGCCTGCCTGCCTCCCTCTCTCTCTCTCTCTCTCTCTCTCTATCTACCTCGCAAACACGCACATTGGGTGTGCGGAGTGGGTTTTCTGGTTGTCACAGACTAGTTTCTGAGACTTGCTGCCGTTCTTGCGAGGGGTTCGGGCCAACAGTCTGCTAAGATTTGGTAGGGTGGGTGTGAGAAAAGTCGACCACTTTGAGAAGGGATACCGCTAACTCTGGGGAACGCCGCGAGCAAATCAACAATCAAATGCATCCTGGGAAGTCTGTTAGGGGTTGAACCTCCTCATGAGTCCGTTAAAATCCGAAGAAACGGTCCGGCACATCCATGCTCTTTTGTCAGGTGGAATCTTGTACTCTCTCTCTCTCTCTCTCTCTCTCTCTCTCTCTCTCTCTCTCCTTGGCCCCGCTGCGCGCGCGCACATACACACGCACACTAACCAATATCACATCCACACCTACCAAAGACGCTGAACCGATCAAATCTCTCTCTCTCTCTCTCTCTCTCACGCACACACACACACACACACACACATATACACATACACGCAAAGAAAACGCTGCCGTTTCAAGCACTTCGATTGCCTGACCGATCGAGTATGCGCGGCCAAAGGCCCCCTAATTAACAAATTAGAGCGGAAAAAACAATAGACCACCACGCGCAGCGACAGCATTTTAGCAGCAACAAGACCAGCACCGTGCACACACGGAGCACGCATTACTAACCGCGTTCCGTTCAACGAACACTCAATAGCTACACAGAAAAAAGAAAAAGAAAAAACGTAACGAAAAAGAAAGTAGAGGACGAAAGTCTACCACAAGGTAGGTCATACAACGTGTAGAAAAGAAAGAGAAGTGACAGCCGCGAATCAGAAAATAGAGGACAGCAAAGTTTCAACACCAGGAAGGCATGAAGCTTGAGAGAGAAAGGGCGAGAGGAGAGCCAAGAGAGCTTCGGAGCAAAACAACAGGGGGAAGGGTTCCCGCGAGCCTGTCTTGAACTTCACATCTAGTGGCCCGTCTTCAAAGCGGACACGCCTTAAAAAACAGGGCGTCAACAAAAAAAAAGGAAGTGTAGCAGAGAAAACGCGAGAGGAGCGGGAAAAACGAGGAGAACAGGAAAAAACGCCGAGGAGACGAAACGACTAGCAAGAGAAGAAAACGAAGAAGAGAGAGAGAAGAAAATGAAGAAGAGAGAGGACGGAGAAGGAAGGAGAGAAAAGAGAGAACCTGAGAGAGCGGAGCTAGTGAACAGGAGGAAACGCCGACAAGGGGGAGAAGAAAGACACGCAAACGGATGAGAGACAAAGAGGACATGACCAGAGACCATTGAGAAGAGAGATAATAGAAGGAACAGGGATGGAGAAGGGGCGACACCGACCATAAGGTCCTGTTTTCTGGGTAAAAAAACGACAGGAGGGGGGGATGGTGGAAAACGTAAGAATAAGGAATTAAAAAAAAAAAAAAAGGCCAACTGTCGACATACAGACTCTGGTTCGAATCCAGATACAATCAGACGAACAGGAATAAAAACATCATTCTGAATTACCAAAAAGGATCGGTCAGTTCAAGGACGATATCTCAATGATATCTCAAGGACCGTCACCCAAAAAAAAAGGGGGTTAAGGAACCCAAAAAAAAAAAGGGGGTTAAAGAACCCAAAAAAAAAAGGGGGGAGAAAACGAAAAACGCTGATTAGATAGAAGGAGAGAAAGAGGCAAGGGAGAGAAGAAGATAGAGAAAAACGCAAAGCAACGGGAATCGAGAAAGACTCGGGCAATCATTGCTGACAAGATTGAGAAGTACAGACCAGAAGGGTGTCAGTTGTTGTTTATAAGAATTTCTAGTTCGACCGACAGCACAGCACATCATGAGACGACACGCAACACACGCCATGGAGGAAGACGAGACAGAGTAGAGACGTGGATGACAGGTTGAGCGCTGGCTGCCCCCATCCCTGCTGTGTGTCACAAGGACCAACTTGCAACGAAGCCAAAAGGCGAAGAGGTAAAGAAAAGGAGAAGAAGACCAAACCTGACAGAGAAAGAAAGCCAATCAATCAAACAAAGCAAATGACACATCCCACAGATAATCCAATTGCCACAAAGCAAATAACACATACCAGAGATCGACATATATATTATATATAAAAGAAAAAGAAAAAATATTTATAAAAAAAAAACGACGAGAAAAGGGTGGGTGGAGGTTAGAAACGCGGAGGATACAGAGAAGGCCTTAAAAGAGAATTTAAAAAACAAAAAAAAACTTACAGGTAGAAGACCGAAAAGGAAGAATCCTCCCCTTTTTTTTAATCCTCTTGAAGGCTATGACAAGCGTCAAAAAAGGGCCATAGCCGTGGAATAACGGGACAAGGACGCAAAAAACAAGAATGAAAAGGCGATGGAACAGCTGAGAGGGAGGGGGGAGGGACTGTGAGGAGGCGCCGCGCCCCTGGTACATGGAAGGAAAAAGAGAGAACGAAAAGTATAAAGGGAAGGAAGCAAAAAGAGAGGAGTAACCAGCTGGCCTAGCTCAGTCGGTACACCCCAGAACTGAGCTGTTGAAATAGAGACCCCGAGTTCGCACTGCATTTGAGCCATCTTTCAGTCTAGATACAGCTATAATGACTGTACGTTGTATTCGGGGGGAAAATGTAGCTCAGTTGGTACACCCCTAAAACTGAACTGTTGAAATACAGACCTGAGTTCGAACTCCACTAGAAGCAGATGAGTACAAATAGTGCAATTTTTTTTATTTATTTTTTTTATTTTTTTTTTCTGAATGACCTAGGGCCTTTAAGTTCAATTGATGATATCGTTTTTAGAAGAAAGAACTTCACTTGCCAAGTTGGCATTTAAGAGAGGGAAAAAAAAAAAAAAAAAAAAAAAAAAGGAGAGAGCGGAGAACCGAGGACGAGTACTGACCATTTAGAATGTAGACAAAGTCGGTTACTTAATATTTCAACAGTGGGAGAGGGGAAGCGTAATGACATCGAAAGGACAGGAAACAGCGTATTCTCCCGAATATAACGCCCCGTCATTATAGCGGTATTTGGGCTATTTTCAAGTCCAGATGCAGCGATAATGACCGGGCGTCCTATTCGAATGAAGACGGTAGGAGAAGAACAGGCGAATTAGAGGAGATATAATAGGAAAGTGGAACGGGCATCGCGGGGAGCAGTTCATGGCAGACGAGATGTGCACGGAACAGAAGAGAGGGGAAGAGGTATAGCGATCGCAAGAGGAAAGAGAGGAGTGAGGAGAGCGAGAGAGTAGGAAACGAGAGGAAATGACATGAAGAGAACACTACAGCCGTCGAAAAGTAACGACCGCAACGACAATAAGACGGAGGCAGAAGGCCTACACACGAACAGCAAAAGAGTGGGAGAGGAGGCGGTAGGTTAGTAGGAAAGGAGAGGAATAAGAGAGGAGAGGATGAGCAAGTTCCGCACGAGAAGAGCAAGAGAGTGGGAGAGTGGTAGGTGAGTATGTGAGTAGGAGAGGAGAGAAGGAAAGTAGGAGAGTAGGAGAGTAGGACAGTAGGACAGTAGGAGAGTAGGAGAGAAGGAGAGAAGGAGAGTGGGAGAGTAGAAGAAGGAGAGTAGGAGAAGGAGAGTAGGAGAGTAGGAGAGTAGGAGTAGGAGAATAGGAGAAGGAGATTAGGAGAGAAGGAGAGTAGGAGAGAAGGAGAGAAGGAGAGAAGGAGAGAAGGCATCCAGCGGCCGAGCTCAATTGGTTGGGCACGCGCAAGTGGCATTCAGGAGGCCGCGGGATCAATCCCCATGGCCGCCTGTGGCACGTTTGGTGCCAACCAACGAGATGGTCAGCTGGATCCTCCCCGTCGGGATTAGTAGGGTGTTCAGCCAACACGGGTGCGACTGCTTGTGGGTGGGTGGGTTGCGTGTGGTGTGTGGGAGATTGTTGTGTTGGCCTTAGACACTGCTGTTACTCGAGAGGCGGTGGGGGGAGATGAAAAGGGAGGCGCAGCTGCTGGCAAATGCTCGGTCCTTGTGTTAGCCGGGCCCCCACCGGCGGGCCCAACCCTGATCCCTAAACCACTAGGGCAAGGGGCAAACGTGCAATTACCTCCCCCTCCACCGAGAGAGGTAACCTCCTTTCACCAAGAGAGGTAGGTAGCTACGCTCGCAGGGCTGCCCTGTCTGTATAGCCTTAGGGGAAGTGGTAGGTTGGTCGTGAAAGATGGAAAGAATTTGAGAGAAGAATATATATATAGTGTAGTTTAAGGGAGGGAACAACGTGAAGGCGATGAAAAAACAACGTCGGCAATGATCGCTACCGATTGGGAGAATCCCTCCGTTAGTTCAAGCTTCTACGTCGAGAGGGGAGGAGGGGAGGAGGGGAGAAGGGGGAGAAAGGGGAGAAGGGGGAGAAAGGGAAGAAGAGGAGAGAGGGAGAGGAGCGAGGAGCGCATTTTGGCCACCAATCAACCAGAAAACGTCAAGGTCACATGTGATTAGCCGTAACACCACTTGCCAGTCCTCTTTCTCCGTCTGACGCTTTGCAATAACCTCCCCCCCTTCAGCAGGACGGTGTGCAATTCCATCTGTATGCTCAGTAATTTTTCGTGCTCAGATTCATAAATAAGCTGCAATAACCCGATGTTTATGTCCAGTGCAAGACGGTAGAAACAGCAAAACCCTGGTTACACATGCGCATTCGATTCCCAGCTCAACCACCAGATGTGGAGATGACACACAGTGCCACGTGGCTCACACCTGTCGCCTTACGAGCTCATATGCACTTCAATCAGATTCGCAACGAGGAATCCTTTTATTTATTACTAGCAAGTGCTTTTTTTATGGCAAGCCTACGGTCAATTTTCGAGAGGTGCGAGCTATGACGCAATATGGCATGGCGACGGCGCAACGGCGCGATAGCACCCCGTCAGCATTTCTACTCCCTGCATACCCTTCTTCCCCGGATTTAACCCACTCTCATCATGAATGTATTGATGACAGGTTTCCCATCACCAACAATTACGTACTAGACTTAAAAATGAAGCCTATTCGCTGTGATCGGCCGCAGACGATACGCATTTGACGAAGGGCATGTTGAGGGTTCTCATGGCAAACAATCACAAATGATCATAATAATACCTAGAAGCTGTTGGAAGCAGAGATGGGTTCCATTGTGGCACCATCGGAATTAGAGCCAGAAGGGGGAGAATGGGGAAGAGGGGGAAGAGGGGAAAGAGAGAGAGAGAGAGAGAGCGAGAGAGAGAGAGAGAGGATGCTCACATTGACGCATGACGAAGGAAGGAACAACATGAACGAGTGAAGAAGATGAACGTCGATCAGGAGTACACATCGACATTACCTGTGCCCATCAGCTCGTCGAGTAAAGCCCTCTGTGCATCCACCATCTTCGCCGCCGCTGATACGACCCTCAACGGCTAATTGATACAAGATGACCAACTAACTCCTTGACCTGAAAGCCTGAGTGAGCCCGCCAACTAACTGTTTTCCCCCTAACTTCTCCACTCCCTCCCTTCCTCTCATCCACCTAGCTACCGTAGCTAGCTAGCCTACCACCGGCGTCACCGAGTGGGATCACCGACCAAGTACCCTCCTGCCAGTTTCCCCACCAGATGGGCGTACACCCCGCCAAGCCCCGAAAAACCGTTCCCGCGCGTGACTCTCGCTCACGCCGCTTGAGGAGTTCAAATTCTCGTCCTCAGCTTCGTATTGTGTGCTGTTGACCGTCGGTGCGACGAAGGGCTCGAAGGTCCGTCCGACCGACCGACGGACCAACCGCGAAGCAAACACACCCCGCGCATGCGCTGCGGCGTGAGCGCAAGCGCGGCACTGCTAACCGACAAAAAGCTGGCTACTAGCCACCATCGCAAGTACCGGTTTCCGCTCTCTGCTTCTGTATGCCACTTCATCACATCACACCGCATCACATCACATCACATCGCATTCAATTTGCATATTACAATACAATACATGCCGGCGCGTGGTGGTGTTCGTGCGCCGAACGATCCATCGGCCTCCACACAAAAGCCCTTAGCCACTCCGTTGAACTCTTGCCGGGGCGGTTCGCAAGAGAACTACCGCGGTGGGGTGCCTCCGCTCTGCCCTCCGCTGGCAGCCGTGGGCTCGACCGAAGTCCCTTCGCCGGGTAGCTGAGCACGTCTCCATCTGGTCGATCAGATGTCGACAAGTTGTCTTGTGGGCCCGAGCGCGCCGCAGGATGTTCACACCACGCACAAGGTAGTTTTGTGGCTGCTAAAGAACTGTTAGACCATGCCAAGCGTGGTGGCGCAGCCCGGAGGAGTCGGGAGGAGTGAGGCGTGGACCCAGAGGACAAAATGTCGGGAAAAGCACACCGCCAGTAGTTTTCCCGGACCCCACTGGAAAAAGGAGGCCCCTTGGAAAGCCAATTCTTTGTGGAATGGGCCGCTTTTCGGGACCCGACCATCTGGAAACAGATCCCGGAAAATCACAGATTGGGGTTTCTACGTTGTTCCAGTGTAAACCACAGATTGGGGTTTCTACGTCGTTCCAGTGGGGTCCACCCCTGAGTAGCCTATATGCATGGCCCGTGTTTTTTTTTTTTTTGTTCCCATGAAAAAGTGAGCAATCCACTGTGTACCGCGCAGGGCGCCGGAGCGAGGAGCATGACAGGCGAGGTGGCACTTTTCTCACTCCTCCCGCCTCCACCACCATCGATCGACCGCCGTGGACTCTGGGCCTCGCCACACCACTCTCGAAATGTGAAAAAAAAAACAAAAAATGTGGCGGGTGCATCTGGCCATGTTCTAGCGGGAAGTTCATTCCCATTTTGCGAATTTCGAGAATGGTGTGGCAATGCCCTGAATCCTACCTTTGGGCCTCGCTGCACTACTCAGCACAAGCACAAAAGACAAAACTATAGCGATGTATACTTTCATGTTCTAGCTGAAGATTCATTCACATTTTGCACAGTCGGTGAGTGGTGGAGCGAGGGCGTTTGGTCGTCCCTTCCCTCACTTATTAGACCCCGCCTGGCCCAAAACAACCCTTAAAAAAATCACTTATTAGACCCCGCCTGCCCCAAAACAACCCCCCCCCCAAAAAAACGCCCACTCGAAAAGGAAGGTCGACCAACCTAAAAAAGGAAAGGTCGGGCGACGCCCACCGCCACCAAAGAACGACCTATTGCCACCTACTGTTGGTCGCCCGCACTCCAACCTCTGAGCCGACCGTTTGGCCTACTGGTTTGTGCTTTGCCCCCGACCGCGCACCTTCTCGACGCCCCATAAGCCTCGTTAAAAGGTCGTCAATATTCTTTTTTAGTAAAGTCAAACTACACGACAAAGTGCAATAGGGTAAGACGCAGCCTTTGGCTGCGAATTGTCAAAGAGGGAATCCTCACAAACAACCCGGAGGTAACCAGGACACTGGGATTTAATGCCCAACTTACTTTTAACCAATCTGTATGCCTAGCTGATAAGCTGGAGTGATATGGAGTCTTTTGCTCTTTAAAACTGAATATTGTTTCCCCGCTACTGAGATTGAAACAAAAAACAAGGAAAAAAAAAAAAAAAAAAAAATTGCCAAAAACTTTGTCCAGGTCTAAAACGACCTGGTGGGCGACCGCCCCCTGTTGACACTCTTATCACAATCCATACCAAATACACAGGCATCCGAAGAAACAAACAGAATTAACCCATATTATAATCCTGATTACAACAAAAGGAGGAGCGGTATGGGAAAATAACAAAAGGTGACACATTTCACCTGTTGCTTATCTCCTGTGACTAAAATACTTAACCAAGTGTCCTAATACTCAAAACGAGTTACTTTAAACTGCGCGAAAGTTCACTGAAGTCCCTTGGAATCTTCTCACCGAAACATCCAAACCTGTCTTTGTCGTATGGGCTTATAAAGGCTCCAATAATTGTTCGTGCCGTTATTTGAAACCTTTACCCGTTTTCTAGTCTTTCTATCCCTGTTCTCTTGTTACCTAGGTACTATTGAGAAATTGCTTTCACTCCCTCATATAATCTTTTTTGTTTAAACCCCAGTCTAAAGCACTCAGAGGAGTCATTTCCTCTACCCTGATATTCTTCGGGCATTCTGACTCAACGTGTCCTCTACACATACATGTACATCCTCCCTTATCAAACTAAACCAGTCTCAATTCAATTATTATCCGCCTGTAGTTAAGGGCACAAAGCGATTTTTCCTTCATGAACTGTGGCTAGCCATTGCCTACCCGTAGACCAAGTGTCCATAAACCACATCAAGTTTTTGTCCAGTTTACTGGATCACAATGTCGCCTGTTCCAGTCTGCGATAATATTTTGTCTCAGTCGTGAGTGGATCAAGTACTTCGTTTCCAGGTCTGCCATCTGTGATCTCAGATAACTGATATAATAACTACTCGGCAGACTTGTACCACGTACCCAATCCACGTGATTCTGAGAGGTTGTCTGGGAGGCAGCCCATCAGAGCCCACTGTTTGTCTTATGACCATTCTTGGTCTGAGAACGGTTCCCAGGGTCAACCTACCACCTCCATATCCTCTGCAATGCGGGGTAATCCCACCACAAGTGAGTTGTTGATTCATACGATCATACACAACGTTTGCATGTCATATTGATCTGCATTCCCTTGCTCGTAAGCCATATTGTCGAGGGTGTTACCAACCAGGAAAGCAGCCACATGGTAGAAGCCATCTTTTGTGAGAGAAGAGACACCAACTGTTTTCACAAGTCTGTCATTCTACTAGCAATTGCCTGCCTTGAGTTGGGGAGGGTGAATTCCCATCGCTCTGTCATGATAGTTTTTGGCAGTCGAGACGGTTGAAGGATATACAGTTTTGTATTGAAGTTAAAAAACCTTATTATATTATTTTGTTCTCCTAAACCTAGCCAGCCCCATGCTCCAGGATCCAGTATAGGCAATGGGTATTAAGGGTCCACAAAGCATAGCTTGATAGCTTTGTTACTTATCCCAGGTTACCTTCACCTTGACATGTGTTTCCTATTCCCTCAGTGATTGCCCAAATGGTTCATCCATTTGAACGAGTTTGGTCATGTGGTACCACTTAGCCAAGGATCCCACTATCTTTGACCGTCTAAGTCGTATGAAACTAGTTTATAGTAGATTGGATTATTGTGCGGAGGTTTTGACATATACCAAGTGCTCAGTGGGTCTGTGGCATCTGCTTCCAAAATGCATTCCATTATGTTGGGATGGAGTCGATCATTAAATCTCTATTTTCTTTCACCTGATGCAGGTTTCTCAGTTTCTTCCGAATTACTCGTAGGAAGAATCAGCCCCCTGTATTGTTATTCCAGAGATTCTGAATGTGAAGGATACCTCGTTGAATTCAACTATCTCCAAAAGTTTCAGGCTGCTTGTTGGCTCGGAAGCGTCACCCATCATTTTATGTAATCTTAGGATTATCGAACAGAGGCTGGTTCATAACTTATTCCTTGGTGACTGACTCAATCCAAACATTTGGCTTAACTTTCTTCCACGCCTTGACCACTCTCGCCCATAATGGAGATCGAATTTCCGATTCAAGTAAAATTTCAGTTGAAGGCATAGTCATACATCATGTGGTCGTTGCAGGTCTCATTCCTGTGAGAGGATATAGTCCTTTATCTAAATTCAATGCTCCTGCCCATCATGTTTTGCAACCCGCACTACCCATTTAGAAATAAGCAAGTAGTTATGCATTTCCAGGTCACAAAACCCCAAGTCACCCTCCATCCTATTGAAGGTTATCAATTCCCAAACTAACTTCGAAATAAAGCATCCCTCTTTCTCTGATTTGGGTTTCCAGATAAATATTGTCGTTAATCTCATTACAAAGAAGACCATGGATTGACCTAGCATCCTTACCTACAAAGTGAGAGGAGTAATGCATTCATGACCATTGTTCTACCAAATATCGACAGATGGGGGGTCGAGCCCCAGGATTTGACTCTACTAACCATCTTATTCTACAAAATCTCCTCTTGGACATTTTGACACTCATCCATAACCACCATAACCCCCATAAATCTTTTCGCTTCCCCCTGCTCAATTCTCGTAATTATCCAATCTGTTTGCAAATAAAGGTTATGGGGAAGGAAGTATACCGATTTCTTCCAGTTAACTGCCGCTTCGGATAAGGTAGCATACTCATCCAACAGGTTCTTCAAAGCTTATAACGACTCTCTCAAATTATCACAAATTGTAAATAGGTCATCTTCAAGAGTTTTTACCTTACATTCTCCATTGGGCGGTGTTGGGCCTTTGATATATAGTTGATGTATGAGATTACAGATAATGACCTTTAACTGGAGAACAAACATTAGGGGGCGATATGACAGCCCTGTCTTAGGGAGCAAGTAAACGTAAAGGATTCAAATAAAAACCCATTTACTATTACTACCGCTGTGGAGTGAGTGTAAAGAGTTACTCCCCACATACATAAAATATCCGCAAATCCCATCTTTCTCGGAGTGACTAGGACAAAGGTCCAATTTGCTCTATTATAAGTCTTTTTCAGGTCTAGCAATAACATTTTTTTGTGGTCTCTGCTTATTCTCAATTAGAATGTTGTCGAATATAGATCGCCCTTGAACAAATGTTGCTTGATATTATCCCACCAGGGCAGGGAGGTACTTGCTAAGTTTACGTGTCAATGCCTTAGCTAATAACTTGTACGATATGTTCAGTATGAAGATTGAACGTCAGTTACGAATCTCGTCCTTCTGTTTTTTTTTGTACAACAACATGATCACGCCATGTCTCATACTAGTTGATAGGTCCGAACCTTCTTGAATGTCATTAAACATTTCCACTAACGGATGGGCTACCTCAGGCCAAACATCTGAGTAATATTCTGTTGTAAGGCCATCTGACCCTAGAGCTTTGCCACGCGCCATTGATTTGAGAGTTGTGCGTAGTTCAGTCTTTGTTAACGGGCGGTTTAAATCCAAGAGCCCAAAAACCAACATTTTAGTCTTCACTAGATCCTGGAGATTCAATAAATGTACCTACCCTATCTGTAGATCATTTGGGTCCTGTCTAGACGTGAGTATGTTGTGAAAGTATATCTCAGCATACCTACACATGCCTATAGAGGATCTGGCCACCGACGCTTTTTATTCGAATGGATGTGATAAAGCCTTCATCTCTTGATGTTTGAAGCGAGGGATGAGGCGTTGGAATCTTTGTTGCTTCATCCTATCCCCCGTTTCGATGTCTTTTATCGTTAAGAATCCGCACCATCTATCATATTTTCACCCACAAATGTCTATAGAGGATCTGGTCACCTACACTTTTTCTTCGAATAGATGTGATAAAACCTTCATCTCCTTATGTTTGAAGCGAGGGAGGAGGCGCATGAAGGTTTGTTTGTTCATCCTATCCCCCGTTTCGATGTCTTTTATCGTTAAGATTCCACATCATCTATCTGATTTTTTTTTCTGAATTGCGTCTCATTTCTGCATTCTGCTCGCTCTCTCGATTGCCCACGAGCGAGCTTCCATTGAGGCGTGGGGTAATTCTGCAATTCTCACTTCCACTTCCTCTACAACCTCTTTCGTTGACATCTCTTCTTTATTATCACTCAAGGCCAGCATCCACGAAAAGATACTCGACATACTGGAGATGAAGAATGTACCAGCATCCCACCACTCCTGTGTAGATTGGAACCATGCCTTGCGCTTATTCCAACCCTGCAGTTGCTTGACGACCCACTCCCTAACCCCCGGGTCTCTGATGGTAAGCTCGTTTAACCTAAAAAACCTTTTTCCCATTTTGGTTCTTCCCCCCATAGGAAACTTACGACCACTGGGTTATGATCTAATAAGGGATGTGGCTCCATATCTACCAACACCGTGTTATCCCATATTGACTTACTTGTGAGAAAAAAGTTTAGGCGGCGTATGACCACTCGTTTGCCATAAATCCAACGGAGAAATTTCATAGAATTAAATAATAATTCTATAGTAAAATTATCATCTAAATTTCATTTTTTCATTCCATCTTAAAAAATGTCATTCCAATTTTAATTTTTTTTATCTTATATGTAAACTTTCATTCCAAGAATAGGGTATCCCTTCTTATTTGGACTGCATGCTAAAGATGGAATGAAAGTTTGGATGAGTTCATGAAATATTTTAATTGGACTGTCATTCTAAGTAAGGATTTACAGTCATAAATAGGTCAATGAAATCCAAATTAGAAGATATTTATTGTAGTAGAATGAAAATTTAATTAAAACATTTCATAAACTCGTCCAGACTTTCATTCTATCTTGAACAAATAGATGTAGTTGGAAGGAAAAACTCATATTTAGACGGGAACTTATCAGATAAAACTGAAAATTTAAAAATTGGACGAACATTGAAAATATAATTTATAAATATGAAGGATTTTTTTTTTATGAAATGTTTTTTCAACTTTAATTTCTCTTGGGAATTTTTCTGTTGAATTGGGACGAGTACCATGTAAAGCCTGTGTTGTCGGACGATGGAAGTTAGTACACATCTTGGCGATCCAACTCAATTATCAGTTTGGATAGATCGTCCTAATCCTGACCTATTTGTCTTGTTTAAAACAGAGGATTCAAGTCGTTAAGTGACACATTCTAATCACCGACAATAATCATACTATCTTTGTTCACAATCACATCCATCAATAAATCGGAAAAAAAAATGCATTCGAATTTGTCTGTCGGAGCATAAATCGTTACCACTGCATATTCAATCCTTGTCATGCAAAGCTTGATCCAAACCCACTTTCAACACACACCGAAGTTGTAGTTTAATATCTCAATGGCCGAAACCCCAATTTATGGGTCATCCCACCAGACACCTAGGGATTGAATTTTTGACTTGTCTAATTCCATTTTTAGTATGCACATAACTTGGATCTAATTATTGTGCATCCATTATTAAAGACTACGATGTCTGTCCCTACCGCTTTTGTCACACAACCCCCTAACGTTCCATGTGGCTACTTTAACGTTCACCATTCATGAGAGAGACACTCGACTTAAACTGATACGGACCGAGGGGACATATAACTGGGATGAAGATTGCACGTTCAAGTTACCTATCGCTTGAGAACCCATATCCCACCACAGAGTAAAGGCTACTTGGAATTGAATTTACGAAAAAGGCTTATTTTTAAGGATTTTTGTCCATAGTTTACCTGAAAATTATGCATTCATGTCATCCAGGACAGTTAATCTATGAAGTTCCTAGCAATCGAGAGTAGGTTAATAATTTTTTTTTTCTCTTCATGATACCACCATTTTACTAACAGTTTTCTATTAGCAATGAAACTTTTACTTACTTCAAGAACATGTTCTCATCATGATTTTGAAAAGTTTTAAGGTGAACACCTATTATCCTTTACTGGTGAAGTAGACTTGGAAAAACAAAAGTCACCATGGAGAGAGCAAGGGGTGGGGGGGGTCGTTTAATGGTATTCATTATCTTCACCACTTCAGTTTTTTCACGTTTTTCATCACACGTTGGAGTGACAAGCATAGGGAGGAGGGGCGAGGGGGTCATTTCAGGGTGTTCACTATCTTCACCACTTCAGTTTTTTCACGTTTTTCATCACAGATATGAGTGGCAAGCCAAG
>BFEA01000218.1:2133192-2147563 GCA_003427395.1 Chara braunii
ACAAATAGAACACAGCCCCTTGTTTGTTGTCCTCTTCTCTCTCTCTGCCTACGGTTTACTGGACAGTTCTGTTTGTGACATGACACAGGGTAATCGGCATTCGGGACGGGCCGAACGCCCGAACGTATGGGACCCCTTGGGGATTTGTTCGGCCGTTCGGGTCGAACGCGGACAAAAAAAAATAAATTAAAAAAATAAAAAAAATTCAAACAAATCTGAAAAAAATATATGTTATGAAGAAAAATAAACTAAACAAGATTTGTCTGAGCATTACATCCAAATTCCTTGCCGAATTTGAAGTAAAAATAAATTATGAAAAAGAAATACTAATAAAAAAAATTAGTGAGTTTGCGAGCACGTTTTTGACACCGCCATCTTTGAAGATTTTTTTATTTTTTTTTTTGAATAGATAAATGCCCTGAAAATTTAGATATGTATACTTCACATAATGCAAAACACACTAAAAATTGTTTAAATAATAATAAAATTGTTTAGACGCCGAACTAGAGTGAAAACAAAAAGTAAAAAGTGAAAAAAAACATGGGCAAGCACGTTTTGACACCGTCATCTTCCGCGATTTTTAATTCTTATTTGGCTGATCCAAATGACTTGAAAATTTTCAGGCGTGTACCTCACGTCATAGAGAACTCAAGAAATAAAAATCAGGAAAGAAAAATATTTTTACGCCCCGAAATAATTTTTGGCGGGGGCCGAACGCCGTCGGCTTCGGACCCCGTACGGGACCCCGAACGCCCGTACGTACGGACGTCTGCCCAGGGACCTCCGTACGTAGGGGCTGGTTACCACATATATAATGATTATTTTATCTTTTGTTTATTTATTATTATAATTTTTTTTTTTTCCCCCCTTCAATTTCCAAACGGAACTCCCGTGTTTTCGGCTTATGTTCGGACTTGTGGAGAACGCGGAACCCAAAAAAAAAAAAAAAAAAAATTATATTAAAAAAAACACATCAGAAATTAGGCCGACCTTTATATTCTGATTCCTCCGCGAAAATGAAGTAAACGTAAAACAAGAAAAATAAACAGTGATAACATAAAAAATAGAAAATAAAAATGACAATTACATAGCAAAAAACTTATGCCATTGGTCGAAACAATTGATATATGTGTTCTTCAAATACCATAAAACTCATCAAACAAATTATCAAAAACATGATGTACTTGTTTATGGTTTGAAAACACCGGAAAAAAAAACCACTTGTACACAAAAATGAAACTTTTCTAAGTGGGTGAGCACATATTAACACCTCCATATTACAAGATTGTTTTTATATTATTTGGTAGATAAAAATGACTTCAAACTTTATAGTCATGTACCTAACATCATACAGAACACACAAAATTTATTTCTCATCAAATACAAACATGTTTTTACGTACTGAATAGTAACGGTCTGACAATCCTATAAATATATATAGCCATAAAACTAAAAAATAATTCTAAGACATGAGTCAGAATCGATGTATTTCTATATAACGGTCTCGTTCCGTATATAAATTATTTTGTGTTTGTCATATATCAATAGAAAAATTTCCCAGAATTAAATATTCATTCTATAGTAAAATTACATTTTTAATTTTTAATTTTTATTCCAACTTAAAAAATATCATTCTAATTTTAAAATTTTCCTTCTTACTTTAAAACTTTCATTCAAAGAATGGGGTATCCCTTCTTATTTTAACTGCATGCTAGAGATGCCATGAAAGTCTGGATGATTCCATGAAATATTTTAATTAGACTGTCATTCTAAGTAAAGATTTTCAATCATAAATTAAGTTAATCCAATCTAAGTTATAAGATATTTGTTGTAGAAGAATGAAAGTTTAATTAAAACATTTTATAAACTCGTCAAAACTTTCCTTCCATCTCGAACAAATAGATGTAGTAGTTCGAAGGGAACACTCCTATTTAGACGGGAACTTATCAAATAAAACGATAAATTTTATAATTTGACGAACATTGGAATGATAATTTATAAATATAAAGGATTTTTTTTTTTACAATGTTTTTTCAACTTTCATTTACCGTGGGAATTTTTCTGTTGATATATATGCACAACGTACACGTAGGGCCTTTCTGTACAATACATACAAGGGTTATCTGTACGAGGACTTGTACGTCTTGTACATCGCCGTACAAAAAAGTAAAAAAAAAAAAAAAAAAAAAAAAAGTAATCGAAAAAGATCCTATAAACAAATATGTGATGCAAGAGCTCAAAGCAAGCAACCTTTGGCTGACCATCATCTTCAGACTCTTATTGAAATCTGATAATTTTTTTTTTTCCAAATAATACCGAAAAAAAAAACATTAAAAAAAACTCGTGTGGGACCCCTACCGTGTGAGAACCGTATGAGTACTAGAGCACTAATCCATAGTCGTACGAGGGTGCGTACAAGTGGTATATACAGGGTTCCCAGACTGAACGTACGAAGACCCCTAAGCTGACTCTCGGATGTTCGGGCGATGGCGGACTATCGTATCACTATCCCGAACAGTGAAAATGTCACCAAACGAACGAAACCGTAGACAATCGGACCGGACAATCGACTACAGCGATTGTTTTCACATTCGTATATATTGATAGTACAATGACAACCGTAATGACAAAAAAAAAATAAAACAAAAAAACCGCGACCACAAAATTTTTGTTTTTTTTTTCGCCTCAGGTCTTCCTTTCCCACCAATGCGCGAAAGTCTGATAGAGGGTGCCGGGCGGCCAAACATTGGACCGGCCCGACCATTTCGACGACTGTTGGTGCAATCCGCCGTCGTCCACCGTCTCCAGCCTGGGCCCGACTTTGCGTTGCTTGGTACTTTGGCAGCTAGGCTGGAAAGGGCGGCTACTTGCCGAAAAAGGCGCCCCTAACTCACAGGGTGGCAGGGGTTCTCTCTCTCTCTTTGTTTTTGTCTCTGTATGTGGCTCGATCCACTCGTCACGGATTGTGCAAAGTGAGAACGAATGGTCCCGTTGAACATGGAAAGATACATCCCCATAACTGTTTTGTCTTTTGTGCATGCCGAGAGTTGTAAAGTCTCTCTCTCTCTCTCACGCACACACACGCACATACGCACACACACACACACACACACACACACACACACACACACACACACACACACACACACACACAGGGACACACCCAACACGAGCTCTTACCCGTTGGAAGGCGGTTGTAGTCTTGGAGGTATAGCTGGGTAGCTGGTTGGCTCGCAGGAGGGTTCGAACTGTCGGGCAGGATGGGCGGCGCAAGTTTGTCGGATTCCAAGAGTCCAAGAATGGCAAGATTCCAAAAAAGGCAGGCCGCGTGATATCCTATCCAAACGGTGGCATTACCGTTTGTAGGACGCAGTAGAACCGGTCCCTGCCACCGTTTCAGCCTGCAATAGAGTGGCCGGGCGTGTTTTCAATTGGCACCCCGGCCAAACCTGTACCCAGCCATTTTCCGAGGCTGGAAAAAGCCCGGTGGTTACCAACTGGGACGCGCGGCACTACTGGTGGTTTAACCCCCTTCCACGAAACAGGAAGTAGCCTCCAAGTCTTGTTTGACAATCCATGGATCAAAAAGGGCTCTGGGAGACCCTTCGAAACCAAAGAAGCCAGTGCCAATTTTGCCAGATCCTGGGTAGAAAGGGGTATAGTGCTGGTGAAACATATCTCGGATAGACATAGACAAGACTGGAAGACTCTCGTGGAAATACGGCGTCTACTACCCCGACTACGCTCGGTAGGTAGTTGTGCAAACCTGCTGAGGGTTCTCCCGAGCCACTGGCGACATTTGTTTGCTGAAGGACGACGCAGAACACCCTCAGGGTACCTGGCTGGTTTCGGCAGAGGAAGCAAAAACAGACACCAATATTCGTCCAGATCACTCAACCGCGATTTCTCTCGTGGTAGGGGCCGGAACCGGCTGCACGCACTGCAGTCTTCGAACGAACCGGCCGCCATCTCTGGCTGTGACGGTCGACTCCCCCGAGACATGGCGGACAAAGAGATAATACACCTCTCCCATGGCGTCATCACGGTGTTGACGACAACGGCCGCCTCAGTTCTCTCGTTGCCGGGCGGATAGCGCTTGGTCAGATGCGCATAGCGCCGGCGGAAGCGCTCCAGTGGGGCCGCTCGAGTCTTCAGAGCGGGTAGAGCTCTGCCGAACCGCCCCGGCACCCCGGCAAGATTTCAACGGAGTGGCTAAGGGCTTTTGTGTGGAGGCCGATGGATCGTTCGGCGCATGAACACGACCACGCGCCGGCATGTATTGTATTGTAATATGCAAATTGAATGCGATGTGATGTGATGTGATGTGATGCGGTGTGATGTGATGAAGAGGCATACAGAAGCAGAGAGCGGAAACCGGTACTTGCGATGGTGGACGGTAGCCGGCTATTTGTCGGTTAGCATTGCCGCGCTTGCGGCTCACGCTGCAGCGAATAAGTGGGGTGTGTTTGCTTCGCGGTTGGTCCGTCGGTCGGTCGGTCGGACCTTCGATCCCTTCGTCGCACCGACGGTCAACAGCACGCAATACGAAGCTGAGGACGAGGATTTGAACTCCTCAAGCGTCGTGAGAGGGAGTCACGCGCGGGAACGGTTTTTCGGGGCTTGGCGGGGTGTACTGTATTTCAGCAGATAAAGATTGATCTAAACTTACTACTGTATGGTTTTCTTGGTCAAACGTCGTCTCCACAAGGCCGCTTGAAGAATTCACGGAAGAGCTAAGGTTTCTTGACGACTCTTTCTTTCCACAAGGTGGGGAAACTGGCAGGAGGGTACTCGGTCGGTGATTTCACTCGGTGACCCCGGTGGTAGGCTAGCTAGCTACGGTAGCTAGCTGGATGAGAGGAAGGGAGGGAGTGGAGAAGTTAGGGGGGAAACAGTTTGTTGGCGGGCGCACTCAGCCTTTCAGGTCAAGGCGTTAGTTAGTCATCTTGTGTCAATTAGCCGTTGAGCGTCGTATCAGCGGCGGCGAAGATGGTGGATGCACAGAGGGCTTTACTTGACGAGCTGATGGGCACAGGTAATGTCGATGTGTACTCCTGATAGACGTTCATCTTCTTCACTCGTTTATGTTGTTTCTTCCTTCGTCATGCGTCAATGTGAGCATCCTCTCTCTCTCTCTCTCTCTCTCTCTCCCCTCTTCCCCCTCTTCCCCATTCTCCCCCTTCTGGCTCTAATTTCGATGGTGCCACAGTGGAACCCATCTCTGCTTCCAGCAGCTACTAGGTATTATTATGATCATTTGTGATTGTTTGCCATGAGAACCCTCAACATGCCCTTCGTCGTCAAATGCGTATCGTCTTCCGCCCATCACAGCGAATAGGCGTCATTTTTGAAGTCTAGTACGTAATTGTTGGTGATGGGAAACCTGTCATCAATACATTCATGATGAGAGTGGGTTATATTCGGGGAAGAAGGGTATGCTGGGAGTAGAATGGTGACGGGGTGCTATAGCCCCGTTGCGCCGTCGCCATGCCACATTGCGTCATAGCTCGCACCTCTCGAAATTTGACCGTAAGATTGCCATTAAAAAAAACACTTGCTAGTAATAAGTAAAAGGATTCCTCGTTGCGAATCTGATTGAAGTGCATATGAGCTCGTAAGGCGACAGGTGTGAGCCACGTGGCACGGTGTGTCATCTCCACATCTAGTGGTTGAGCTGGGAATCGAATGCGCATGTGTAACCAGGGTTTTGCTGTTTCTACCGTCTTGCACTGGACATGAACAACATCGGGTTATTGCAGCTTATTTATTAATCTTATGAGCACGGAATTACTGAGCATACAGCTGGAATTGCACACCGTCCTGCTGAAGGGGGGGAGGTTATTGCAAAACGTCAGACGGAGAAAGAGGACTGGCAAGTGGTGTTACGGCTAATCATATGTGCTCTTGACGTTTTCTGGTTGATTGATGGCCAAAATGCGCTCCTCGCTCCTCTCCTTCTCTCCTCTTCTTCCCTTCTCCCCTCCCTCCTCCCCTCCTCCCCTCCTCCCCTCCTCCCCTCCTCCCTCTCGGCGTAGAAGCTTGAAATAACGGAGGGCTTCTCCCAATCGGTAGCAATCATTGCCGAAGTTTTTTCCTTCCTTAAACTACACTATACTATATATATTCTTCTCTCAAATTCTTTCCATCTTTCACGACCAACCTACCACTTCCCCTAAGGCTATACAGGGCAGCCCTGCGAGCGTAGCTACCTACCTCTCTTGGTGAAAGAAGGTTACCTCTCTCGGTGGAGGGGGAGGTAATTGCATGTTTGCCCCTTGCCCTAGTGGTTTAGGGATCAGGGTTGGGCCCGCCGGTGGGGGCCCGGCTAACACAAGGACCGAGCATTTGCCAGTAGCTGCGCCTCCCTTTTCATCTCCCCCCACCCGCATCGAGTAACAGCAGTGTCCAAGGCCAACACAACACTCTCCCACACACCACACGCAACCCACCCACCCACACGCAATCACACCCGTGTTGGCTGAACACCCTACTAATCCCGACGGGGAGGATCCAGCTGACCATCTCGTTGGTTGGCGCCAAACGTACCACAGGCGGCCATGGGGATTGATCCCGCGGCCTCCTGAATGCCACTTGCGCGTGCCCAACCAATTGAGCTTGGCCGCTGGATGCCTTCACATGTTTTTGGGTTAAAAGTGGATTATTTTACTTGTTGTTGTACTTTTTTTGGTTTTTAAACCGCCTTCACCGTATTTATCGTTTCTACAGAACGTCCTTGTGTGTGTGTATCCGTCATCCAAAGGGAATGAGCAGAGGTGCAGCAGGCAGGAGGAGGGGGTGTGCAAATGGATCTTATCCGTCCCATTGAGCCAGGAAGGCAACCTAGTCCAAGAGAAAAGTAAAAAATCATCAGTTTTAGTATTTTTAACGCCTATTAACCCAGCCTTAATGCGTATGGCTGTTGGGCGGGTTCTTCTCTGTGTTGTGTTTTCTAGCGCTTATGATCTCTCTCTCTCGCCATTCATTCCGCCTGTTCTGTTCATTCATTCTCCTCGTGAACGGCCTACTATAGGTGATACTGGCGAGATACAGTCGAATGATTTTTTCTTCTTCTGGAAATCAGAGGACCCGTAGTACCTCCCTAGCTCCAAAAGAAAAGAGACCTGGTACCAGGAAAGCACTAGGTTCTTTGCCAGTAGGGAAGGGTAGGTATCTCCTACTACTAACATAGCCATCGTCTTTTTGTTTGTATCAAAACAAATACCATTTATCGTTGATTATCCAAATCGCCGATTTTGTCAAAATCAATGCGGCAGAGGCTCGTCAGCACTTCCTTCGTTCGTGCCTCTGCCAATCCTCAGAAGCGGTCACATGAGATTATACGCCGCGGGGAAACATCTTGTGTGTGCTTCTTCATCCATGCGTGCTATTCGGCTCTCTTCTCCTACTTGCCTATCATCCTCCGTTCAGTGTCCCCGCCGCTCCTATCCCTCTCTCATCCACTTTTCGCCATCTTCTCTCTGTTCCCTCTCCTCTCCATCTATTCTTCCTTCTCTTTTAGGCCTCTCCTCTTCTATTACTCCTCTCCTTCCCACTTCTTCTATTCCGCTCCTGCTACTCTTCTTCTCCTCTCCTTCTACTCACCTCCTACTCTCCTTCTCTCCTTCTGTCCTTCTCTCCTACTCTCCTTCTCTCCTTCTCTCCTTCTCTCCTACTCTCCTTCTCTCCTACTCTCCTACTCTCCCACTCTCCTTCTCTCCTTCTCTCCTTCTCTCCTACTCTCCTACTCTCCTGCTCTCCTACTCTCCTACTCTCCTACTCACCTAATCACCTACTACTCTCCCACTGTCTTGCTCTTCTCGTGCAGAACTTGCTCGTCCTCTCCTCTCTGATTCCTCTCCTCTCCTACTAAGCTACCGCCTCCTCTCCCACTCTTTTGCTGTTCGTGTGTAAGCCTTCTGCCTCCGTCTTATTGTCGTTGCGGTCGTTACTTGTCGACGGCTGTAGTGTTCTCTTCATGTCATTTCCTCTCGTTTCCTACTCTCTCACTCTCGTCACTCCTCTCTTTCCTCCTGCGATCGCTCTACCTCTTCCCCTCTCTCCTGTTCCGTGCACATCTCGTCTGCCATCAACTGCTCCCCGCGATGCCCGTTCCACTTTCCTATTATAGTCTTCTCCTACCGGTAGTTCCTGTCCGTTCGATGTGATCACGCTTCCCCTCTCCCACTGTGTTGAAATATGAAGTACCCGGTTTTGTCTACATTCTCAATGATTAGTACACGTCGCCCATGCAGCCACCAGGGCTTTCGATTGTCCGCGGGTACATGAGGGAATGACTGATTGATTGATTGATTGATTGATTGATTGATTGATCGACTGATTGGTTGATTGATTGTTCGACTGATTGATTGATTGATTGTTCGACTGATTGTTTGATTGATTGTTCGACCGATTGTTTGATTGATCGAATGATTAATTGATTGGTCGACTGATTGATTGATTGATTGATTGATCGACATTGATTGATTGATTGATTGATTGATGGATGGATGGATGGATGGATGGATGGGTGAGTGCATATATTGATTGAGTGTCCTTAAATTTGATGGATTGATTGAGTGATTGATCGACTGATTGATTGATTAACGGAGGGGTGGACGGATGGATGGATGGATGTAAAATGGATGGATGGATGTAAAATGGATGGATGGGTCAGTGGATCGATCGACAGAGTGGCCATAATCAACCAATAGAAATATTTTGCGACTCTGGCTGAGCCTTGGTGATAGGAGCTAATCATCAAGGCAAGGAGAATTTGGTCGCATACAACAAAAGTTAATCAAAAGGATTAAGGCAAGGATCCAAAAGATAGCCTTTGCTGGTGATGACATGCCAGCAAAGGTAGTATGGACCTGACATTATGGTACTCAAGCTACCATCTTCACCAGAGTAGAACGGCCCCGGGTCATTGTCGCTGTATATGGGGCAAATGTCAGTCTAGAAACATCGATAATGATCGGGCGGACGTTTGTGTGTGAGGGCATACGCACAGTCCCAGTTCATATTCTTTCACGGAAGTCCATTGGTCGTTATCGCTGTATTTGGGGCAACTTTCAGTCTAGATGCAGTAATGATCTGCGTGTGAGTGTGCCCCTCTTCGTTTGTCTGTCATCTTGTTGCCGTGGCTGTCCGATGGACGATAACGATGAGGTTGCTACCTGTCAGGTAGGTCAGGTAGGTGGTGCAACCTAACCCCCAAGCTTGCTGGTGGTAAGCGATAGACTAGTCGATTGATGGCTTGATTTGATTTGATTGATTGATGGATTGAGTTGATGGATTGATTGATTGATTGATGGATTGATTTGATGGATTGATTGATTGATGGATTAATTTTTTGATGGACTGTTAGATAGATAGATTGATTGATTGATTGATTAGGTAATTACTAATTAGTAAGCTTGCTGGTGGTAAGCGATAGACTAGTCGATTGATGGATTGATTTGATTTGATTGATTGATGGATTGATTGATTGATGGATGGATGGATTTATTTTTTGATGGACTGATAGATGGATAGATTGATTGATTGGTTGATTAGGTAATTACTAATTAGTAAGTTGCTGAGGCCTTGGCGCTGGGATCTTGTTGCAAGACTTTCTCAGAGATGACTGGCTATTGGAAGTAGTCTGGTGTCTGACAAATTTTTCATCACTCCGTCTCGTGCTCATCTCAAAGAGATGCACGAGCTATAATGTGCTTCATCCAGCATGCCATTCACAAGTAATTCTGTGTGGTAGTGGTGCTTGCAGCGGGAGTTCTATGCAGAGTGTGTGAACAGCTGCCATCCATTGGTTGAAGTATGTTTGTCTGTGTATACGTGTGCATGTGCGTGTGTGTGTGTGTGTGTGCACGCTGAAGGGAGCGACAATGTAGAATGGATTCCGTGCGACCTGGCTGAACCTTGATGGTAAGAGGTCATCATCGAGGTAAGGAAGAATGGTAGTCGCAGACATGAACAAATATCCTGATACCAGCCTTCTGTGGCCCCGACTTGCCATTAGAAGTAGCATGGATCTGACATCTGGCATTGTGTCGGTAGAAGACGCTAAGTAGTGTCTCAGTGATGGGTGTATGTACGTTCGCAGTGTTATCATCATCCCGTTGTCTGCGTTTTACTAAACGGTATAGGGTCAGACAGACAGAGGCTCCCTTCCCTGAGCCACTCCCTACAATGGTAGAGCATCACCGGCCCATTTTTGAAATGTTTGCCCAGGAGATTACCATGCCTGTGATCTTATCGTCTGTGTGTGTGTGTGTGTGTGTGTGTGTGTGTGTGTGTGTGTGTGAGAGAGAGAGAGAGAGAGAGAGAGAGAGAGAGAGAGAGAGAGAGAGNGAGAGAGAGAGAGAGAGAGAGAGAGAGAGAGAGAGAGAGAGAGAGAGAGAGAGAGAGAGAGAGAGAGAGAGAGTTTGTATGTTTGGGGGGGGAAGAGTAGCAATGCAATTGAGTGAATTTCGTGCGACCTGGCTGAACCTTGATGGTAAGAGTTCATCATCAAGGTAAGGAAGAATGGTAGTCGCAGACATGAACAAGGATCCTAATACCAGCCTTCTGTGGCTGTGACTTGCCAGCGGAAGTAGTGTGGATCTGACATCTGACGTACGCATTGTGTCAGTAATGACAGGGATATATAAGATCCTTCCAGCGGTGCATCTTGGATAACCCTCTTTTGGATAACCTTTTGGATAATCACTGGACATCCTTTTTCGGATAAAAACTTTTGGATAATCACTGGAGATCCTTTTTCGGATAAAAACTTTTGGATAATCTCTGGAGATCCTTTTGGATAAAAAAACTTTCGGATTAACCTTTTGGATAAGCTTTGGAGATCCTTTTCGGGAAAAAAAAAAAACTTCTGGATGAGCTTTGGATAGCCTTTTGGCAATGAGGTAGTCGTCTCTTTCAAAGCGTATGTTGATATTCTGTTCGCCCTTTCCTGTACTTGGTGCAATTTTCAGACTGCATACAGTCTTCACAACATACGTGCTATTTTTCAGGATATGGAGCATAGCCAGAGGGAGGAGGCTCGTACACTCACACTACCGTCTGCACCCGAATAGAATGCCCGGTCATCATACCTGTATTTGGTGCAAGTTTCAGACTACATAGAGTGATAATAATCAGCCGCGGGTGCTATTCGGGTGAGAAGACCGTAGGTAGGACTTTCTGAGATATATATCTGCACCATTTTTTTGCGGCCAGATGGAGTTTTTCTATTCCATTGTTCCTCCGTACCTGAATGGACGGATATAGCTGGTTTCTATTCCAGTCTATTTACGTCCGTCCATTCAGGTAAGGAGGAACAATGGAATAGAAAGACTCCATCTGGCCGCAAAAAAATGGTGCAGATATATATCCCAGAATGTCCTATCTACGGTCTTCTGGACTCGAACGCAGGTCTGAAACTGACCCGAATGGACGTAAATAGCTGGTTTCTATTCCATCTGGACTTGAACTCAGGTCTGAAACTGACCAGAATGGACATAAATAGCTGGTTTCTATTCCATCTGGACTTGAACTTAGGTCTGAAACTGACCCGAATGGACGTAAATAGCTGGTTTCTATCCCATCCGATTACTCAGTTTCAGACCTGAGTTCGAGTCCAGATGAAATCAGATGAACAGAATTCCTGAATTACCTGAGGCTGGTCAGTTTCACGATGATATCTCGACGCTGTCGGTCTTTTTTTTGTTTTGTTTTTTCAAAAGGCAAAGGAGAAAAGAAAGAATGGACGTAATCGCTGGTGTGTATGCTTGCGTGGATGAAGACAAGTGTGGTGCATAACAAGCTGCTTTCTTGGGTTGGATTGCAGGCATGGGAAAAAAGGACGTGTTCGGAGAACTGTTCGGGAATGGGGGCCAAGGGAAGGGTGCTGTGACATCTTCTCTTTTTACGAACAACCCGTTTCGGCGAGATGCCGTTGCGGGGGACGCAGGTGACTCTTCGAAGAAGCGACGACGGCATGGAGCGGCGGAGTCCTCGGACTGCGGGGAAGCACGCTCTCTTTCGAAGAAGAAGGGGGCGAAAACCACAGATGAATGTGTGCACCCATCTGCAGAGGGGGAGGAGGTTGAGATAGGAGGAACGAAAAAGGAGAAGCGCAAGCGGAGGAAGAAGACGAGCGCTGCCTTTGAAGACGGCTTGGAGAATTCGGATGATAGGGAAAACAGGAAGCAGGAAGAGAATGAGGATGTTATTGAAGGAAAAGAGGAGCGTAAGACGTTAAAGAAGAAGCACAAGAAGAAGAGGCATGGTGCGAAGGAGGATGGAGACGGGGAGGGGAAAAATGATCCTCCTCCTCCTCCTCCTCCGCAAACGGAGGACGGGGAGGGGGAAGAAGAGACCAAATTGGCAAGAAAGAAATCGAGCGATCGTGAGCAGCGGCGGGAGGGATCCGGCGAAGGATGTGATGGTGGTGCACAAGAAACACCTTATAAACGGGAGAGAGAGAGAACATCTACTCCCAGGGCCGGCCAGAAAGGTGATGATGAAGACTCTCCCCGCGAGAAGAAGAGGTCGAGGGGTAATAATAAGGCCAATCGGGTGCTGCTGGGCGACGAAGAGGAATCTGATGATGAGGACAAAGTGGAGCAAGGTCGAGGTCTTCGGGGAGACGATGCTAAGACTAGAGTAGTGGTGTACGATTCCGAGGAGGAAGAGAGGCAGGAGAGGAAAAAAAGAGCTAAGCAAAAGAAGCAGTATGACGATCCCGAGGACAAGCTAGCGCGCACAGTGTTTGTGGGTAATCTGCCGAAAGCAGTCGACAGTAAAGAGCTGGCAAAAGAGTTCTCTGTCTACGGCGCTGTGGAATCGCTCAGGTTTCGATCCATTGCCCTAGCAGAGGGAAAGAAATTCATCAGAGGGGCCATTTTCAAGGGGAAAGTGAGCGATGTGCACGACACTCAGAACGCGTATGTCGTCTTCAAACAGTTGGAGAGCGCAAAGGCGGCGCTCGCACACAATATGAAGGTGCTCCGGGGGAACCATATTCGTGTGGACGCAGCGACCGCTCCGTCCTGGGCAGTACACCAGAAGAAGGGCAAGCCGCTGGACGCAGCAACAGGACGACGAGTCGAGTATGACCGTAACCTATCCATATTTGTGGGGAACCTTCCGTATGATGTGAAAGACGAAGAGCTCTACCAGTTTTTTGGTGGGGAGGAAGCCAAGCCGGAGCTGAGAGGGCAAGTCGCGGCAGTCCGCGTTGTCAGAGAAGAGCACGCAAGCAGAGGGAAGGGGGTTGCGTATGTCTTGTTCAAGACAAGCCAGGCCGCGAGAGCGGCTCTGAACTCGAGAGGCTTCAAATTGAGAGAGCGAGAGCTGCGAATAGCGCGTCCGTCGAGGACGTCCGCTGCAGCGGACACTCTGTCGAGGAAAACGGCAAAGCTTCCGGCAGTGTCGAAGGGATACGAGATGAGGCAGGCGCTAAAACATGTGCTAGAACAGTCTCGGAGGGCCAAGCCTTCAGCTTTCGAAGGCCAAAGGGCCAAGAAGGTAGATGGCCTCCCTGGGAAAAGGGCACTTAATGCGGTTGCTCAGAAGGCTGGAAGACGGCAATCTGGTGGTCCTGGAGGTAGGGTGGGTGGTAGGTTTAGCAAGGGTAGTAAGGGTAGTAGTAGGGGTCCAGCTAAGAGAGCTGAGAGGTAAGGGAGGTTCTTCGGGCAGAGTCTACTTCGTCTCGTTGTGTGCTCTCGTAGGCAGTGCTGCCATTGGGAAGGCTAGGATGAAGAGCAATTTTTTTTGACCAGCGGAGAGGCTTCGCCACTGCATGCCAGCCAGGTTTTTTGAACGGGTGTTTGTGCCAGCAGCAGCGGCAGCAGCAGCATGTGATATTCCTGCTGCTTCTGCTGGTGGTGCCCAGGCAGAGGAATCACGGACGTTTGTGCTGGTGCCTCTGCTGCTGTTGCCGCTCATGCTGCTAGTCGGTGCGCAGTGGAGGCCAATCCAAAAGGCATTGGTGTATCCTATGTGCGTGTGCGGGCGTGTGTGTGTGTGTGTGTGTGTGTGTGTGTGTGTGTGTGAGAGAGAGAGAGAGAGGGAGAGAGAGGGAGAGAGAGAGAGAGAGCTGCTGTGTTCAGCTTTTAGGATGACATGGTGCGTGATTTGAGGCCGTTTCAGTTTTGTTGATGGCCTAGAGTTTTTTTGTTTTTTTTGTTTTTTTTGGTTGGATGGCCTAGTTTTTCAGTTGAGAAGAACTCAGGCAGATTTAACCTGTGTCAGAATTAGACTACTACTGTCTTCATCCAAAGAACCCGCGGTCAGTATAGCCTTATTGGGGCCAACTTTCAGTCTAGATAAGTCTTTCTGAGACTTACTAGCATTTGACGCCGAAGACAGCCCTTGGGGGGGGGCGGGG
>BFEA01000218.1:2148248-2164768 GCA_003427395.1 Chara braunii
CCCCCCTCCAGTGATTACTAGTTTCTGAATGTTGTACTTCGCTGCCGTCCGCACGATCTTACGTGTATCTGACCACATAATCATGGACCACATTTATGAACGACCTGGATGTATCTGGCTGCAATTACATCTGACCACATAATCATGGACCACATTTATGAACGACCTGGATGTATCTGGCTGCAATTACATCCAGAATTATGATGTTACCAGAGCCCGGCAGAACTCGCATGGGGCGTCCACGGTCCACCCACCCGGGCTACACCTTTTTTTTCTTTTGGCATTGGGACAATTTTGCGCCCACTGAGACATGCCCAAATCCGGCCTTATCTTTTGAGTACGGTGATATATCACCAAATGGTGTTTATGGGGGTATAAGCGGGGTTCGAAAGGGCTTGAAGGGGCTTAAAGGGGTGTAAAGGGGTATGATACAATTTAGATTTTTTTCGTCTTCTGATTCCGTTATTTCCATAGCGAATTTCGTGGTTACCTCAGGCAAAAGATGTTTGGTTTGCAATTCTGCATGACATAGTTTTTTTCTTTTCTTTTCTATTTTGACATAGTTTTTTTCTTTTCTTTTCTATTTTGCGCTCGCACTGGCCAGGACCTTGACTGGGACTTTGCCTGGACCTGGCCCACCCGGGACAATCTGAGGCAACCCGGGGCGACCGGCTGAAGTAACACAGATCCAGAATAAGTGAAAAAAAGTACTAGTTTGAAGGACCCGGACCATGATATGTACAGTGGCGACCAGCTTCTGCCACTGTGCATATCATGGTTGCGCAGGACCTGGACCCAGACTGGACTGGACCCGAAACCGGATGCACGTCAGGAACTCCGGACATGATCCGGACCTTCTGGACATAACGGATGTGGGCAGTCCGGGGGGGGGAGAAAGAAAAAAAACTGCCAGGATGGGTGACATTGGGTATACAGCCCTGCCGAGGGTGCTGTCATCGGTGTGACTTGTGTCAATCCTTTCACAGCACGGCCAATACCCTGCACCCCTCTGTTCCTCCTTGACGTCCATGTCTTCTCCGAGATTCTCCCTCCTACGCCGCTGTTGTCCTCCCTCCTCTGCGTCTCCTGCGTCATCCACAACTCCTCCCTCCTCCATGACTCCTCTCTCTCTCTCTCTCTCTGTGTTTGTGTGTGTGTGTGTGTGTGTGTGTGTGTGTGCGTGTGTGTGTGATGGCGATGTTGGCTCGATGATGGCGACCACGTGCACATGGCAGGAGCAGCCACGACGATGGCGATGGGGGAAGCGCTGCAACGACGACGTCACCCGCTCGTTGCATTCCAGCGGGCTGAATGGCGGGCGGGGGGAGTTTCGATAGCATAACAGCGGGCTGAATGGCGGGGGTTGCCCCCCAAAACGAGGCCACACCAAGAATGCAGAGCCCAGAGTGAAAGGAAAAAAAGATTAAAAAATCTAAATCCTAAGAAGCGTGCGTCCAGCCATGTATGCAGAGGCCCAACGGGTCGAAAAATTACCAGAGACAATTTCTGGGGTCGGCCTCGACCCAACGAAGGGTCCAGGCCGACCCGTTCTTGAAAAAAAAATCCTCTGGATTTCGCACCTTCCAGACCCTCCGGACCGAACGTCCATGCGGACATGGTACTACGGACTGTCTGGAACTTGGTCTGGACGTCCAGAACGTAACCATGGTACATATAGAGAGGATAATTATATATATATCTATTTGACGATATATATATATATATATATAAAAAGGACTGCTCCTTCCCCGTCCAGAGATAGCATGTCTACTTTAGTTGCCTAACAAGCAGCAGGTTTTGTGTTCGATTCTTGGATTGGACATGCATGCATTTTGCTGCCACGGCTGCTGGACTGACTGACCTCATGGTCAACTGCCATGGTCCTTTTTCCTTTCTTTTAGGGAAAATTGCGTCTGTACCCCACTTAAAGATGGGAATACCCGCTATATACCCAGTCTCAGAGCCAACTTGCACCTATACCTGGAAAACTTCGGTGGAAATTGTGTGCATGCCCAGGACTGAGGTGGACCCAGGTTGGTACCGCAAAATTGCGGTTATAACCAACTACCGGAATGCACAAATTATGGACATACCCAGGCAAAATTATGGGCATACCCGGGACTGTCGTGGACCGGCCAAATTATTCATATATCCTACTACCGGATGGCTGAAATTATGCTCATACCCTCCGGCCGCTGGGCCACAACGGTCCACGTGGTGGGCATGAGCATGATTTTATGGTCTGCCATCCAAGGGGCCGCCCCTGGCTGTGGGCACACCCGCAATTTTACCATCTCGTTTCTGGGCAGGGGCAGAATTTCGTTGCCGGGAACTGAAGGCCTGCGCAGGGATCGGGTATGCCGACTGCTATGCCAACAATTTCGCACAAGGGAAAAGGTGGGTACCATTGCAAAGTTGAATGGGGGCAGGGTATAGATGCAAGTTGGGCTCTGGGACTGGGTATGGCGGATATTCCCATCAATAAATGGGGTACGTCAATTTTGATATTTTCCTTCATGTTTTTTCTTACTTGCACGTATCCTGGCCTGCAAATCTTTTTTCTCTTTTTTTTTTTGGGTGGGGAGGGGGACAATTGCCTCCTCCATTCTGTTCATGGGAAGCAGCACATGCAGGGAACCGCGCCCAGCATCCTGTATGGAATTATACAAAACATGTAATCAAGATGCTTATTTCGCCTGATTTTCAACGACTGGATGACTATAGAACCCACTTTCCCAACGTGTCCCCCATCCGACTTCTCGGACCCCTTCCCTCCACACCCGCTAGCCCTGCTTGAGGTGAGGACTCAGAACAGACTGATATATTTTTTTTTCCTCTTTTTTTTTTTCCTCTCTTTTTTTCTTCTTTCTTTTTCTTTTTCCTTTTTTTTTTTTTTTTTTTTTCTTTTTTCTCTTTGTTTTTCTTTTTTTTTTTTTTTTTTCTCTTTTTTTTTTTTTTTTCTTTTTCTTTTTCCTTTTTTTCTTTTTTTTTTTTTTTGGGACGTCCGCCCTCTCTCCTTAAAAGGAGTCAAGCTCATGCCTTTCTGAACCGAAGTCGTACTTCTGTAATGGTTACATTTATGATTTCTCATTTTCTCCGTGCCCTGAGCTTTCCCGACCTCCGGCACCCCTCCGCAGACCGGGCACCACTCTTAAACCACCAGTACTTGGCCCACACATCGGCCGCGGGCGTTTCCCGTTAACGCGCCGCGACTGATGGTCTTCGGCCTACCGGACCGCAGTGGCTGGAGGCGCCAGCCAAAAGAAGTCGAAACGGCGCGTCGGCGGCTCGGTAAAACTTGGCGCGCAGGGCATATTCACTCTCTCGGCATCAATAGCTGGCGCCAAGTACTGGTGGTGGTTTAAAGGCACGTCGTGTGATAATACAACCATGGTGGAACAGGACAGAACCCTCGGAAGATCAGCTGCACTGTTAACCCTCGGGCTTACAGGAGCAGTCAATGGTGGCAGCCAAGACCTTATTGTTTTCTTTACTCATCCCTGGCTTTCTTGGGTGGTTTTCTGCACCTCTCCACAAATCCGTACAGATTCAGGATTTCAGTCCAATCCGCTTTGCTAGTGGAAAGTCGCTGGATTGGCGACACACTTCTTTTCTTGGGTGTTTTTTTTCTGCACCTCTCCACAAATCCGTACAGATTCAGGATTCCAGTCCAATTCTCTTTGCTAGTGGAACTTCACACCTGGTCACATCACAAATGCATTAAAACCACCAGTACATATGTGCACCTGCAGGCGCTGCATTACGCTCCAAGCTTTTTCAAACTGCCAGTGGCACACTGTTTTCTTTTCCGACTGCCGCCACCAGCCACTGTGGTCGCTAGCTCCGACCCATAACTTTTATGAGTGGGCAACGAATGAATTTCTACAAGGCCAGGGGTCCATGTACTAGCCGTTCCGTACGTCCGAAAGCAGTGGCAACATGCGACATACTGGGGCAAACGGTCCTGGGGTGCTGGCATGAATCATTCAAGTGGAAACGTTGCGGCACTGGAACAATAGCTTACAGGCTGTAAGCCGCAACTTTCGGAAGTACTGGTGGGTTAAGGCATCTGACAGTTGATGAGCCAGAGAGCAGCAGTTCAATTCTTTCAGGGTCGGATGGAAGGAAATGAAAATTTTGGGCCACAACTGTATACAAAAAGGGGGTAACCGTTGAGGTGGTGAGGCAGCAAACCCTGCTCAACAGGTGGGTTAAGGCATCCGGCTGTGTTTTTTTTTTTTTTTTTCAAGCCCAGGGTGTTGAGGTGGTGAGGCAGCAAACCCTGCTCAACAGGTGGGTTAAGGCATNCCCCCCCCCAGCCCAGGGTTCTGTAAAGGCCAGAGATCCACAGTTTGATTCTTCTGCGGTCGGAACAAATGAAAACTACGATATTTGCGGGCCACACCCCTGCCTGGGTGCTGCCTCACTGCTGAGATAATAACCCTGCTCAACCAACAGGCCTTCCTCATTTGGTACAGCCATGAACTGTCGAAATATGGCCCTGAGCTCAAATTCCCATCGAACCTGTTTTTATGTAAAAAATAAAAGGGCGGCAGTCTTGAGATATATCCACAGGTGACCGGGCACCCAGCAAGACCTGAGCAGCCACATCCACTCGGCCCGACGCTCCCGATCTGCAACGGGTTACAGGGCTGAGGGCGGCACAAATCACCCCAGCGAGTTACCTGCGTTGACTGGCCGTGGCCACCGATCCTCCTCAGGCCACTGAAAGTGACGGCAGCGGGAACGGAAATGGAACCCAGCACCAAATTCCAGTGGAACCTGATGAGCTGCACATAGCTGTTACTGAATTTACTCGGGGGCGGTCGGTTCAAAGACGATAAATCTGATTTCAGTGGAACCTGATTTATCGTCTTCGAACCGACCGGCCCCGATTAAGACTGTTGCCAAATTTACTCGGGGCCGGTGGGTTCGAAGCTAGGCTACCAGCCGGGCCGCCCGGGTCACCTTGTGTTGCCCGGGCGGATGGTCCCAGCAAAAAAAAAAAAAAAAAAAAAAAAAAAACCCAAAAAAATCGAAAACAAACTATGTTATGCAGAAAAATAAACTGAACAACTTTTGCTCAGGGTCACATCGAAATTCCTTACGAAATTCAATTTAAAAATAAAAATTGAAAAATAATTTTATTTTTATTCATTTTAATCCTTTTTGGCCCGGCCGGGCAAGTGGTCGCGGGCCGCTCTGGTAGCCTAGGTTCAAAGACGATAAATCAGGTTCCACTGGAATTTGGTGCTGGGTTCCATTTCCGTTCCCGTTGCCCTTCGAACAAACAAAGAAAGAAAAATTTGCCGCCAACAGTCTTAATCGTCGGTAAGAGCGCGCCAAAGAACGGAAGCTGAGATCTGACCAACAGTCTTCCTTCGACACTCTCAACGGCTGTCAACTTTCTACAGCAAACGCTTCCCTATCGTTTATTTTTACTGTTGAACCATTTGGTTTCATTCTGCTTCCCTTTTGCAGATCTTCCCGCAAAGGTTTCCGCGGTATCATAAAAGTCTCGATGTCATATACTGGTACCCGTGGTCTTCCTCTGCTCCAACTCCAACGCGAGTCGATCCAAGGCTTCTTTCAGTTATTCTACCTCCTGTTCGGGCTCTTGTCGCCCACTAAGAGCTCTCGTCGAAGGGGCTCCTTAAGTGCCGCCACTTCTTTGGCGTCGCCCTCTACCATCTTCACCGCCCTCAAAGTCTCTCTGCTTCTTGCTGGCGTACACCGCGGACATAGACAAATATGCTTCTTGCTCAGAGTTTCTCCCACGGCAACACTCTCGCACTTATTCGCAGGACGTAGCGCCTCCTGCTTTCATGTCGCAGCTTCATTCACTGCAACCACCCGTAAATGCCTAAGCAAGTTGATTTCCGCCTCCAATACCACTACCTTTCTTTTCGCCTCTTCCCTCGTGCGCTGCTGCACTTCTTGCTCGCGCAGGTGGTCTGGCTGCCAAATTGACAGTAGCGGGGCATCCATTTGGAGTAGATGTGTAGTCCATCTGCATACAGCACATCTTTTCGACCTCCGTCCTCAAATAAGAGAGGCCTCTGTTTCACAGCTCCTCATTGCGTTCTTTGTTCTTTTTCGCCAGTAGAGCGTTGCAGACGACATCCAACTTCGCGTTTAACGCCTCTCCTATCTGCTTATGAAATTCTTCGCATTCTTTTTTCTCGCGTAACCTCCTATTCTCCTCTTCTCATGCTCGACGTACGTCTTCTTTCCTTTTTGACTTTTTCCTACTCTTCCCCTCCACACCGTGACGCGTCTTCATCTTCAACACTGTATCTTCAAGGTGGCGCAGTCACTCGTTAGTCTGATGCCACCCACTATCTCTGTTGTAGTAACCTGTGTTAGTTGGCCCGTTAGAATTGAGAGCTAGGAAGAGACAACAACAGTGTCTGCACAGGGCCAATCGCATTGCTCAGACTGGAGGGTGGGTTATGAGGAGGATGAGTGAGGACAGCCTGAGAAGCGGGCAAAATGCCCAGGTGGACACCAGTTAAAGAAAGTTCGGACAATATTAGGCGAGGCGCCAGGTAGGTTGGCGGCCATGCACTCCTCGATACTCACCAATCACCAATATTATCACAGGAGAATATCTTATGTGGTCGAATCGTCGTATCAAGAAGGACGAAGGACGAAGCCACTAAGTCCTAGTATGATCCCTACACCAGTCACTCCACGAATGCAAGTTGTTTAGTAACGACAGGAGAATATCGTATGTTCGACACTCGCTAAGCATGGACAAATCACACCAACTGACCAACACCATACTGCCCACTAATAGATGGAATCGCTCTAGGGGTACTAGCGGTGGTTGCTCTTATGCACACCGCTAGCACCCACGAGAGGTTTCTCAACCAAAAAAAAAACAAAAAACAAAAAAAAAACGTGTCAGAGAGGAGAAGAAGAGGGGAGGGGAAAAAGAGCATATAGGAACATGAGGAGGAGGAAGAAAGGGATGACGCAAATGGGTGAACGAAAGGGATGAACACCAACACAAGATGAAAATAAGTCTCCCAAACATAACCTAGTGAAAAGAAGTACAGTGAAACCATGGACTAAGTCACTCAACCGTGGCATGATCCGACCGGTTTTGGCTGTCCGCCACACCAGCCCTCATCAGGGACCTTGTCGATACTGATGCGGCAGTTGCAACTCTTTTTTTAACCTTGCGGAGAGCCGGGGGTAAGGTCCCGCAAGGTGTAAAAAGAGTTGCAACTTCCGCATCACAGAATGTAACTTAAGAAGTAGCTGATGAGGGCTGGTGTGGTAACTGATGAGGGCTGGTGTGGCGGTAAAAGTTACTACATGGATTACTGCCCTCATCCCAGTCAATGATGCGGGCTACAGTAATGATGCGATAATTGCAACCTACAGTAATGATGCAGTAAAAGTAAAATCTAGGTTGAAGTAACTTCTAGAGAAGTCCGCCATAGCGCAATAATCCTTTTCAAGTTACATTCTGTGAAATTTTCCACACCACGGTAATTTTCAAGATCAAATCTCAAATAACCCACAGGTCCGGAGTACGATTCCTCCGAGAGCTGGTTCCTGAGAAAGCTACCGCTACACAGTCCACAACGCTTTAACCTTCAGAACAAAGTTATCTATAATACCACGACGCTTTAACCTTCAGAACAAAAATATCGATAATACCACGACGCTTTAACCTTCAGAACGAAAATATCGATAATACCACGCCACTTTAACCTGCAAAACAAAAATATCGATACTACTGTCTTCACCCGAAAAGAACAGTCCACGACGGTCATTATGGCTGCTGCATCTGGATTGCAAGTTGCCCCAGTTACGGCTATAATGACAGGGCGTTCTATTCCGGTGAAGACACTAGACCACACCCCACAGTCAGGCCGAGGCACTACCAAACAGTACATAATTTGCGAGTTCAAAACCCAAGGAAAACTGACGCCACAGGGTCTCCACCGTGTACCCAAACAGATCAGGGCTGAAGAATACACAGCCAGAAATATCACAAAAATCCTCCAAGCATCTCAAATCTGACCAGCCTTTCCGGGCCGATTCCCCTTGCATGGCCCTAAGGCATGGCCCCTTGACTCAGGACGGAGTTGGCCCTAATCAAAGACTCCTTTTGACTTAGGGCGTGCTTCCCTTTCCACTTTTGTGTATATTTAGTATGCCACCAACATTCGTCCTGAGGCTCCATTAGATTGAGTTCAAACCCTGGGCCGCTTTGGCTGTTCAGGAGTAGAACAAAGATATCGATTTTTTTATTTTTTTTTCATACTAGGAAAGAGTTCTATCAATTAGTCATTTTTTATCGGACTCCAGCCCAGCACAGTCGTAACTCCATGTGTGAACACTATTTTCTGTTGTCACCAACCATTTTGGTTCGATAACGCTGCTTTGTTACCTTCACTATGGTTATACCTGAGAGAGAGAGAGAGAGAGAATTCTGTAAGCATTGCCTTGTTACCTTCATTATGCTTATACACAAAAGCCTCTCAGCTACATAGTCTTTGTACGTGTGTAGGAGAGAGAGAGAGAGAGAGGGCAGTGAATGAAAGTGAGTGACAGCAACTCAGCAAGACTGATGCACAGAAGGGACAGCGAAGAACAACTAGCCAGACCAGAAACTGTTCAAACAAGCAAGAACTCGTGGCTTCATCTTTGTCTGCGAATCTGCAGCTGAGAGGGAGTGGCACCTTATGAACGAACTCGATTCTCTTTTTTTCATAATGGTTTGTTTACCTGACTGAGGACCGCCTCTTTCCCTTCCCTCTCTTCTTGCCTCCCCACCGCGGGGCCTCCATCACTATCTGTGTGCCCGCTTCTCCTGCAGCACCGTTTATCAACCCCCCCCCCCTGCCCCCCCCTCACTTGCTGCGACCAACCCACCTTTTCTCATCAGTCAACCAATCCACCCTCCAATTAATCCAACCAACCGTATAGGATTCGAAGTGCTACAGTGTCTGTGTGCGTGTTGGTAATGGCGGTTGCAATTTGGATCGGGGTTTTTGAACCTTGACTGACTCAGAGCCATTTACTAGAAATTCTAGTGCAGACCCCTCTCCGAAGATTCGGAGTGCCCGAGTGTTCCATTCCACTGCACTAGAAATCTGCATGTGCCATATCTTCCAAGTCAGGGATGTCAGATATCTATGGCTGTGACATGCTGGTATTGCTTGTATCTACTACCACCATGGAAAGATCATCTAAAGCCCTTTCTCCCTGAAGTAAAGTTGCGCAGAGAGAGAGAGAGAGAGAGAGAGAGAGAGAGAATAGTGTGTATGCATGAAAGAAAAGAGTTCAGAGTCGAAGTTTACAGCATTACAAATTCAAAGAGCACATTTTGAGCAGTAGTCAAAACTTATTTTTTTTTTTCGTATGTTGCACAGGGTTCGGTTACAAGTTCCAGCACAGCAAACGGAACACCGGGAAACGAGCTCACACAGCTTTCTCCAGGCGCCTCTCATCACAGCAGCTGCCGATTTCCCCTGAACCCAAGCCCCCGCCTCATCATCATGATGAACGAATACAAGCCGTCTTTCCAGTCCGATACAGTCATAATAACCGTACTTGTGCTCGGCGGGTGAAAGCAAATGCCCCAGCTTATATCATACACAAGGCCTGATTGAACCATCGTCAATCACGACATCTTAATTAACGCCGCTGACCTTTTTCTGGAAAACAGTCATGGTCCAATAGTGTCCAACCGGCAAACAGGCAATCACGACATCTTACTTGATAGGACAACATAAAACGGCAGCAAGAAAGCGATCTCGTGCAAATCCTACACGTCAAGCCTGTTCGTCACTGCTTTCGAAGCGACCGGTTGGACCATGCATTATGCTGCTTGTCCCATACTTCCATGGGACTGATTGTTCTACCATGGGACTGATGATTGTCCAACCCTGATGCCAGACCTTTGTCCCACCGGGTTGATTGCCCCTGTTTCCGCATATTGGTTAACAGAACTGCTATTTTGTCCCACAGTTTCCACATCGCTGTACATTGGCTTGTCTTGACATTATTATTCAATTATTATTCAATTATTATTCAATTATTATTCAATTATTATTCGATTATCAACTCAGATTTTCCTAATGTTGCAACATTACTATTCAACGGGCCTGCTTCTTGTTCTACGGTTTCCACAACAGAATAGTCTTGCAGCATGCCCACACTACCCGCCCGTCTTCCCCCGAACATAACGCATGTGCTGTAAAGGAGTACAAGGCGCTTGCTTGCATGCAATATGTCTTTCCATGAGATTTATTCGTGTTTTCAATGGGGGATGCAAATTAAATTGTGAGAAAGGGGAAAAAAAAAGACGTAGATAAAGGAAAAAAGAACCGTTCGGGAACTGCGAGATCGATTTCTGCGAAGGGGAAAAAAAGCAAGAAAAGAGGCAAGGAGATAAGATCCAAGACTATCGCTTGCTCGTCTCACTATTTATTCCTGACTCCTATATCCCTTGGCTTGCATTTCCATAATAGAACTGCAATTTATATTTGAGTAAGGAAGCCATCGTTTTGCTGCAGAAAGGTTCGCTAATGAGCGCCATGCACTTTTGTTGCAAGAAGAGCAATATGTCGGCCTGCTTGTCTCAATCTCCTCGGACTCGTCATCGTTCCGTGGGACTGAGTGGGAATCCTGATCGTTCCATCCACGCGGCTGCTTCTAGGACTGCGACTGGAACTGCTAATCGTTCTGTGAATCTCTCTCTCTCTCTCTCTCTCTCTCTCTCTCTCCTGCGTCCTTTTTTTACATGGTAACCTGATTCGACTCCACCCACCGTATCCCGACCCTTCTCAAGGTGACCTGATCCGACACCACCCACCGTACCAACTCTCTCTCTCTCTCTCTCTCTCTCTCTCTCTCTCTCTCTCTCTCTCTCTCTCTCCTGCGTCCTTTTTTTCTCATGGTGACCTGATTCGACTCCACCCACCGTATCCCGACCCTTCTCAAGGTGACCTGATTCGACTCCACCCACCGTATCAGCTCTCTCTCTCTCTCTCTCTCTCTCTCTCTCTCTTGCGTCCTTTTTTCCCATAGTAACCTGATTCGACTCCACCCACCGTATCCCGACCCTTCCCATGACCCTTCCCATGGTGACCTGATTCGACTTACCCCACCGTGTCAGCTCTCTCTCTCTCTCTCATGCTTCATCTCTCCCCACGTTGACCCGATTCGACTCCACCCACCGTATCCCGACCCTTAACCAACTCTCCCTCTCACTCTGACCGGACCCTTACTCTTCTTCTCCACCCGGCGTATCCCGACCCTATCCTCGTCCCTCTGCTTTTCGTTTTAGTTAAGAGAAGAGGTGGAGGAGATGGTAAGGAGAGGGACGAGCTTAATCGAAGGAGACAGGAAATAGGACAACGATACTAATGGCGCTCTGGTAGCAGCCTAACTTAACTCACTTCGAGGCATTCAACAAGCGCAAGCAATCGGTGAAATCACCGGTGCACGGACTGATGGCTCTCAAGATGATCTTCAACTTCCACATACAATTTGCCTGCTAGACCCCTCGCGCACGTCAGCATTCAATGCCCGATTCTCGAGACCAGCGACTGCTTTCGTAAACATAACCTTTAGAATGTGTACCGCTGTGTGAGTGTGTACCGCTGTGTGAGTGTGTACCGCTGTGTAAGTGTGTACGTGTGTGCATGTGTGTGAGAGAGAGGACTTTTTCCAGCGAAAAGGTGAGAGAGAGCGACTCTTTCCAGCGAAAAATACACGTGTTAGGCGGAACAGTAGCGGACACGATAATGCGTAAGTAGCAGCGATCGACCGAGCGAGCAAAAGGGAGACAGTGGAGGGCAGAGAGAGCTGCGCAGAGAGAAAATGTGAGATACGCAGAGTCGAAAAGAAGGGAAGCAAGGGCAAATGAGAACAGTGAAAGACGTAGCAAAAAGGGGGAACGAGGCAAGCTCGTGGAGGTGGGTGGAGTAAGATAGCAGCAGGAGCTAAGCCCGAGAGCACTCCCACCGAACTCAAAAGAGTAATCACGCACATGTAATAAATCAACATAAAGCGATAGAGGGAGAGAAATGGAGAGAGAGCGCTCACCTCACAGACAATCGGAAAACCAGTGGAATTACCATCTTTGCGCTCAAAAAATCATCAGTTTGATCCCAGACCATTTGACAGAAACACACACACAGAAAGCAAGGCAATTCCATTGACTATTACAAAACCCGATCTAGGGTGTGAGTTCTTCACCCTCCGAGAACAAGAAAACCCACCACATCAATTACCAGGTTTAAGCAAAACCGATTAAAAACGGTTCAAAAAGACGAAGTCACCCTTCCTTGAAAATGCCGCATGCCTCAATACGGAATATCAACACGTACAAATTCAAAACTGCAACGGAGACCACACCCCATCCACCACCTGCCTCCATGCAATTCCACGTCCATCGACTGCCATAACAGAGAGAACATTAGGGGCAAAAAAACAGGACGGCCGTAAACCAGCCCATCCTAATCCATTCATCGATCTATTCGTCTGAGGCGTAATCGTGTCCAACAGCACATTTCTTCAAAATCCACCTCGTTATTTCTTCAAAAGCCACAAGATCTTTCTTGATGAAATGACTGTCATCATCATCTCCCTACACCTCCTTTGTCATACAAGGCGCGGAAGAGTGAACAAGACAACCAGCGAGCTCCCCGCCCTCCCCCCGGTCTTTACGACATTCTCTGCTGATGATCCTTCTTGGCCTCTCGACTTTCCCTTGCCTTGAGTTTCGCTTAGGATTCAAATCCATAATGCCTCCTCCGCCCCATCGGCGACGGAAATCCATCACTCCCTTCGGTGTTTACGACATTCTCTGCTGAGCCTCCTTGGCCACGAGACGTTCCCTGGCCTTGAGTTTCGCCTGGGACTTCACACCCATAATGCCTCCGCCCCACTGGCGACGGAAATCATCGAAGCGATCGTTGAAGTTAGCCTTGATTGCCTCCACAATCTTGCTGAACTCGTTCTTGTCCTCGTTCTTGACAGACGTGAAGCAAAGTGCGGTGGCAGTGTGCTTGTGCACAACGGCGCCAAGACGAGCCTTTCCCTTCACAATGCAGTAAGGAACACCCATCTTACGACAAAGAGCGGGCAACCACACCACCAACTCGATGGGATCAACGTCGTGAGCGATGACCACCAACTGAGCTTTGCCTTGTTCTACCAAGTAGGTCAAGTGATTGATTCCGTACTTAATGACAATAGGCTTCTTGACCTCGACAGTCTTTCCCTGCTCCTCCGCCTTGGCTCTCGCAAGCAGTCGTTCCTTCTTCGCCGCCTTATCCTCAGGCCTGTACTTCAGAAGCATCTTGAACAGACTGGACGCTAGATTCTTATCCAGCGTCTTAGTGAACTGATTGAGTGCAGGCGGCACCTTCAATCTCTGGTTGAGAACGCGGCGCTGCCTCTGGATGCGGATGTACTTGGGCCATTTCACGAACCGATGAAGATCCCTCTTTGGCGGCAAAGCACCTCCAATTCCAAACTGCTTCGGCCGCTTCTCGAAAAGCGGGTTAGTCTGAGGAGCCGCGGGCTTCTTCTTCTCCGCGAACGGAGGCGGCGCAGGGGTCCTACCTGACCCTCTCTTAGGTGCCATTTCGACAGCTGCTGCAATGCCGAGCCACACAGACGACACACACAACACCACGATTACAAGAGTCAATCAATATACAAAGACTTCACACCGAACACTTCAAAAAAAGGATGGCTTATTCCGTGACGAGTCTCTTTCAGGGAGAATAGTGGAAGATCAGGACAACCGACGGATTATTTCATAAGTCTCTTTGGAAGGCAAACGATGAAAAATTAGGGTAAATACCACTCATGCTCAACGAAACTGTCAGGGCGAATCTAGTCAGGATCCGACACCTGTACTTGTGACGTGTCCATTTCCAGCTACAGCCGATAACCTCCCCGCCCTCTCTCTTGGTCTGTGCAAGTGGGATTGTTAGAACATCGACGACCAAAGACCTACGTCAAATGGTCATTAACAAACAGGGAGAGTAGCACACACCAAACTCGACGTCAACGTAAAAAAAGACGAGCGAAACTTCGGTACAAGCCACAGCATCGACGCAATGATTCGATGCACACCAGAGTCGAAGGACCACATCCTATGGGAGTTTGATGACAATCATGCCCTTGCCAACTGATTTCCCATCATCTTGTCGTTTTTTCATATTACTGCGGGTAGCCTTGTAGAGAAAAATCTCCGCCAAGCTTGCTTCTTCAGATTCAACCTCAGCAACCTCTCACACGGAGGGGCAAGAAAAACCTAAAACCTAATACGCGCTTATCATCGTTGATTTCTGAAACCCTACACTTGTGGAAAATATCAAGCGCCTCTCGATCTCCGTTCCCGCGTTATCTGTCCTCCTTCATAACGCGCTTTTCGTTCCTGCTCCCTCTCTCTCTCTCTCTCTCTCTCTCTCTCTCTCTCTCTCTCTCTCTCTCTCTCCGTCTTGGAGTTCATCTTCATCTCTTGCAGTTGAACTGACACCATGCCATTGAGATGTTCTTGTTCTCTCCTGATATGTTCGTCCGCGCGGTATAACTGGTATTTGAGCGATTCCGAATGACGCTCTGGTTTGCCATGACCAGTTAATTCCATTACAAATTAGGTTTTTTGCTGATTCTCTCTCTCTCTCTCTCTCTCTCTCTCTCTCTCTCTCTCTCTCTCTCTCTCTCTCTCTCTCTCTCTCTCTCTCTGTGTGTATTGTGTGTCTCAACCGCCCCGTTCTCACGCACACTCTCCTTCGGTCTGCATCCCGTTCTCTCCTTCGACACCCAACCGTCCAGCCCGCGCAAATCTTCTCATGCCTTGGCACCTGCTCTCTCATTCCCGCTTGCTTGTTTTCAATTCGTACAAATTCCCAACCAGATCTTTCTCTCCCTGCTCCGCCCTCTCCCGTTTTCTGACCTTCCCATTCTCCCTTCCACCTGCCATCGGCTCCACTCATTTATAGAGCACGCCACCACAGTGCTGCCTCCGTTCACCACCTCGTCATAGCTCTCGATCGCCGTCATTTTTCCCGCTAAGTATCCCAGGAACGTTCCAAAATTGAAGGCATGGGTTTGCTGGAGGACATGGCAGCAAGAGTGGAACGAAGAAAACCCGGGTCGACGACGATAGCATGACAGTGAGGAGACGAGAATACGTAAGAACGAGGAGACAAGATCTTCCTCATAGCAAGAAAAGAAGAGCGAAGCTCACCTGCTCACAGGTACAGCGATGGCAATCACCCGAAAACCGGCGGCAGCTCCCACAACGGTGGCTCGCCGACTCGTCACCAACTTGCCGGCTTCGGAAAGGCAGAACTCGTCCAATCTCTTGCCTTTGATGCCATTCGAGGCTCCGCGCGGTGGCAAGCAGAAGGCACCAGTACGTCTTCGACTTCAGGGTAAGGGTTGGGTAAACCCTCCAGAAGGCCCGTACAGGTCGGTTCGCCTCCAGTCCAGTTGGGTTGAGTTCCAAGACTGGGGCCCGTCGCTAGACTACTTTTCGCTGAGATAACAGCCTTACCATCTTCGCTCTCGAGCCCCCGTGTTTCGGGGTTTGCAACGTTTAGTGACATTCCGGATGTACCCTTCATTCAAACAGGCTGCTTAGGAGCAAGTGACATTCAGGAGGTCGTGGGCTCAATCCGCACGGACCGCCTGGGCACGCTCTGTGCCAACCAACTGAGATAGTTGGCTTGCTCCCATGGTCGGTATTGGTAGGGTCTTGGCCATGACGGGGGGGGGCGCCGGAGGGTTGTGTGTGGTGTGTGAGTTCTGGCCATAGACCTTGCTCTTACGCTATGGGGGTGGGGAAAGTGGCCGGGTGGTGCAGCTACTGGCAAAATGTTGGTCTTTGCGTCAGCCGGCCCCTCCCTACTCCCTGACTCCCACCGATTAGGGCGGGGGGCAACATCCATCGCCTTGATTGTGAGAGGTAGCTATGCCTGCAGAGTTCCTTGTATAGGCTTAGGACTAGTGGTAAGTACGTAGTGAGAGATGAAATCGAGAGAAGAATATAGATTAGCTTAGGAGGGGGGCGCGGGGGGGAACGTCTGCTCAAGCCTTGCCATACGACTACGAGGCTAGCTTAGTTGGTAAACCAATGAGCTCTCAACGTACAAACGTAAGCTCAGATTCCGTTGGAACTACTGGATAAGTTTCTAAGTTACCTAGGACCGGTCATGCAACCATGCTTGAAAACATTGGTAGATGTCATTAAGCCCAAAATAAACCAATTTGCCCTGTTTAAATCACCAGTACCTTTCCCAGCTATCAAGTCTGACCCTTCGGCTACCAGAATGCCAAGCCTTGTCGAGCCTCAAGCTACCGGAGGTTACCCGTAGCAAGAAAAACATCGTTTCTAATAAAAAAAACAAAAAAGGAAATAAAAATAAAAATTATGAATAAAATTCTAAAAACAAAAAGCAAAAATGGAAAAAGAAAAACAACCAAATCAAACATTAGAGAGATTTATCCGCTTTGAAAATTAAAAAAAAAAA
>BFEA01000218.1:2170400-2220250 GCA_003427395.1 Chara braunii
CGACCAGACGTCCGGTCGAACGTCCCGGACGGTCAGGGGGGTCCTGAACATCCGATAAAACAACCTAGGTTTAACTATAAATATATTAAAGAAAAGTTTTGCAGAAAGATTTTTATGTCAATAATAAAATTAACCAGTGCTTTCAAAACGACAAAACACAATAGTGCACAATTTGAAAAAGTGTTTGAATATCGAACCCCAAAAGCAGTGGTTTGACAATAAGAACCTAAAAACAATGTTGAATCCTATATCAAGGTTTCTAAGACCTTAATTTTCATTATATAAACTTTAAGATGATTTTCATGTTGATTTTTTTGATAAAAAATACTGCAACATTGATATTACGAGTCTGACAAGTTACTAATTACTTTATCCCATGCTCGTAGTATTAGTATGAAACCTTTGCCCTTTTTTCTTTGCACAAAAAAAATATCACAGGTCCGAGTTTGAACCATGATTCAAAAAATAGTTAAGTACATACCATATAAGACGATTTTACGAATCAATGTCAAAATACAAAATTTGGAGGGGTGGGGACAATTTGCACATTTGGGATTGAAACCTTGCCTTTGAATAATATAATTATAGTAGGGGATTTACATATAAAAAAAATAAAGAGTTATTACATTTAAAGTTTCTCTTATTTCCAGTTAACGATCACTACTATCTGAGTTTTACAAGAATTGTAAAAGATTAAGACCAATAACTATTCGTTTTGAATGCTTACACTGTAAAAACGATAGTTATTAAAAAAATATCGTGAGAATATGAGTGAAGTTTAGGTCAGGGGAGGAGGGTGCATAATTTAGAGCATGAGTACCTTAAAACCTCAGTTACAATTTCAAATGTTAAAATTAAAAAAATAAAATAAGAAATGTAAATTAGGTTCCGTGATATTAAAAAAAATATATAACTTTGGATTTAAGAAAAAAATGTTTAACTTAAAGTTTGAGATTTCTGCTTTTTTAATATATAGTTATGATTTATATATAAAAGAAAGGATGTAGATTAAGTTTTGATGTATTATAGGAAAGAAAAACAAAATATTTTCACTTATAAAAAAAATATTAGTGTTAAACCAAATGTATATTTTGATCCACGCTGCTATCATTCGGTCTCTGTTTTTTTTTTCTTCAAACTAACATGTTTATAACATGTCATATGATGCAATGGTTTTACAAGGTATTTAACATTTTTTACTTCTTTGACTGAAAAATGTAAATGCATTGCAACCTTAGTGTAGCGGACCCACCAGGTGTGGTGCTCCGCTAGTGATAGAGATGGAGATGGAGGAAGAAGGGGGGAGCAAGATGCACAACGCAGCTCCCACGCAAGACTCCAATGCACGTACTCCAAAATTGTGCAAGTGTAGAATGAGGAAGAAAACAGACAGGGACTGACGAGACTAAAATGGACTGGCTGGTACCGACAGAGGTATCGACCTGGACTGGACTGGACTGCCCCCGAATAGAACACAGGCCTGTGAGAATAGGCCAAGAGGCTGGTCTCACAGGCCAACCAGAGGTCCGCTACACGATCCTCTGCCTGTGATGGATCGCCTAGGTGCAAACATGCTTCCTCCAAGAAGCGGAACTCTACCAAAGAAAAAGAAAACCTGAGTAGTCTAGGATGCGGAGCAAGCTCCATGTTGAGTCCATGCGATGCAACCTAGGATATAAAATATTACACAACAGCAATGTCACAGCTAACAGCCTAAGTGAAAGCAGAAGCAACTAACTAGTATACATGTCTTAAAAAACCAGAAGTAACTAACTAGCATACATGTCATAGGAAAGCAGAAACTAGTGACAAGTAGATCCTAGAATGTTGGAGGCAGTATCCTCAGTCTGGGAACAACTGACAAGCGTATAAGTCCTAAGAATAACAAAAGCAGCACAACTAATCCTAGAAATGTCAGAGGCAGTACCCTCAGTCTGAGAGCAACAAAGCAACAACAAGTCAACCATATGTTACAGGAGAAGTGTGTCGCAAACCAAAGGGTGGGATGGTCTTTTAGGGTGGCGAATGCAGCCTAGGGGTCGAAAACTCCTAAGGGCATCCACATATAGATAACAGGGAGACACATGTCATCAGGCTCAATGAGGGTAGGGAACTGGGAGCGAACAGAACCAATGACCCTAACAGATAGACCATCAGGGCGGGTAATGCTCGACTAAAGGGTGACCGCTATGGAGGGTCGACCATGCAAGGGAACAAGGGAGCCTTGTATACTGGGCGCACCTAGATAAAGCATGTGGGGCTGCCTAACTAGGGGGTGAGGGCCAGCATAGGGTAAAAAGGTGATGGGTAAGAGAATCATGCAAATGACTCATAAAGTGAGGGAAGTCGGAGCTAGATCCGTAAGATGGGAAACCAGGGCAACGCTACGGTCCCGATGCCTATGCATATGCCAAGGGAGAGCCCAACTCAGAGGAACCCGGCTAAAGGGAGACCATCATGCGACACAACAAGGGTACTGTACAGGGTCAAGTAGTAAGAGAGTGATGACGTCTGAAGTAGGCAGAGCTGATCGTGACAAAGTCCATGAAGGTGCCGATGACGTCCACGATGAGAAGTCCGGAATGTCGTCGAGGAAGAGCTACAACGTCGACGAGCTGAAGTAGCAAAACTGGAGTGGATGGAGTACTGAGAAGTCAAAGACGTGGGAAGGTAAGTCAGAGTCAGTCGTCGTATCGAGCAGGACGACGACGAGTGCGCTGTGGACGCTCGGAAGCATCCGACTCCTGCTGAAGGTCTGCCTCAGATGGAGCAAGTTCGACTTCAGCGGTCTCCTCAGCCGGGGGAGAAGGAGGAGGGTTAGTGGGCTGAGGAGGAGCAGTGAGCCCAGCACGACGAGCACGGTCATAGGCACGCACCAACATGCGAGCGTGCTGCAAGTGTTCGAGGGGCTCCCAGGTAGCCTCCTCATCAGGGTAACCCTTCCAACGTACGAGATACTCGATATGGGGAGGGTTGTCGTTGGAGACTCGGCGACCAATGATGTCTGAAACGAGGAACTCCTCGTGGCCGTCCACCATGATGGGTGGGGGGCGCTCGTATGGTCGTCCAACGAAACGCTCAGACGGTCTGCGGTAAGGACGCAGTAACGAGACGTGGTAGACATCGTGCACACGAGCTTGGCGTAGGTAGTCGGGCAGCTTCACACCGAAGCTGACCGGGCCAGATGCCGTATCAGAACCGACGGCCTGGAGGATGCGGCATGGGCCAAAGAAGCGACGCCGAAACTTGCGAAGCGTGTCCGCTTCGAGCTGTAAGTGGCGGGCGTCGATAAACACATCATTACCGACTTTGAATGGATGATCCATCCTCGATCGGTTCGCACGTGCTGCCATGCGAGTCTGGGAAGCGGCTATGTGCTCATGTGCGGTCTTCATGATCGACGTCATGTGTGCAACCCAATCATCCAGCGCGGGACAACTCGTGTCGGGGTGCATCTGTGACGGTCGGAGGAAGTCCGCGGGAACACGAGGGTGATAGCCGAGGTCGCAATAGTAAGGCGACATCCCCGTGGCTGGCGAGACGACGTGGTTGTAGGCTATCTCTGCGTATGCAAGATGGAGATCCCACTGCTGGTCGTCACGAACAATCTTTCAGAGAATATCTCCGAGAGTCCTGTTCGTGATCTCGGTCTGACCATCAGTCTGAGGATGGTAAGACGAGGAGAAGCGGAGCTGGGTGCCGTAAACCTCGTGGACCCGTCGCCATAATCGGCTGGTAAAGCGTGGGTCACGGTCAGATATGATGCTCAGAGATAAGCCGTGGTCACGCACGACTCGGTCAAACACGATGTTGGCGACCTCACGCGCACTGATGGCATAGCAGCACGGGACAAAGCGTGCACGCTTCGTGAAGTGGTCGACGACGACCAGGATAGCATCATGACCGCGGGGGGTCGGAGGACGAAGTGGACCGATAAAGTCCATTGAGATGGACTGCCAACGACCCTCAGGGATAGGAAAAGGCTGGAGCAAACCATAAGGAAGGTGGTTCGCACTGTTCACCTCCTGACAGGTGGGACACTCTGCGACGTAGTCCTTCACAAAGTCATTGCGCTTCGGCCAGACATACAAGCGACTCACATGAGCCAACATCTTGTGGAAGCCATGACTGGCGGCTGCCTGGTCATGGAACTCTGCTACTGCTCGGACACGTAGCTGTCCAGTGGAGGGAACCCAAATACGGGGCTCTCTGGTGCCCTGTGAACCATGCCAGTACACAAGACCGTTGTCCCTGAGAGAGTAGTTCGGGACGGTCTTGCCACTCCGAAGGGTCGCGTGGATGTCGCGATAGTCAGGGCAGTGGCGGTACTGAGTGCGAAACTCGTCGATCACCGAGTGGTGGACGGTGGTGACCCGAGATGGAAGAGAGTTGGATCTGCTCCTGGTCATGGTCAGGGCGCCGAGATAAGGCATCTGCGACCCAATTAATCTCACCCTTGATGTGCTCAGTGGTGAAACTAAACTCGGATAGGTCGCGCCACCAGCGAGCCTGTCGAGGAGTGAGCTTCGGCTTTGTCAGAAAAGCCTGGACAACAGAGTTGTCCGTACGCACCGTGAACGGTGCCCCGTGCAGGTAGTGACCCCAGTGCCGAGCGGCATAAACTACTGCGAGAACCTCACGTTCATTAGCAGTGTAGTTTCTCTCGGCGGGCGGGAGCTGACGAGAGTAGAAGGCTATCGGATAATCACCTGAGCGGGACTCGACAGTACCGTCCTCGGCGATGGTAGGAGAATAGTCAATAGAAGGCTAGTCAATAGCTGGACGAGTAGGCGTCAGTAGGGAAACAGTGGTAAGGGTAGGTGGTGGGAAGCGAGGGATACGAGGATGAGAGGAATCGGGAGAGGAGGGGAAGACCTCAGAAAGAACTGCTCCTACAGCAAAGTCTGACACGTCAGTGGTAAGGATAAAAGGGCGATCAAAATCGAGCAGATGAAAAACCGATGCGTATGTCACCGCCTTCTTGAGGGTGCGGAAGGCGTCCTCGTGGAGGGGTGTCAAAGTCCACGGTAGGTTCTTCCGGAGGAGGGTGGAGGTAAGGACGTAGGAATACCTAGCGTATCCCTGGATGAAATTACTATAGTAGCTGGTCAGGCCTAGGAAGCTGCGAAGCTGCTTGGCGGATGTGGAAGCGGGGCACTCCGCAATAGAAGTGATCTTCACGTCGTCCATGTGGAGACCTTGGTCAGACACGTAGTGTCCTAAAAATTTCACTTTGTGCTGGGCAAAGCGGCACTTGCTCAGCTTGGCATTGAAGCCATGTCTGTGCAAGCGGTCAAGGACGTCGCGGAGGTGTCTGAGGTGCTCCTCAAGGGCACAACTGTAGACCAGGATATCGTCGAGGTAGACGAGAATGTATTGCTCCAGGATGTCCCTGAAGATGTTGTTCACCGCCCTCTTAAAGGTAGCGGGTGCGTTGGTGAGGCCGAATGGCATCACTGTAAACTTGTAGTTGCCGAAGCGCGATCGGAACGCGGGCTTCGACTGGTCGGCTGCAGCGACGCGGATCTGATGGTAACCGCTACGAAGATCAATCTTCGTAAAGAAGCGATTGCCTGCTAGGCGGTCGAACAGCTCATCGGAACGAGGCATGGGGTAGTTGTTCTTAACCGTGTATCGGTTGAGACCGAGGTAGTCGATGCAGAGACGAAGAGTTCCATCCGCTTTGCAAGCAAAGAGGACGGGTGCACCCCACGGGGAGTTGCTGGGTTTAATGAAACCCAGTCTCATGAGCTCCTCAAGCTGACGCTTGAGTTCGGTGGCCTCGGGGATCGAGAGTCTGTAGGGTGCCTGGTGGTGAACACGATAGTCAGGCACAAGCTGGATGGAGTGCTCGACGTCACGCATTGGTGGGATGCCGGCATACGAGAACGACGATGGGAAAACGTCGTGGTAATCTCGGATGAGGTCACGAACTGCGGGTTCCAGGTCAGCCGTATATCGTGCGAGTTCCTCAGCGTCAGCGTCAGTGCGAGGCGGCGGGTTGGACTCGACGGATGACGGAGGGACGGAAGTAGAGATGGGAGCCCGGAACATAGAAGGAGGATCTGGCTCCAGAAGGATGAGCTCGGCGTCGAGACAGGGTGGATCATAGTGTAAGAGATTCGTCACGTTCACCATAAAGAAGGTGACGTCGTCCTTACGGATGAAGTGGGCGAACTGCCGAGGCGAGGTGAGAGTGATAGAAGTAGGTGGTGTGGGCACGGAAGGCTCCGGGGGAGGAGGATCGGGGGGTGGTATCGCGGTGGTACCTATGAAAGGTACGCGATACGTCTGTCCACACTTCGTTTTGAGAACGAGAGTATTGGTCGCCTAATCGGCCTCGGTGTTGCGAAACCGACGAGACCACGGAGTGCCAAGAATGAAGTCATACCCCGTCTCCATCACATCGAAATGTGCAGAGGAGCGGTGGCGACGAGACGTCGGGGAACGATCAGTTGGCTCGAGAGTGAGGAAGAAAGGGAGGTCGGTGACCGTCTGATCGAAGAAGCGCCGGGTCTTGTCATCCCCTAGGGTAGCGGAGATGGGAGTCGGAGACCCCGTCATGGGTAAGCAGGCTTCTTTCACCACGTGTGGGTGAATGAAGTCGCCCTGAGAACCGGAATCCCACAACGCTGAGTACACCCTCGTGGAGGTCCCGAGTCGTACTGGGATGATTGGGAGGGTGCGATCAGGGCCAGAGAGGATGGCGAGAAGGCGACGCAGTGCAGCGACATGGAGGGTGAGTCGCTCCTGACGAGCCTGGAGCATGCTCAAGTCCACAAGAGAGGACACAACGTCCTTGCGAGTAGCGAGTTGCTCGCTGCAACGGGCTGAGCGAATGGCTCGAGCGTCAGTAGTCGAGGCGAGGAAGGAGGGGAGATGGTGGTCTGCGGAGGCGCAGACGGTACTGCGGCAAAGGGCTGAGTACACTTTGTCGAAACATGCGATACCTCAGCTCCAGTAGTGAGAGGGGCGAACCGCGACGGAGATGTAGGGAAGCCCACTACTGAGGAGGGCGCAGGTGTACACTGCACCTTGGCTAGGAGGCGCCGCGGGGAGATGAGGCGCCGAGGGGGGACTGAGCACGACGCTGGCGGGAAAGGTTATCGGTGTGGCGGTCAAGGGCAGTGGTGTAAGGGCACCGCGAGGAGGTATGACCGTCCTGACGGCATCGCAAACGGCCACGCCGGCCCAAAATAGCCGCGCGCTCCTTAGCGGAAAGGACACCGCGAGGAGGGACAAAGCCCTGGGGGAGGTCCTGCAGAGGGACCTCGGGGGGCGACGCGCCAGCATGACCAGGGCGGCTGCGTGCCTGGGAAAGGGTGGAGAGGATGAGCTGGAGGCGCTCAGCCATAGGAAGAGTAGGGTCCTCCAGGTGGTGGTGGCAGCCTCGCCGAGGTCGAGGTCGTCGCTATGGTCACCCTCTGGCGACAGCGGGGCACCAACGTCCTGCTCACCATACTCGAGTGCGCTGAAGAGGCGCGATAAGTGGCGATCCTGCTGCGCAGAACGGCGGGGGCGACCGCAGAAAGGGGAACGACGCTGGGAAGTGTCGTGAGAGGAGGAGGGGGCGTAACCAGTGCGTTGCGGCTGGCAGGAGGAGGCGGGGTGAAGACGGGCCCGCATCCGCTGATGGTCCCTGGCGGCCTCGTAAGCCTGCGGGGCCGATGTGAACTCGTACAGCCATAGCTCGGAGCGGTACTCGAGCGGAAGGCTGGCCAAGAAACGATCGATAAGGGTCGCCTCGGGGAGGAACGCCATGTCACATATGAGGCGGGCGTTCTGAAAGACCTGGATGTGGCGATCCAGGCCGGCAGCGCCACCAGAGCTGGACCAGCGTGTAGTGATGACACGCTCGAAGGCGTCAGTCACGTCATATCAGGCTCCGAAGCGATCCTCGAGGAACGTCTGAAAAGCCATGAAGGTCGGAGTCCGACCCGCACGAACGGAGTAAGCGTAGAAATCCTTCCAGGCGTCGGAAGGACCGCCACGCACGCACGTGGAAAGGTGAGTCACCCACGTGTCGGGTGCGGCACCCATGAGTTGGAGCGTGTGGGTGGCAGACTGTAGCCACCGAGACACGCGAATGCCTGTACCGTCATACAAGGCAATGTCCGTCAAGCGGACGAGTGGTGCGCCACCGTTTTGGCGGCGAGGAGAACGGGAAGCAGGGGACTGCGCTACGGCTGAATAAGTCGGCGCAGGTCCTGGAGGAGGGGGCGCAACTGACAGTACGCCCGGGCCGCATGGTGGAGAGGCGGGGGAAATAGCGGCAGGCTGCACGGGAGCTGTGGTAGAAGAGGTCGCAGCAACCGAGGGGATGGGTAGGAGGTAGGATGGGGATGGGTAGGATGCAGGGCGAGGGAATCGAGCCTGCATGGAAGGAAGAGTAGAGGAAGAATGGGGTGCGCCGGAAGGCGCGGCCACCTGTGAGGGTGGGGGAGGCTGAAGGCGTGAGAGGGCGAGGTCGGCCCGGAGCTGGGCAATCTCGTCCTCGAGACCTCGAACGTAGGTCGTGCGAGGGGTAGCAGGAGGAAGAGTGCGGGAAGTGGAGGCACGAGCGGCGAGGGGCATCCCAGAGGGGGGAGAGCTAGGTGGCGCTGCGGTCGTGCGAAGGGGAGGGAGAAGCGGGGAACCCGGAAAAGTTGAGACTATGGTAGCGGGTTGTTGTACCGTGGCCGTAGTGACCGGGATCTGGGCAAGTGCGCCCGTAGACTGAGGGAGGGCCTGACTCATGGCGGCCGTGGTGCTAGGGGCGTAGACAGTCACCAAGATGACCGGGTCGGGGGCGGCGGAGGAGGAAGCTCCACCGTGGCCACCCTGTCGGAGGACGGGGGACCCGGACTGGGAGCCAGGATATGAAGGTCAGGCAACGTCCTGAAGTTGCTGCATGCCGGCGGCAAGGGTCGCCACCTGCGCCTGTAAGGGCGCTAGGATCGCGAGTTGCGCCTGAATGGGTGCGAGGAGGGAGGTGATAAGGGTGTGCAGATCCCCCTGGGGCTGGTGGCCCTGGTCCGTTAGCACGGGTGTGGAGCCCTGTGCCGTGGTCTTCGCCGCGTCGACGGCGTGCGACACACCGTCGGCCATGGGGAGGTGGCGGGTCAGACTGGAGGGGGCCAGGAGAGGTCCGCGTGAGCGGAGGGCATAGGGGGGCGTCCGCGGTAGAAGGCGGCGGACGACGCTAGCAAGGCTGGCGCGGGCGCCGTCAAAGGGGGAGGGGTGGTTCGAGTCCAGGGTCCCTGAATAGGAAGGGGAGTAGGGGGGGGGTTGAAAAAACTTAAACCCTAGAAAAACCTTAAAAAAAAACTAACCGGAGTTTGAGTGGTCAGGGTACGGTGCCGGTAACCTAATCAAGAAAATAAAATAGCAAGCATAAGGGGGGGGGAAGGTGGGTAAAAAATAAATAAACAGCGAGATTTCGAGAGAAAATAAAAATAAATAAGGAAAAAATAAATAATAAAAATAATTAAAGAAACAAGTAAAAAGATGTGAAGAGAAGTAACAATATTTATTTTTTTGAAATTTTCGGCAGCATTTCCTTACCCCCCATGGGGTCAAGAATGTGCCAAGGGGAAAGGAGAAACCAAGGTGAGCACACTAGGTTTCAAGATACCGCAAATAAAAAAAGAAAATTTAAAAAATAAATAAATAATAAATAAATAAATAAATAAGTGGATGAGGAGGGGGAGAGAAATGAAGTATCTGACTTTTCAAAAATTTTGGCAGCATTTCGTTACCCCCATGGGGTCGAAGTGTGCCGAAAGAGACTAAGTAAGAAAAAAACAGAAAATTTCGGCAACACTTCGTTACCCCCACGGGGTCAAAACGTGTGCCGAAAGCAAGAAAGACTAACACCTAATCAGATTTAGGAATGCCGTAAAGAAAATAGAATTTTCAGAATAAATAGAAAAATAAATAAAATAAATCAAAAAATGAGAAAAGAAGGTGGGGAAGAAGATAATTCGAATTTTTGGAGAAACAGAGAAAAGATAAATCAAAAGAGAGATAGAAAGAAGAAAAACAAAAAAAAATCGAAGTAGGGGGGAAGGGGAATGAAAAAAGTGAAGGAGAAAAGGAAAAAATATGTGAGGGAGAGAAAAAGATGGAAGTGGAACGTGGGGGAATGATGTGGTGGTAGTTGGGGGAGAGGAGGGTTGGGGAAAGGTGGAGAGGGATCAAGAAGCAAGGAAAAAAGGAGGAAAGAAAAGAAAAGAAATAAAGAAAGGAGAGTAAAAGCATGGGTGGTGGGAGAAAGGTGGGGTGGGGAAGGTAAAAGGAGGAGAGAAAAAATGCAGTAGAAGGTGGGGGAAAGAGAAGGGGTGAGTAAAGGGAGAGAGGAGAGGTAGGGAGAGTGGGTTAGTAGAGGGAGGGGAGAGAGAGAAGAGGTATCTGGCCCTTGGTGTCTCCAAGGGCACAAGGTACACCAAGACCAGTAGAGTCTTGGCCTTCACTGCAACAAGCCAGCTGGAGGAGAGAGAGGGGCTGCCATCTTGATCAGCCCCTAGGAGCAGCAGTTCTGCAGATCTGCGGATCTAGGGTCTGCTGTGTGAGCAGACCCTCACCACTGTAGAGCAGCCCCTGGAACAGGGGGTCTTCAAACCCATAGTAAGCTGCCATGTGGCACTGCAGGTGGCCACGTGCACAGACAGCAACAGCCACGTGCACAGGCAGCAACAGCCTCGCTGTTGCTGCCCTGCTGCTCGCTCACGGGGGGGTAAATAGCCAGCACGGGACCTTTTCAACACGAGTGTGTCGTGCTACAAAGCCATCGACATACTGTGGCGAGTGTGTTATGGCAGTGGTATACGCACGCGCAAGCCTAGCAGCTGCTTGGGTTTAAACCCCAGCAGCAGCAGCTGCATCCCGGATCTTGAAAATAGATAAATCCGGGAGCGGGGTGGGGCCGGTCAGCGGGGTAGTGTGGGCACGTGGCGCGTGCGTGTGCGGTGGCCGGCCTTAGCCTTGGCGCATGCGTCGTGATGCTGTTCTCTTTTTGGCCATGTGTCGACCTGCTGCTTCGCAGTTTTTTCCCTCCTTTTTCCCGGAAAACAGCCAAAAAAACAGCGAAAAATCACCTTGTTGGGATTTGCCGTTTTCTCGTATGTGCTGTGTGGTGGGTGGATGCGGGGACCGTTCCCGCTCCGATACCAATGTAGTGGACCCACCAGGTGTGGTGCTCCGCTAGTGATAGAGATGGAGATGGAGGAAGAATGGGGGAGCAAGATGCACAGCGCAGCTCCCACGCAAGACTCCAACGCACGTACTCCAAAATCGTGCAAGTGTAGAATAAGGACAAAAACAGACAACTGCTGGGGTATACCCCAGCAGACTGACGAGACTGGACTGGACTGGCTGGTACCGACAGAGGTACCGGCCCGGACTGGACTGGACTGCCTCCGAATAGAACACAGGCCTGTGAGAACAGGCCAAGGGGTTGGTCTGACAGGCCACCCAGAGGTCCGCTACACTTCGGATACAAAATTCGTGTTAAACCGAATGCATACTTTGATCCAAGCTTTTATCATCTGTTTTTTTCTCCCCCAAACTAATATGTTTATAATATGTTATATGATGCAATGGTTTTAAACCACCAGTACCTTCCCCAGTGTTGGGAAATTACGTGGTACTGGCCAGTACCCGAACTTTTCGGGCTTCGGGCGCAAGGTCGGCAGTGTGCCAAAAATCGTACTTTTGTTTTGCCCGTGCAAGAAAGGAAAAGGGAAAAAAAACAAGCCTTTGGACTGCAATGATGACGGGCAGGGTAGTCCTGGAGGCTGTGCTCATAGTCTGGAAAGCATCTTACGACAAAAACGGTCAAATTCTGATACTTGTTGTTTCTTTTTTTTTTAATTTCTCGTATGTTTCTTATGTGTCCCCTGCCAACGAGGCAGGGCGGAATCCGTGATCTTCTCTAGCTGTGTTTCCATAGATCATTATAACTGTGATGTATCCAGCCGTTTTCAAGGACGAATCCGTGTTTCCGTTTTTTTTTCTTGTTTTCTTTTTGTGGAATCTGACAATCTGAATCCGTAATTTGCTCGAGATATGTTCCTTCAGAGGATTGTAACCCTGATCACATTGGCACTTACGGAAATGCATCTTGCCATTTTCATGGTCGAATCCGTGTTTTTGTGCTTTTTTTGGGGGGGGGGGTTTCTGGATTCTGACAACCTGGCCACGGGGCTAAGATGCCCTCACTGAGAGCACACTCACACTAACACTTCCGATAATGTATACAACTGCAATCACGCCTAGAGCTTTGTTTCATTTTCTTGTTTTGTGAGTTTTCACGGCCGCAACTTTTTTTTTTTTTTTTTTTTTTTTTTTTTTTTTTCCCATGAGAGTACCATAAAAAAATGGAGTGGGACCCAGGCTCGGCAAAACTCGGAGCGCAGTGAAAATCAGGGTCGGCAAAAACAGGCTCGGAGGTACTGGTGGTTTAAAGGTTATTTAACATTTTTTTAATCTTTGACCGAGAAAATGTAAATGTATTACACCTTTAAACCATAAGTACCCCACCTAGGGAAAAGTAATTGGTCTCCTGAATTCATGGAAGGTCTCCGCAGGCTGGAGGTTTGGTAGAGCCTCGCACAAACGTTGTTGGTCGGTCATTTTGAAAACCGAAACAAACGATCAGCACAACAAAAATAAAACAGAAATGACAAAAAAAATAAAAAGAAGATAGACAAATGAGAAAAAAAACAAGCAAAGTGTCTTTGAACAATGCACGGATGGCGGCGTTAGGTTCGGAACTGTAGCCACTTAACATTGACATACGTCACTTGATAAATGGGACCTCGCTCCACTACGCTCGACATGCACATGAGACAAAAGTGCGGTGTATCTTTCTATTTTATAGGAAAAAATTTACTCTTGTTTTGCACTAAATGACAAAAAAATAAAAACACGATAGACAAAAGAGAAACAAACAAGCAAAGCGTCTTTCAGCAAGACACGAATGGCGACGTCAAATTCGGAACTGTGGACACTCGATAATGGCACACGCAACTCGAGAAATGAGACCTCGCTCTACTACGCTCGACATGCACAAAAGATAAAAATCATGGTTGTGTATCTTTCCATGTTATAGGAAAAAATTCACTTCTCGTTTTGCAAATACGAGAGTAGTGGAGCGAGACCCATGCTCCAAATGAAAATAAAAGTAATTATAATGGAAAGATACGACGACACAAATTTTTCGTTTTTGCATGTGGTGAGTGACAACATTACTCTCCCCTTGTGGACAACGAGGATGAATTTTGCATTGCTTTGAGGAAGGATACGACTTCAAAATTTTTGTTTGTGCATGTTGTGAGTGACAATACTGCGGTCCCCTTGTGGACGATGGGGATGTACTTTGCACTGCTTTTGAGAGGGATACAACCTCAAAATTTTGTTGTTGGTGCATTTGGTAAGTGGCAGAGCGAGGCCTTTCATACTATGCGATCTATGTGGAGCCTTACGACAGTGTTGCTCCAGTAAACAATGAAAATGAATCTTGACCTAGTTTGCGGAAGATACAAAGAAGGTTAGCATGACCTTGGGGCAACTATGAAACTCATAAACAGATAAATGGTTAGAAAAAAAAAAAAATCAACGTTTTTGTCGTTTCTGCATTTGGTGCATGATATAGCAAGGTCCCTCATCCTCTGCAACCTGCCTTGGGACGTGCTGCACTTCAGTCCCAATAATAAATCTTTTGTTAGTCCGTAGAAAGATACACAGAAGATTAGCAAGGCCCTGAGCATCCTCATCTTTTGGCAGCCCAACACCTACGACGTTGAGGACTCCTTTGGCATCGTTGGTCGCCCATTGGGAAAATAAAAAAAACGTAAAGAGACAAAAGAAAAAAAAAAACGACAAAGTGGGAAAAAAAAAAGAAACCACCACCCTCGAAGTAACAGTCCCCCATTGAAGGACTGGTAGCCAACAATATCTCGACAGCTCACCAACTACTTTCATCTAGCCGAATAAGCAACAGTTGAGCTTGCAAAGCATATCCGCTTCGAATTGCAAGTAGTGGGTGTCGACGAACAGATGTTCACTGACGTACAATAGATGGTCGATTCACGATCGGTTGGCTTGTGCAACCACATAGGTTTGAAAAACGACTATACTTTTTCGTGTAAGATAAATATATTTGTCATATGCTCGACCCATTCTACAAGTGTGGGGTATCGAGGGTCGGCGAAAATCCGCAGTTACTCGAGGGTGATAGCCAAGGTCGCAATAGTACGTAAATATTCCCATAGCTGGTGAAATGACGTGGTTGTGAGCATTCTTCACTTGGGTTAAGTGCATGTCCCACCGTCGGTCATCCATAAGAAACTTTCAAAGGATATTACTGAGAGTTTTGTTGGTGACCTCAACCTAACCATGCGTATGAGGGTGGTAAGATGACGAGAAGTGGAGATGAGATTTGTACATGTCGTATAGGCATCGCTAGAGCGTATTGGGGAAGTGTGGGGTACAGTCAAAGATAGTGTTATAAGGTAAATTGTGGTCTCTCACGACTCGCTTAAAGACAAGGTCGGCGACCTCACGAGCGTCAATGGAACAACGTTGTCGAGCACATCGGTCTCATACAGGAATCATCCCGGCCTCACCATAGAGGATATTAGCATTCGGAACGTCAAACCTTTTAGGAGCAATCCTGCTTCGACCGAGTGAGCTAACTATACCTCTCACAAGTTCCTACGACATGATAGGATCTGTCAATACATAACTTACCTCCATTTGTAAGAGTTGTCACCATCCTTTGGTGAATGTATCAACACCGTACCCTCTTCTACACCCTGGTAAGGAGGTTGAGCAAGTTACTTTAGCGATCAGAGGCCTCGAGGTGTCAACAATGATACCTCAATTCTCTTATCAAGTACTTTAGCATCCCAACAAACAATTTAAATGAGAAAATCTCAATTATCGCACACACATGTGCATGCAACTCGTCATATGTATACGTGCGCTTGATTATAATTGTTGTGCGCAAAAAAAATGATTGGATCATTCAGACAAAGCGGTTGTGTGGCGCCATATAATCACTTTCAGAATCATTGATGTGGTTTGTCCATTAACACTCTCACAATACAAATAACCATCAAAACCAAATCTAATATCGTTCACGCATACCAGCAAGTAAATAAATTTAACAACAACATTCCATGCACTAATGCGGTCAACTTCACGATTCACTTCGACTCACACGCGACCTTACACGCACAAACCGTGATCATTTTCCACCTTTATGCAAAAAGATACTCGATCCTTTATAATGATAATTCAAATGAAACATGGGTAAGACTCGAAGAAACATATCAAACCCACAGGGTTAAGGCTTTAGGTTGGGGTGCAGAAGCAGCCAAAGTTGTATCGTAAACTGACCTATTATAAAAAAATAACAAAATATAAAAGATCCTTGATGGATGAGACCGAAACTAGTCGAACCTTTAGTTAATCGCAGGCTTGCCTGATAGTACATGTCAACAGACCATGGATATGTTTAAAACGAATGAAGAGTGTACTCCATATCATAACTTAGCTCCTCCACTTACCTCCATCTCACCTCTCCCTGGTTGGCACCAGTAAGTGCTGAAAATCTTGGCAGTCGGATTTCAGAAGTCAGGTCGTCTCCTCCTAATTGGTGGAGTACGGCCAAGTAAAATGGTCCACGTCGAGTCGATATCAGAGCCAACGCCTAACACAACGAACCCCCACCCCAAATTCCTCCTAGAGAGAGCGAGACCCTCTAACTCCAAATAGAGTCGCCCGCGCCTTCCCTCTTTACAAAAGCAGCCTAGAGAAAAAAAAAAGTAAGAAGAAGCAGAGAGTGTGACTCATTTCGACGGTGCGAAGTTAAGATGGGTCATTTGGGAAATAACAGGTGGACCTTGGGTTGAAATCAAAGTTTAATTGACCTTTTTTTCCTTGTTACGACCTGTTCTTTTTTCGGTCCCTGTTAAATTATCCCAAATATATCATTCAGGCAGGTAAAGGGTAAGGTGAAAGATAGTCGTTTCTAATGCGCCATCATGCATATCCATTTTTGTTTTTGCGAACACCTCTCTATCTACCTACACATGAAGAAAACAAAGCAAAACCAACAGAAACCACCAAAACCATGCCTAAGTTAGACCCTGCTTTCCACTTGCATAATCATGCAACCTCTACCTCACCCTTTCCTTTTGAAAGTGTAATGAAAACTGGGTCAAGCAAAGTGTTGGTTTACATAGGACTGAAGAGAAATCTGACTCGAAGTGAACTTGAGTGAAACAATGTTGAAAATACCATAATTTAGTCAAGAAAGTCAAATGGAAAATATACGTATCACTGAACTAGAACCCTGGTCCCGAAGCAAGTCTGAACCTGGCCACTAATCCGAATCATCCTCCAACTCCAACGTCTCATACGAGGTGATCCCAAATGCGGGATCTGCAAGCCAGACACGTCCCAAAAAAAATCACATGTCACGTTGTCGAGGCAGAAACCCTGACAAGGGTATTTGCCCGGGATTTTCAATGTCGGACAACTGTCTGACGGATGATAAAATTTCGACTTGATGATCTAACTTCATGAGATCGGGGTATTTCGACCAAACCTGCAACTGGAAGACTGAATTTTTTTCTTAAAGCCCAAACGGTTGCGGTATAGTAGAAAGGGGATGCCTATTTTTTTTTTTAGATCTGCGGAGTCCGATTTTCGGGTAAGGGGTCGGGAGGAAATGGTCCCGCGGCTTGCCCGTTTGGGTGGCTGGTCAGGCTGTTGATAGCTAGTCGGCCACAAAAAAGGGGACGGACAAGCAGAACCTACCTAGCCAAAGGTGGGCAAGCAGACAAAGTCTGTGTAGCCATAGGTGGGCGGGCAAGCAAAACTTGCCGGGCGAGAGGTGGGTAACCTACTGCGGAAAAACCCTTCATATTGAGGGGTTGCTCTTATTTGGTGTGAAATAGGAGCTAGCCCAATAGGTTATCATGCCAGACTCTCACCTCACAGGTACCGGGATCGAACTCAACATGACACTACTAGGCTAGCTCCTTTTGGAGTAGCCCCTACGTGAGGGCAGTCGGGCGCAACCAATTTCGGTCGTGCGATATTCAAGATCGCGCGACTGAAATCAGCCGCGCCAAGATTAGTAAGACCCCTCCGCGGAGGATGACACGCATAAATCGAGAAATGATCTTATTTTTTCGATTCCCCGGTGAGAATCGAACTCGGGTCCTGTATGCTGGAAAGAGGAGAGGAAATGCCAGCAAGGCATGGTGCATGCTACAGTGGCCGTTGGCTCACGCCAACAACAAAAAAAAAAAAAAAAAAAAAAAACCGAAACGGACAAAGGTCGGCCACTACCATCGATAGGAGGGGCAAAATCGAATGAATCTACTGTAAGAGAGTGAAAACGTACAGTGTCACACTTATATGTTGGGGCACAGGCCAGGGAGAAACGGGAGAGAGATGCAGCGAATTGTCTCGCAGTAGGAAAGAACAGTCTTTTCACACTGTGTTGGAGCACGAAGGCTCCCGCTTCGTTTTTGGAACGAATGACTGTGGCCGCGAAATCTTGAATCTCGCGGCTCACAGTGCACGCAAAAAAAGCAGACGGGAGTTGGAGTTAGAGAGAGAGAAAGAAAGAAATGGGAGGATGGGAGAGAGGAGAACCTACTCCTCCCGACCTGCCAGTTGCCTCCTCGTTGGTAGGGAAGGAAAAAAAAAAAAAAAAAAAAAAAAAAAAAAAAAAAACAACAAAACGAGAAAATGGGATCAAATTTTTTGAAAATCTGTATTTTGTGGTTTGCGACAAGATTTTTTTGGTGGCATAAAACAATTTTGGCAGCCTTGATTTGTTTTTGCGTAGGTAGCCAGACACCTAGGCCATGCACGCTAATTTTTTTAGATTTGTTTATTAGGCGAATGTTTTTTTTTTTCATCATCAAAGTCATGGTACTTTTTGCAACCCGCTTTGAGCCTGTCGGAATTTGAACTCGTGAATTTTCACGAGTTGTTTCCCTATCTCTCCCAACCTGGAACTACCCTTCCCGTTTTCAGGGGAGGGCAGAGTAAAAGGTGGGAGGGCTGTTGGTTTCAACATCATGAATCTGGCCAAGGTAAGGGTCAGGCGCGTTGTCGTTGAAGTTAGTTTTCTTTTTTATTTCTTTTTGTTTATTTTCTTTGTTTTTTTTGTGCATTCTCGTGAGGACACTTGTCCTCACGAGGTGTTACCTCTGGTAGAAGCTGCCTGAGGTAACTGTCAGACTCCTGTTTTTAGAGGGAGCCTGAAAATTGAAGTCATAAAGGAAAAGGCTAAGTACAACCTTTTCCCCGATGTATCTGCCTTGGAAAAAGGATCTACGTACATCAAACTGAAAGGGGTTGTATCTTTCAAACCCCTTATAAAATAAAAACAGTTTTGGAAATGCCACGGTCCCAACTATCTTGTGAAAATCTGAGATAATTGGGGAAAAGAAAAAAAAATAAAAATAAGGGCAGTTAAGGAAACTGCCCTCACTAAGGTTGCGGCTGTGGTGCGGCCACAGTTAGCCTTGAATCTTGGCAAGATCAAGGGCTCACTGTGAGGCCGCAATTTTTTCGTGGGGCTGGAGTGACGTCCAACCCTCCTCAACCACTATAAAAAAGGCAGTTGTCCCCAGCTGTCACACAGAAGCACTCGTGCTGCCAGTGTGTGGCAAGCACACTTGAGTGTTGCTGAGCTGCTCGAGGAGTTGCAAGAGGCAACGTAGGAGGAGGTTCATTGTCTGTAGTGGAGCGCGAGAGGAAGAGCAGGGCAGCCATAGCGAAGGTAGGGAGCACTCTGCTCCCCTCCCTTCTGTTCGGTGCTGGTCCAACGGGACAGGACCAGAGAGGTTGCGGGACTACCGCGGCGCAACACTAATAGTTTTATTAATTTTGGCAAACCATTTTTCCACTTTTGTAGGGTGGTGCTGCCGATTTTTTTTGTGCGGCAGCTACGGACATTAGGGCTATGCTAGTGGAGGTACCGGTGGACTGGACTACGGCAGGTACCGACGACCGGACCTTTGGCAAGCAACTTTCCCACTTTAGTGGGAAAATGCTGCCGATTTTTTTCGACGGCAAGCGGTAGACGACAAGGCCATTGACGGCGGTGCCGGTGGAACGGATCTGCGACAGACCATTTTTCCACCATCGTGGGAAGGTGCTGCCGAAAGTTTTCGACATCGAGCGGCGGATGACAACCCTTATTGGCGGCGGTACAAGGAGGACGGACCTGGGGCACGTTTTTTTTCCCACTTTTGAGGAAAATGCTGCTAAATGTTTTCGGCGTCAACGACAACCACTTTTGCGGCGTTACGCTGCCAAATTGTGGTTCGTCAGACAGACACTAAGTGGAGGGATAATGCTAGATATTTTGGTGCGATGAGGGACTCGCCTTCAACATTAGTGGACGGGGAAATTGCAGCGTAACTATTGCGGCAGTACGACAAGCGACACTAGAGGTATCGACGATAGTATGTCAGTTGGACTAGGCTTATCAAGGCAGAGCGGCATGGCGCTTTTTTGTATGTGCACGTCGGTGGTAGCGAGGCCATTGCATTGGCCTGGTGGGATCTTTTGGGACCAGCGAGGCATGTGAGTACGACCAGCGGTGCCGGCGGAATCGACACTCGCGAGCTTTATTTTTTTTGTGAGGCTCGGTAGAAGTGGTTTTGGCGGGCATCGTCATCCAGTGATGGAAGGAATAATGCGGAACCATCTGGGACTACCGGGGACCAGTTGAGACTAGCGTGGGACACGTGCATTTTTTTTGGGACGTGTGTGGCTCATCGTTTTCACACTTGGGCCTACCACTTGTTAAATTTGTGAGTCTGGAACAATTTGGGACAAGCGGTTGGCCTGAGACTTGCCTTTGGACTGCAGTCTTCTTCATGGACGAATATATTTTTACTTGGCTTTCTTGAATGAGCCAGGTGTTTGACACCACTTCACTCAAGGTCAGTTGATTGACTCAGATCTCGCTTCACACCTATGTGAACCCACACTTTACTTTACTATGTTCATTGAATGTTCGTTGAAAAGGTAGAGGAAAGTTGTGCGTATCCTGGATGTGAATGAAAAAGTCTGACTTGAAAAAGACAAGTTTGATGGTGTCTACTCGAGAGGATGATCTTCTTTTTACTTCTTACCTGCCTGCGTGTCAAGAAAGTTTCATTTGTTTTGAAAAATGTTAATTCAGTATGCACCGTAAAATAAATTTGATTAAAAGAAAGCAGATAAAGTCAAACAGACTTGGTCTTTTTCCCAAGGATTTACCCTTTCTGTCCCGAATCACCTTATCTACCTATACATTTCCAAATGATTCTTATTCTCTATCACCTATGACTTTTTTTCGTCTAAATTACCTTGAGCGTGAGTAAAAATAAGAATAACTAAAGAAAAAAAGTAATTGTGGTGAACACGTTCTCTTTTTCAAGGAAGCGCGGGGGTTCATTGCCTTAGGAGTCGGCCCTATTATCGACCCAGAGTGGACCGTTTTACGGGGGGTACTATGCCAATTCAGTGGAGACGGCCCCACTTTTGAGATCCGAGTTTTGTGCTCGGGCGAGGAGGAGTACCCCAGACCACTTCCTAGAGGGAGAGATATGCAACACCTCAAGTAATGCACCTGTTCAAAAATCATTCACAAAGCAGTGTGTCATCCAAGAGAACTAAGGATCTGTGAAGACGGATGTGCGTGCCTAATCTTAGGTCAGCAGTATGTGGAATCGATAACTTTGGCGACTCGTCTCATCAAGCCAAAACTAAGGTTATCCGACTACCTTGTCGGCTACATTAAGGTTATTGTCAAAGATAGCTTCTAGTTGGTAGCTCAGTATGATGATTTGTTTTATCAATTGAGACTCGAGGTGGTCGGATTTTATTTTGGTCATATGTTAATTGGATGTACCATATGATGATTGAATTTTTTTCAAGCTGGATATATATTCCTGTCGACTTCGATCGACTTTTTTCTAGGTAACTATGTGTGGTTGTTATAGCTTTCGTTTGACTTGTATCTAAAAGGACTAGGATTGAGTTGTGGGTTTTGCGCTTGGTTAAGACTTTCCAAGTCGACTGGCGTACGCTTCGTTCCTAGAAGAACATCGCCCTAATGAACAAACAACTTTCGGGTTCAATAGGCGTTTTAACCACTCGTACCTATATTACAGCGAGCAAGCCAACGCCCTCCACTGACCTACCTCTGCAATTGCATATAAAAGCTTTCACACATGTGTCAGTAGCTCGCTAGGGATAAACCCCTAAGGGTGGTGACAGCCCCTTAGGGAAGCAGGTTGTGCCTCGAGGGAACCTATCCTGTTGTAAAGGACCACGAGATATAGAGTTGTCACACCCGGCTAAAGAGGCGAAGGGACGATGCGGCCACGCCCGTCTCGGCGGTTCTCAGTGTTAATTATACGTTGTCCCCAAGTTGTTTCTTGATTTTGGTTTTGTTTAAACTCCTGAGTGACACGGCTGGAATGACTCATGCCTCTTCGCGAGTAAAAGCAGGGGCCAATGCGCTCGACAACGTGTTGGTCTCAATCTAGGCGGTCCTGAGTGGTTCCTCACTACTGCCCACGACACATGATGGTTTCAGTTATCAAAACTGCTCACTCTGTGCATTCTAAAAAAAATAATAATGATATTCAATGTTAAAACCATCAGTGTCGTGAACCTAAATTTTCACATCGTCACCCGCACGTTCCCCAACTGGCCACACCGGTCTCTCTGGTCCATGCACTGCATTGCGTGGTACTCGAATAAAATAATGAGTCTATTACAAAGCATCAAAGTGGCAGAGTCCATCGCACGCACCACCAAGCAGTGTCAAAATTGCAGACCACACATGCGCACTTCTCAAAGTAGATAAACCAACAATGGGGGGCAGCAAGCTGAACGGCACTGCGCTGCTTCAAGCAACCTCTACACTTATAAAATAAAAGGTTTTATCTACTGCAACACGACCCAATTCCAATTGGTCCTACAGTCTAACGGAGTGATCACAGTAGTCTCACTTGTTTCAGATATTTACAACACATAGTGTAGAAAGAATAATGCCACGTGTTGCAGACGAAGTCACCGCTTGGAACTAAGCCCCAAGCATACCACAATACCAATATCACCTTTGGATCACACAATTCGTACAGTTGCGCATGTACTATCCGAAAAAACATACACGGTGTCGTTGCCGAGTGTCGCGCCGTCCGGAAACAACTCTGATAACCAGTACCAGTACCGGTATCACTTTATGACACATGGGATACTCCAAACACAATCTATGTGCTAACATCACAAGAAGAAAAAAAAACAATTTCACTCTCGGTCTTGTTAGAAAAACAAGTGCATCATAATAAGCCTAAAAAAATGATAAGTGTATTTTTTCATAACCTAACGAGAAATGCATTATTATTTTGTAAATTTGGTAAGGGGTTTTGTGACACACGCAGTATACATAACAGAATAGAAAATGAGAAAAAACGAAAATGATGTCACATGATAATAATGGAGCTTCCTACGTGAAAGGGTAAGATAAAAATGTTTTTTTTACCTCTCCCACTGTACAACCAATCGTAGATACTCTTTACAAAACCCATCACCAAATGTGTGAAATATAGACGTATCATTGTTATACTTTTAGAAAGATACGCCCATCATCTTTTGGGGCACACTTGGATATTTATTTTTTTATATTCAAATTTGTGGATAGATACAACGGAACAGTCATCGAATTTCCGACTTAAAAAACAAATGTCTTGCTGAAACTTGTCAAATTTAATGACATATTTATTTTTTTCTCCAGCAAGTTTTTTTTCCCCTTCAATAAATAGCAGGTCTCACATCACCCCTTATAAAACGTGCAAAATATAAATGTACCTCTCACTAAAAAATAGAAAGATACGTGTGTAATGTTTTATCTCACATTGTCATTCTCTACATTTAGTAAGTCTTGTTGTGAGGCCATATTTTGACGCTATTTGAAGCATATAATGTCAAAAACACTTCTATTGTATTTTTTTTTTAATAGTTACTATTTTGTCTCTTATATGCTTGATGATGTTATTTTTTATTATTGTGAATGAGCACCAATGCCACCAACAATTTGCATGTGTGTCAACCTCTATAAGACTGGTCAAGCTTCTTTTGAAGTTAAGGAAGTTAGAAACAAATGTTTGGGCTAGGTACTAGTTATCTAATAATACTTGTTCCTGAAATATCATCTTAAACAGGGTTGCCAGCATTCGAGACAGGCCGAATGCCCGAACGTTCGACACCCCCTGCTGGACGTTCGGCGTTCAGCTGAACTCGGAAAAAAAAAAAAAAAACCATAACAGTTCTAAAAAATCTAAAAAACATATATCTTATGAAAAAAAAAAAACTTAACAACATTTGCCTCAATACTACATCCAAACTCTTTACCAAATTTGAAATAAAAATCAAATACGAAAAATAAATAATAATAATGAAAATGATAAAAAATAAAACGACAATCAGGGTTGTCGGCGTTTGGGACAGGCCGAATGCCCGAACGTACGGGACCCCTTCGGAAGGCGTTCGGCCTTTCAAGTCGAACGCGTTCAAAAAAAAAAAAAAAAAAAAAAAAAAAAAACGTTTTTAAAAACTTTTGAAAAAAAATAATGTGATGGAAAAAACTAAACTAAACAACATTTGTCTGCGCACTGCATCCAAATTCTTTACCAAATTTGAATTAAAAATCAAATATAGAAAATAAACACTATGATAAAAATAAGAAAAAATAAAAAAAGAATTAAAATGAGTGAGTGTGCCAACACCTTTTCAACACCGCAATCTTTGCCGATTTTTAATTATGTTTTGTTATTGACAAATGCCCTGAAAATTTACAGATATGTAGTTTACATAATCAATAACTCATTAAATATCTTTCAAAAAATAATAAAATTGTTTAGGCCCCGAAAGAAAGTGAAAACAAAAAGTTAAAAGTGAAAAAAAACAAAATAGTGAGAGGGCGAACACGTTTTGACACCCCCATCTTTGAAGATTTTTAATGTTTTTTTGGCTTAGCAGAATGGCGTCAAAATGTATATGCGTGTACGTTACATCATAGAGAACTCACAAAAACAAAATTCAAAAAAAAAAACTGATTTTTAGTCTCCGAAATCATTTTTGGCGGGGGCCAAACCTAGAGGTGTTCGGCCCCCGAACGAGACCCCGAACGCCCGAACGTTCGGGAGCCAGCCCGGGGGCTCCCGAACGTTCGGTGAGGTGATCCTGACGATAATGAAATTATTGACTGGGCGAGCTCATTTCTGACACCGCCATGTTTGACGATTTTTAATTTTTTCTGGCTGTGACAAATGCTATGAAAATTTATGTATGTGTAATACATAATAGAGAATCTACAAATAAAATTTTAAAAAATAATATTTTTTTTCATGCCTCAAAATAAAGGAAAAACAAAAGTGAAAAAATGAAAAAAAAAAAAATTAGTGAATGGGCAAAAAAATTTTATCACCACCATCTTTGAGGATTTTTTTTTTTTTTTTTTGGCAGGACAGAATGACGTCAAAATTAAGGAGGTACCTTACGTCACAAAGAACTAAAAAAAAATAATTTAAGAAAACAATAATAATTTTTAGGTGTCAAAATAGTTTTTACCGGGGTCCGAAGCCCTTCAAGTTCGGGCTCCGTACGGGGACTCGAACGCCCGAACGTTCGGGGGTCAGCTTAGGGGCCTCTGTACGTTCGGTCTGGCAACCCTGTATTTTTACTATGTTACCTGTGTTTTTTCATTTTTTTTTGGGTTATGTCTGTGTTCTTTCCCCCACCCCCACATAATTGTATGTGCTGGTACCATCTATTGTATGTAGTATGACCAACCATATATGGTGCCACACATTCTACATGATACCGTCAATGCATGCCATATAAAACCATGTAACCCACATAATGGCATATGTGTGTTATGGTCGTGTGTGTTACTACTACTCCCTCTAAACAGTATGATTTGTAATGCATGATACTTCCTAGTTTATATAAATTCAAGCAATCCACATAGTATCACCCAGGTGACGTGATACCACTTTAACCCACATACCACAACCTAGTCATACAATATGCCTAACTTTGGTTGTATGTGTTCTCTCGTTTCCTATGGCTGAGTAAAATCAGGTTTCGTTTTTTTATAGGCTTGTACGGATGGCAGAGAAGGGAGGGGGTACGAGGAGGAAAACACCAATGGGAGGAGTAAAAAAACGTGATGAAGGAAAAAAAAAAGGGAAAAAAATAGAACGATAGAGGAGAGTGCAACATAGGAGACAAAAGCGATCAAAGCGGAAGATACCTTAGGGTATAAAACTGAAAGGAGTTAGTAGGGAATGAGAGGGATGAGACATAAGAGGTCATAGACCAACAGGAGAAGGAGGTATTAATAAAGGAAGACGGAAAATAAAGGCCGTAGTAATTATGCGTTGAATACCCGCTTATTTATCTTAAGGATAAATCTATCAATTTGTGACTCAACATAAAGATACATATATACATATATACACAGACTCATAAGAACGCAAAAAGAAAATATTATTGACGTTTCAATGGTTATTGATGATTGATGGAATTAAAAGATTGATTGCATGATACAACATACGTGACAGTCAACAAAATTTTCAATTTGATAAGCTAATATCATGCCCTGAATAGTTGATAACTTAGCCCGGGTTGGCATAACACTCGTTTTCAGAATGATATCTTCCCTTGGATTTTGTTTTTCAAGTATAAAGGTTAAGTCTAACCTTGTGTAAGACAATCAATACAAACAACATTACGAGCAAAAATAAAGGAGCATTTGCGTTTTGATGAATCTATGATTTTTTTATTGAATATTTGAGCATTTTGACTCAAACGTTCAACGAATTCCAAATGTTAGTAACCCTTCGTATTTGAAAGGTAACAAAAGTATAAAAATTATTGTATCAATCCATTATAATCTATATTTATATTATTATTAAATTTTGTTCTTATTAAGAACTCACTTTACTTTTTATATAGTTTTAAAAATTTAATTGCACCAATGGATATAGTTAGAAACAACCATCGAGATTAATCTTATGTCTATAACATGTATATCACTTTTGCATGTAGAGCATAACGACATACAGGATGATAATCCCGAAATCTATGTACTATATTTTTATTTGGCAAGATATTAGAGGTTCGTTTATGTATCAATGTTTATGTGTGTATACTTGTACTAATGAGAAGCAAAATGATAAACGTTTTTCGATTTAAGATCTCCAAGTGCATATAGGACTGTATAAGTATGTTAATGTATTATTTAGGTTACATACCAGGTCGCCTGCACTATACGATTTGTGTGCTTTGAGCGTGAAGTATAAATGGTGTAGGGTTTTAATATGTTGATATTCCCAATGTTGTCAAAATTGCACGACAATCAAGTATGTTGGCAATTAAGACTCCGACGTATTGCTATATGTCAATGTATGCATACTTACGTTTGCGATATGTTTAAGTTATGTGGTTGTGCAAGACTTTAACGATTCGTATTTTTACGAAATCTTATTTTAATTATTCAAGAGATGAGTCAGCACCTCCTTAAACAACCTCAATATGCGCTTGAGATGTAGCACTAAACAACCATATAAATGTTTGTGAAGATGAACAATTATCAAGGTTCGAAGTGTCACTTCTGCAAAATTGAACGCGATAAAAGTCACTATCGTTTCGCAGATGTACACGTTCACATCAAAAGGAGACAATAACTGTATTTAACGACCTCTAGTAGCGAAATAATACATTGTAATCGTCTTGTGCGAGTATTCTGATGCATGCGCACAAACTTAAAAACACTTGTATGGAGCGTTGTCATATGAAGTTTTTTAAAGTAATCACACTAAAGCATAAATAATGCATTCTGATTGATATTTTTTTGTTGTTAGCTCAAGAATTACAAAATTTATATGAAGATATTACAACAAGAGGGAGCTTAATAGGCACATGCTCATGAAAAAACTTTATCGATCCATATTCATGCTATTCAACCCTCACAGTGAGCCCCGCTCAAATCCCTTTCCCGATTCGCATCTCATATTTGAGATATTACACTTGACAAATTTGAAAGTCTTACATATCCACTAGGATCAATAAAAAGGAACCGCTTTTTTTCCAGACAGTGAAAAATTGGGACTACGGACCTTTTGGAAGCCAACACGCCTCAGATAAGTGGAGGTAGGACACAAAGCACAGTTCCGAGGCCATTTAAGGAAAAAAAAAACAATTGAAAAAAACTTTTAAGCTCACCGGCTAAGAACAGGGAAAGTGTTTACTGACCAAGGTGTAAAAAGATAAGTACCCCTTTCCATGCAGGCTCCACAAAACTTACATTGCCACAACCTTGAACTAAATTCATGTCGAATACCCTCTTCTCTCAATACACATCAAAGTTATCACCTGTTCTTACTTCATCTTTTCCTACTCGTCTCCACCCACTCTAACTCATTTCATGTTCTATTCATTCCTTGCTCAAGTACATTTAATGAATCCTCCCCACCATTTTGTACATATACTTAGACGAACAATACTTTGTAAAGTTGTGCCCATAAACAAGGCGCGACTTAAACCACCACTACCCCCGCCGGCCTAAAATGGACTTTCCTAGCCTTACAAACCAGGTTCTTAGGGAGGGCGGCGACAGGCAAGCGTACGCGGGTCCGGTCCAAAAATTTTCAAACGCGAACTTTGGCAATTTTTCACGCTCAGAAAAAATGGCAAAAAAATCTAAAACTTTGATATCCTGTAGATTACGCCCTGATCTTTCCAGAAACAATATCAAAAAAATGAAAAAAAAAAGATTTAACCGTGAAGTAAATGCCACACCGTTTCGTCACATTTTCGATTTTTGCTACTCTACCACCTGTGGGCCGACGGAAAAAGTACCACAACTTTCACACTTATTTTGCGATCAGAAGGATGACTCAACAACTCTGAAAATTTGAGGGTCCTTGGATTTTGTCGTGATCTTTACAAGAAAAATATTAAAGAGTAAAATAAAATCATTTGAACCACAAAATAAATCGCGAAGGTAATTCAATGCATTTTTTAATTTTGGTGCTCCGCCAGTTCCCCCCGTTGTGTTATAGGTAGCCCTCATGGACCTGTGCCACCGGTTCCCCTTAATTCATGACGCCAGGGGTAATGGTGGTTTAAGGAAACGTACAGGCCACTACAGAAGCACCCAAACTCGTTCGACTAAAAAATTCTACCTTTGTTTCCTCCGTCCGATAACTGGGCCAAGTACTAGTGGTTTAATTACACTTGACACACATTCTCTTCGCAATGTACTTCATTCACATGATAATTAGGATCTTCCCATGACTACGACTTCAATGGACAAACGTTATCGCCACTTGCAACACTTTTTCACATATGCAGTCCACACACGTTCATATCAACAAACGACACCTCTCTCAACAGAGGGAAGTGGTTGACGTTCTTGGTATGTGGCATTAGCCGCAAGGTTTTCAAAGCGATGGCCTGCTTGTATACAAAATGCCTCTCTGCCTGCCAGTGTGGTCAGGGCTACTGCCTAGACGCTGGACACATCAAGATTAGCGATTCTCCTGTCCAGGAGGTGTCCAACCATCACAAGGGACTGTTGTGTAGCGTTTATCTCAAGGATGTGCAGGGGGTGGGTGAGTAGGAGTACTCCGCACCTGAGTCTGACACACTTTGGGTGGGGAGCTAACCATACGCACTGTACAGGAGGAAAGGGGCAGATATCCCACCCTTAAGGTTTGTGTTAGTGAACATCGCCAGCTCTCTCGCTCATTCCATCCTCATACCACGTCACAAACCATCCATAAACAAAAAAAAGTACAGATGAGCAATATGTTAGAAGGTGCAAGGTTCCCCACATTTGTGTGGTTGAGCGGGAAGTGCCCACACACCCGTCTGCCGCCGAACCGGCGTGCCCACACACCCGTCTCAGCCGTCCGCCGCCGAACCGGCTCACTTGCACAAATATATATACTTTTTTCAATCTATACAAACAAAGGTAGGGAGCAGAAGACAACATAACCTAACACAGAAGACTCCACCAGCAAGAAAGCACCAACCAGAGACAGCTAGTCCGAAAACGACTTTGGAGAGCACTCCAAGTCAGCCCACAAGCACAGCATCACTGGCACTCCTATTCCTCCCAAACAACACACCCATGTCAACACTCGACCTAATGCTCCATGGCTAGACATTCTCCATCTGCTGTCTGGCCTCCGGAGTGTACAGAGCACAATAAACCCCAAAACCACATGATCTTCACACGACACCAGGAGTGCTGCTGCTTAAAACACCCTGGACGTTCCCATTTCTTCCATTTGCTCAAAAAAGTAGCCCGTGGGAATCTGCGTGCTGTCATGTTCACTATTCAAACTCACAAAAAAGATACGCCTGTGTGTGCCTGCCCGCCTGTTCATTTCGTTTTTCAACCACATAGTACGATGCTGTGGGTCGGAGACGCACACAGAGTATGGAAACAGGTCAATGAATGATTGTTTGACTGCATGTGCTGAAGCAGAAAGCCTCAAAGGACAGAAGCGGAAAAACAGCCTCACTGGACAGAAGCGGAAAAAATAGCCTCAATGGACAGAAGCGGAAAAATAGCCTCAATGGACAGAACCGGAAAAAATGAGCGCTGCGGGGTCGCTTGTTGCATCGGATGGGGGGATGGGGTGTGGGGTGAACACAAAGAATGGGGAAAGGGCAAAAAGTTTGACTTTCTCAACCACGTGTGTTTAAATGTGCACTAGCACAGGAAATCTATGTGCTACTGCTAGACGAGCTTAATCCTGAGCACAAAAGTTCGGTGAAGTGAACCACAAGGCGCCTGGAGAAAACTTCGCGTTGAAAAGTCTCATTATACGATACGAGAGTAATTGACTATTTGAGTAAGAAAAAAAAAAAAAAAAAAAAAAAAGCCACACGGCTGGTGTATGGAAGCCATTGCCAATGAACAGATGGATACGGCAAGGTTTGTGTCCACCACATACGGACAAAACGGAATCGAGGAGAAACAATCTTGCTCAGGGTTGAAACAGGTCAAGGGAAAGGATTTCAGGATCTCTGATGCTACCGGCTGACCCATGGCCAGTATCGTCCAGCGGCTGTAGCAGATATCCCTCCTGCTGGTGGGTGAGCCCCCGCATGTTCCCTCGTTGTGCGCATAAACACCGATGTGGCTGCTGCAGGGTTCCCCGTAATTCTATAATGATAATAAGAAGGTCTAACAGGCCTCCCTGTCCAGATTGCACAGGTAATTCAATTGGTATAGCCCAAACAAAGGCAGCCATAACCCACATAAAGATTTAGGAAAACAGATATTCACCAACTCTTCTTGTACGCTCTGCTCGTACGTTGAGAAATTGTCGACCGTCACTTGTTTCACTGTTCTTGCCTTCAATAGCTGAGCCGCAGCTCAATCAGAGGAAGAGTATTCTAGCTGATTGACGAATAGCTACCACTGCTTTCGAGTATTGTGATGTACAAAAAGTTCGTGAAGTAAACTACACTCATACAGCTTCATCCATCTCGATAGCGTTTGACACTGCTCTCCATGAAACATTGCCTGACATATACCATGAGTTCCTTTCCATTAATTTGTTGATCATATGCGTTCCCATTTTTATACAATTGGTCCTACATACGACATCCCGATGGCACACCTGATGATGACACAACGGTAGAGATTCCGTTGGCCAGTTTGGTAGATAATACAACGGTGTTTGAGATCATACAAATCTCAACTCCGCTTCAGTTACACCACCAGTACCTCCTGAAAGTGCTCCGCGTTAACGGACATGTATTTTGGGATGAACGGGCCTGGACCCATACGCCCAATTCAGCCAAGTGGAAACGGCACGATTTCTACTTTTGGCTGGCCGTTAACACGGAGCACTTTCAGGAGGTACTGGTGGTTTAACTGGACCGCAACAGGGAGAGAAAAGCAGGTCTCAAGTCGCATTGGCATTTGATCTGAAGTTGGATGCAGTATTCGAACTATTTGTGCTCCAACCGCACATCTCGATTCCGAGTGCACTGTTCAGCGCTCACGCTGTTAACGGGTAAGTGTCACATGGTTCGATCTATGGTCATACTTCCGGGCAGTCAGAAGGGTATTGGATGGCCGTTGAGTTGTCGGTTTCGAACAAGATGCTGGTCCGTGGTGAGTTCTGGATCACTCTTACTATGAAAAGGGCCTTTACCCGATATAGGCCTCAGGCCTTGTAAAAATAGAGCAGCACGGGCCTTGTAAAAGTAAAGCATTGTGAAAAGGTATCTTGCCAGGGCTCAGAAACGTGAAAACAGGTCAAAAGTCAAGTTCTCTATNTTGTAAAAGTAAAGCATTGTGAAAAGGTATCTTGCCAGGGCTCAGAAACGTGAAAACAGGTCAAAAGTCAAGTTCTCTATCAACAGGCACATCTAAATCTAAGGCAWAAGGGCATTGTCAAAAGACTTACCTGTTCACCAGGAGATGTGTATGTCATGTCTGTTYGRGTAAGGGTGTGTCTGTACGTGYAGGCAGTGTACCTGTTCGTGCAATGGAAAGTGCCTGTTCAAGTAGTAAATGTGTCTGTTCGTTTAGAGTTGTGCCTGTCCGAAAGTGAAGTCAGTAGGCACAGTCCCAGTTCTGGTCTAAGTCAAGGGGTCAGTCTAGATCCAGACTTTCAAGTCCAAATCCAGGCCGAAGTGCCTCAGCAGCAGTTGAATCTCATTGGGACTGTACTGGGAAACATGCAATGCAGGGTCTGGGACAAAGGGAGAGGCTGAATTGAGCCAATGCAGACCCAGCGAGGAGTGGCCAGCACTATAAAAAGAGCTGCCTGCCTCATTCCTCGCTAGATCTCTACTGGCTGCAATGCGTGGAAGTGCTGGTGCACTTGTGCGCTGAGTCAGGAGGAGCAGCGCTGGAGGAGACGATGCGCTGGAGAGAGGAAGAAGCCTGTACGCTGGAAGTGATGCAGCCATAGCTGCCCAGCGAGTTAGTATTAGTAGTAGAGGGTTAGTATGTAGCTATGAGTAGTATCCAGAGTAGATCCTCGTGAGTATTAAAGAGTGTGTATGCATCATAGGAGGAAGGGATTGAGGCTGAGAGTGTTCATTCAAGGTTTGGCTATGGAAGATACTTACCTGAGTTGCATGTGACCTGCAGAGGTGGCGCTGATGAGTAGTGACCACATTGATGACTTGGAGACTATCTGCAGGGGTAACACTGATTCACTGGAAGTCATATTGATGAGTTGGCAAGATATTGGTGTTGTGCTGATGAGCGCTGGACTCAGGGGAACTTTGAAACAATTTGTATTCATATTTCTGATAATATAAACTGTGAAACTCGGTCCTCATCTTCTCTATCTTTGTTTTGTGGGAGTGCGATGCATGGCATGTACACACTTGCGTGAGATGGTCCCCAGGACCCATGCACTATACCGGACTACGGAGATAAGCTAATGGAGCAGGGGACAGTCGTCTGTCAGACATGGCGTTTCTTTTTGAGATCGCTGCTATCGGCTACGATTGCATGTCACGCGGTAATCAAAATCCCCTGATTTAAAAGCAATCAACCTTGTCTACATAAGCCACATACCCTTGGCTTGGTTCTTGTTATTATGACGCCCAGTCCACTATTCGAGCAGGCACAAATCCCTGCTTATAGGCCGGAGTCTGCGAATATCACCGCGAATTGTGGAACCCCAGGTGATGATTTCTGGAAGAAAAGAAATTCACCAAGTAATTTGACGAAAAAAAGAGAAGTTCTCCGACCATTTCGTCAACCGGTCCGCGATTTCTCCTTCAGAATGGTCCACAACCATCCTCGAAAATTTTGGGGTTCTACACTCGATCAGGCCGATCAGTCTACACAGCATCGTTTGTTCAAATCCAGAAAGGGAATGTTCAGGTGATGGGTCCTTACTCGCATACGAGGGAGCTTCACCTCATTCGTCATTTTAGGTCTTGTCAGTGGTGCATCGCCATTACCACTACGCCCACCAGCCGAATGACAATAACGCCAAGGTGTGCATCGCCATTACTGCCAAGCCCACCAGCCGAATGACAATCAGCCATCACCGTGATTCCCCAGGAATCCCGACATGACAACCTTGGCCATCGCAGGATGGTCGAAAACGGTTTCGCAACAGAACTCGTCGTACACAGGCGTATAAAATTTCCAACATGAACTGCGTTTGACAATGGCATAAAAGTCCAGAGTTACAGCGACAAGTTGATATGGCATGTCAAGGACGACTCATCATGGCGTTACGTATATCAACACAGGAGTCATGATGATACATTATACAAAACGTTTTCCTCGACCTATCACTACCTCGCACTGCAAAAGCTTAAATCCGCCGGTGCTTCGTTGATTCTCAGGGACGAAGAACGTACCATTTTGGCATTAGCTTCCCACCAACTGGACACTCCCAAATTTGACAACGCCACACGGTGCCGAGATTGCAACGCAGTGCCTCCAGAGTACATCGACTCCAGTGTCGCCCTCCAGAGTTCATCGACTAATAAAGACCTACAATGTGCGAGGTTCCTGACAACCAACTCGAGTGCAAAACGAGGGACTAAAACGTTATAGCATTCACAAACAAAAACAAGCATGCACACTATGAACCATCACTGCACAAGTAGCCCCCTCATGTTCTCTCGTGAACACGGTTCTGGCTGCGCTATGGAGCCCCGGCATGACTACAATTAGTTGTAGTAATATACGTAGATAGTGTGACATGAAATTGAGAGAAGAATGTATCTTAGGTTTTTTTTTTAACAAACAAAAATAAAAGGAATAGCTTCAAGAGCTCGGAGCCTCGTCATCATCTGGCCGCTGCGCTTAGGATTGCACCAAGCATTTCGAGGAGCTAATGGTGATCCACTGTTACGCCACAGCATTGTCCCTGCAGGTGCCGTGTCAGGTGCACTTGCTTGGTGTGCACACGAGGACAAACACATATCACTTGGAGCAGAAGAGCTCGAGTACCTAAATCAAAACAGAAAAGAAAAAGTAAAGCGCGCAATCAAAAACTTTTGACAACAACAAATGGATTTGTCTAGTCCACTTCGTGAAGCAGATCAAAAATCATGAACAGGAAGGTAGGTTGCCACGCGCTCCTCCCCATCCCACCCCACTCACCACCCTGCCACCTCTCTTCTACCACCTGCTTCGTGCGCCCAACCATCTCCCCCCCCCCCCCCCCCCCCCCCCCCCCCCCCCCTCCTCAGTAACTGACGGTGGAGTGCCCATTCATTGACCGTTAACTTGATTATGAAAAGCCAGCATCCAAAAGGGGACGACTTTTGCGAGCAACATTTATTGGCCTTATTCCGCAGAGGATGTGCCAAAAGATAACTACAATCCATCAGATACTACAGGTCTCCAAGTACAAGACTATTTCTGCCTGCTAGTACATTACACCCCGTGAGAGCAAACCAAAACCACGGAGAAATTTCGCTTAGTCTATAAGGGAGGAGTCGGCCCACTCTCCCAGGCAACGAGCAGCAGCACTCCAAAGGCCCACCCTTCAACATGAACTCTTAGACTGGGTCGACCAGTTGTAAATTGACCAGCAGTAAAGCTTTCCAGAACAGCAGAGGGATCGGCCCGATTACACCTTCAAAGTGACGACGATGCCGACCTGATCACCTGGACACGGGTCCAAACACACCACCACTGTCATCCTAGAAGACGAAGACGAGAATAAAACTGCAAGTACACTACCAGAGAGAGCACAGACCTCCACAACACTTGCCGCCGTCCGGCAATAGCCACAGCAGAATGCACAATCGCCCCTTTGCTTACGCGCTTGCTAACAGGAATGTGTTCCCTCCACACTCTGAAAAGCGGACGGACCGCAGTCAGGAGGCGATAAAAATACGTTTGCTGCATTGTTCTGCATAATACGGCCAGGTACAGTGGTGTGCAACCCTCGGGAACCGTTCCGAGCCTCCTGATTCTAGCAGTCGTCACAGTGCTTCACGCAACACCAAAACGCTTTGTGCCTTTTGCATCCACCTCCAAGACACAGTAAGCTGTGTCCGCACATGCGAAGGCAACATCACATGCAGGATCGGATCCGAGACTGCTTCCGCTCTCAACATCATTTGGCACTGTCGATGGAGAGAGGAGCTTTCTTCGGTTCTCTTCACAGCAGCCGCCAGCTGAACTTAGATATCAATACACACTGAAGCAAAGTGACCACACAAGACGGGTGTGGCAGGGGGGGGTTGAGACTTCAGAGCAAGAGGGACAGACGAGGGTAATCAGCGCGTACAACATGCAACAGTTAGGATGACGTGCCATGGCCTCTGCTGTAAATATACCGAAGACACTGCAGAAATACAAAATACAGAAGCTCTTAACAGGGGTGAAGGGAACGAACAACCCATCTCTTGGACTCGGATTAGAATCTTGAAAGTCCAATGATGCACAGAAATGGCCATGGGAGCCACAAGATACAGGGTTCCACAAGAACAGAGAACACCTTTCAGCACACGGATACATGGCAGTACCGGCAAAGTAGCCCCACTGCAATACACAAACTTTTGACAGTTTTTGGCCAACGGGTAAGGCTGACTATCATGAGATACAGACGGACGAATAAACAAAGAAGGATCGATTTCAAATTGTTGAAACAAGAATTTGCTAAAACACCAGCCAACCCGACCAACTCTCCTGGCCAGCAAAAAGGGTACACGAAGATGAATTAGCATCAAGAACAAGGGGTACGGATGAGGGCATACAAGCTGCTGTTAAGTGCATTATGGTGTCAGTGTCTGTGTTACAGCCAATCAATGGCAGTAATGTGGCAGGGAAGACCAGGAGGCATCATACCTTTCTATACAAAGTCTCCCACGGCCTCTCTCTCTCTCTCTCTCACTCACTCTCTCTCTAACTATCTTGCACACATCCAGGTTAGTTCACTGAAAACTACGGAGCGTTCTCTCACTTCAAGCTCTCTTCCCCGGAATAACTCAAGAAGACATCCGGACTGCTGACTTGCCTCTTCACAGGCCACCTTAAGCTAGCTAGAGCTACCTTTTCGGACTGACCAACCGTCTTTGGATAGGGTAGAACCCACCCCAAGGTTGACATATCTCCCCCCCCTCTCCCCCCCCTCTTTCTCCCTCTTTCTTCCTCTCCTCTCCTTTTTTTCCCATCCATTCACCGTCAGTCCATTTACATCTGCCAGACAAGAACTCGCATGCACTGGATCCACATACCTTCCCATTAACAAGCAAATGACATCCCCTGACATCATCACCCACCCGTTCAGCTTCCACCAAAGGGAACCTGGCGTCACATAAACCCATCCTGACTTTCCATCTGGAGTCCATCCTCTTCGTTTCCAGATGTCATACATCATGTTCTGGAAACAAACAAGGATGCATGCTGATTGGATGATGGCAATAAAGTTGTTTCGCTCAGCAAGATTCGAGCCCATCATCATCTTTCCTGTCAATCCTTCTTGCTCGACTTGTTAATCAGCGACTTATGAATATGTGGGATCACTCCTCCTCCCGCAATTGTTCCCTTTATCAGCGTATCCAGCTCTTCATCTCCCCGAATAGCCAGCTGCAGATGACGCGGCGTAATACGTTTGACCTTCAGGTCTTTGGATGCATTTCCGGCAAGCTCCAGCACCTCAGCAGTCAGGTACTCGAGAATCGCTGCACTATACACTGCAGCAGTTGCTCCCACCCTTCCATTTGCAGATACTCTCGACTTCAGTAACCGATGAATTCGTCCAACAGGAAACTGCCACAATAATGCACATGCACACCACAAACCACACGAGAAACGTGAGCAGACAAGATGCTGCTGACATCACTAGGAGAGACAGAAGTCACAGGATTTTAACTGACAGCTTCAGTTAAGCCACCACATTCTCTAGCTGTGGTGATGTTCTACTGACAAGGTTTTGTCCTTCGTTCTTCTGGGCTACAGAGTATGTTAGGTGCGTCGACATTTTTTGTTTGGCGATGGAGATGAAGGGGAGGGAGAGGAAGAGGAGGAAGAGGAAGGGGAAGAAGAGGAAGGGGAGGAAGAGAAAGGGGAGGAAGACAAAGGGAAGGGAGAGGAAGGGGAGGGAGAGGAAGGGGAGGTTGGGGTTAGAAAAGGGTTCCACCCAACAACACAGGGAACAGGGCGGTCTTTCGCATTCTACAGTAAAGATAATATCCACACATAATGGAAGCCATCAAAGACAAGCCTTTCATATCGTAATCCGCACTCCTTGCTCTGCCGATTTATCATTCTAGCTTGCAACCGAATAATGGAGATTAGTAGTCCGTACTGTCCATGGTCTCTAAAGATCATCATTTACTTAGAAACGAACTTCCCAGTTATATTTCTTACCTTTTTTTCCTCCCAATAATATTTCTCGTATGCTCTGCCGATTTAGGTGTTCATCCGACGGTAAGAAAACATTTCCACAACAAGCTTCGAATCAATAGTCTTGAGAAGGGTCTGGTTGACTTTAACTAGACCCAAGCACCGCGAGGATGGACCTCTCCGCTTGCAGACCGGTCAAGGCAAACAATTTCTGCCCACCTCTCTCTCTCTCTCTCTCTCTCTCTCTCTCTCTCACACACACACACACACACACACAAACACACACACCAGAAAGAACACACTCTTGGGCTGCAAACTCTTAGCGCCCAGGCCTCGCTCTCTGTCTCTCTCTGTCTCTCTCTCTCGCACACACACACAAACACACACCGGAAAGAACAAACTATCTTGGATGGCAAAGTCTTAGCGCCCAGACCATAAGAGTATATTTTAAGTTGCAAAAAAGCACCAGTAGGAGAGCACACTCCAAAACTTTAGGCCGTGAAGAAGCGGGCCGCAGTTTCGATGCCCAACGGTGGTGGGGACCTGTTCGGTTGTGCAGCGAATTTCGCCATACTGGCGCTTTAAACCCTTTGTCCAAAACCTGTAGTCAGGGAAAGGCTCAGGCTACCCGACACAAGGGGGGCGTGCACAAATTTGGAGTAGCCCAACTTCGGCAATTTTAGTAGTCCATTTCGTTGATGAAAAATTTCCAAAACGAAACAGGGATTTAAGGTAGGTACCAATTTGTCAAGAAATTACAATTCAGAAAAAGAAAAAAAGATGTTGCCTGCGGATAGACATTTGGTCAAAACATATGCACACGTCGATCATAGCTACTGCTGCTGCTGCTAGCCAGGACAACCCAGGATGGGTACCTTCGTCCCCCGAATACAACGTACGGTCATTATAGCTGTATCTAGACTGGAAGATGCCTCAAATACAGCTATAATGACCGTACGTTGTATTCGGAGGAAGAAGGTAGTTTTCTTTCTTGGTTGAACAAAATAGTCTGCCGCACTGTTAGCTTCAGTTGGCCTGGGATACTTGGCCTTCAAAAAAATAAAAAGATCTATCGAGGTCGATAAATGATGCCACGGGCAAAGTCGAGAAACCCAAGTACCAAACCAATTAAGAGTTCCGATAAGACCGAAAAGGAGGGCAGTACGTGGGAGCAGTTCGATTGTCATTCCTGCCCGTAACGAAGAGCAAGGGGAAACTCGAAAAACCCAAGCCGTCCAATGAGGCATGCATTAAAATTGGAACGATAATACAGAGAGAGAAGATTAGCGTGGCCCATACGTTAGATGACTCGCATAAATCGACAAACGGTCCAAACATCTTTCCAGGAAAGAAAGAAAGAAAAAAACAAGCCCCAAACCAATGAAGAATTCCATAACTCCGAAAAAACGGAGGGTAGTAGGTCAGATAGAGAAATGTCATCCTGCCCCAAACGAAGAACAAAAGGGAAGGGGAGTAACCAAGGAAGGTCCCAAGCCGACGAAGCATTCGATAAGACCGAAACAAAGCGCAGCGGGTGGGAGCAGTTCCACGCGACAGCGACAAGGCATCACTCTTCGGATTCACGTATGAGACCGAAAAAGAGTAAAGGAGAGAAGAACAAGGGAAAAAAAATAAAAGAGCCAAGGAAAGAAGCCCCAAAGCTCGATTTTCCCGTCATCATGGAGGGGAGGAGAAGATCAAGCTCCTGACGTTTAATCAACGGTGTACATGTTACAACGCCAAACGAGGGTTTATCCTTAAGCGTGTGTGAAACTCTCTAAGTCTGCAAGAAAGAAATGCGTACTGTTCAGATACGATCAGATGAAGAGAGTAAAAAAAAAAATTAAAAAAAAATCTGAATCGCCTGGTGCTAGTCAGTTCAATGATGATATATGAAGGCCGTCGCACTTTTCCCAAAGAAAAAAAAATGCGCACTGTCCATTGCTTACAAAGCGGAGCCCAACATCGCTCTCGTCAAGGTATGGGCTTGTCCCGCACGTCCTGGCAGCTAATAAGCGTGCGTCTGACGTGTGCAATGACATGGAAAGTGACTTTCGGCGCCAAAGCAACTTTGAATCGCTGCTTCAGGTCGATAAGCCGCGAGGTTCATCAAATCTGCGTTGGTATTCTCGTGTCGTGGGTTGCAGCGTGGCATTCACAAGGCCATATCAAGAAAGAACATCGCTAATTGGTTGAGTCCAATTTCGGACAAGGCTAGACAATCCGCATTGCGCCATGCTACATAATTTACATCTGCGTGTGGTTGACATCGGCTATACGATAGGCTGCAGAAAGGAGGCAGACCTCGGCGATGCATGACATAAATGTCTTATCAGAAAACAGCGCGCCGGATACTTGATTACTTCCTAATGCCTGAGTACAGGTACACTGATATCGCGATCTATTCTAGAAGGGACTTAGGAGCAATCGCATACCTGTCTGAACGTATATACAACAATCGTATCCTGTATACGAAGGTCCTACCGGTACCGTGAGGTTTTACAGATCCAGCAGGTACAAGAAGAGGGAGGAGTGATACGCACATAACGAGACGCATAGGAAAGAAGCACACGGACAGAGATATAGTGCGGCCATAGATCTTTGTAGAAAAAGACGGTGGCACGCACGCAAAGAGAGGCATAGAGAGAGCAGCACACGGTAAGCGAGACAGCGAGGCCATAGACCTTCAGACAGCAGCATCTACTGCTTTCAGGCAGGTACACATTTAAGGGGACAAGAATAGGACTTCTCCAACTGAATTTGACCCAGCTTCACGCACGGAGTCATACATATCGTGAAGGGCGAGACTACCCGTCGTGTCATTCAACGAGTAAAGAATGCTTATCAACCTCAACTCCCTTCGACACACCGCAGTTTTGTCATCAGCAGGAGAAAACGCGATCCCAATTGTCTTCCCCCGAACACAACGCACCCTCATTATGGCTGCACCGGACCGGAAAGATAGCTTTCATACATTCAGTATCAGGGTGCGTTATGTTCGACGGAAGACGGTAGCCAAGAATCGCCAACCGGTTCAAGGTAGCTCATAGGCGTGCTGAGCTCGCATCAGTCTATGTGCGAGCAGCAGCTCTCCGGAATCGTCGTTATGTTTCGTTTCCGTCCTCTACTGAGAGGAGTGCTTCGCTATAATCCATTCTTCCCGCAAGGCAAGATGAAGCCGCAAAGAGCGAAGAAGAGCAAGAAGCACCCCACCGCCGCGAGACGGGACAGTCGGACTACTACAAAGGAGAAAGAAAAGAGAGTGTGAACCCTACGGGCGCCCACGAGAAATTGCGTACGCCGTCGCTGCAGCGAAGCTCGTCCAGATGAGGACAGAGGTGTTCGGCCGTACCCACACTGGGGATTTCTCCACCATATCTCTGGTGGCCAATTGCCGTCCAACAGATCTAAGGATCGAGTCCCAGAGAAAGTACGCCGTGAGTAAAACTCGGAAGTTCGCGAGCAAGACAAGCTACGCCGCATCGCTGGCTTCGCTTCCCTCATCGCAGAAATCACCGATTTATTTTTTTTTTTCATAATAGAAATCATCGATTCGTACGTTGTGGCCTAGACGACTCAAACTACAAGGATGTAGGTGCAAACGTTATCAATTCCCGACACCGATTTAATTTTTTTTTCATAATACAAATCATCGATTCGTACGTTGTGGCTTAGACGACTCAAACTACAAGGATGTAGGTGCAAACGTTATCAATTCCCGACGCCCGGGGCAACAGCAGGCAGACCCGTAGGACGACAGCATTCTACAAGTTGTCCACGATTTGCAATTCCCTGAAGTCGTGAGCAGAGCCGTACTACTACAACCCTTAGCAAGAAATAGGACTTCAGCCCACTTCAGTCGAGTTCCTGAGTTAACCACTCGCAGCTGTAAATTTACCATCGTAAATTAACGGTATCTTGCCCCGGAGTGCTGGTCTCTAGTGCAGTGAAACGATCGGCACTTTCTCCACCATCCAACTTTTCTCTTCTTGGTCCCTACCACGACACATTCTACATACTCGATAATCATAAGGCCGTGTCGTATTTATAATCGTCACTTCTCCTCCAAACAAGAAACACCGTATGAGCGCAAGAAAACTTCGTCTCTTTCTCTGCTCTGTAGCACCATTCTTCTACCCCCCCATGCACTTTCAATAGACCCTCACTCCCGTGACAGCTAACGCTCTGCGCTTTGTGCATAGCCACCGATATGAATGGTTTTCCCTTTCTAAAGCGAACACCAACGCAACAAAGTCCCCCCCCACAATTTTTTTCCCTTCCCTCTTCTCGTCTTATCCGCCAGACCACCACTACCTCCAAAGCTGGCCATGGCACCCGTTGCGTACTTTCAGTTTGTCCTCTCTCTGCCCCTCCACCCCGCACCCTCTCCCCACTTTGGTCTCCTACAGATTTACCCCTCCCTCCCCTTGGAAAGATCCATCTGATCGACGATTACCGTTGCCAGCACAACGGCTATTTGGGTGTCTGGGTGAATATCGTTCACCGACAAGTTTTTGGGTCTCGCCGTACCGCTCACCCAATGTGCAAAACAATGCATCCTCCAGAAAAACTTAAAAACCGAAATACTTCCGTCTTTTTTTTCACATTTGATGAATGTTGCGGCGAGGCCCTTTCACCTAACAGCGGAAGCACGGTCTTTCTAACTCTTATCTCTATCCCATCTATAACCAAAACTTGACCTAAATTCTAGTTTACCTTGCGTATTTATCTTTCTTACCTCTATTCGACGTTTATCAATTGCTTATCTCATGTCTACCGTCTTCCCCCGAACATAATGCACCCTAAAAATGAATGTATACAACCTATATTTCCGGCCAGATACAGACAAAATAAGGGTGCGCTGTGTTCGGGGGAAGACGGTAGGTTACTGCTCGCATTTCCAACACAAAGCTTAGTTGATGACTATCGGTAAGCCCTAACTATTGACTTTCTGATCTCGGCAACCCGACTCAGCATCTCGCACAGTGAGCATGTTTCTCCACTTTCTTATCCCCAATCTTGCAGCTGTTCTTGGCATGTTCGCCGTGACGCAAGCATGCGCTGCACAAGCGCAACGCACAAATGATGTGCGCACAGTGCGCTTCGTCTGTAATGCCAGAACGATGGCAAATAAAAGACAAAGAACCTTCCGCCGCTCTTCCTCCCCAGATTCCATCCTCCCCAAAGTAGTGCGGCGGCGAGTGTAAAAGGGCTTCGACAATTTGCACTTTTTTAACAAGATAAAACGAAGCGCAGAGAATTACTCCCATTCTGCAGTCAGCCTACCGTCTGGTCAGTAGAAATAGAATGCACGCAGATCCTCCCTCTTCGTTACATCCTCCCGTAAATTAGCTTCTTCATCATCCACATGCTTACCATTGATTAGTACCATACGATCGTGTACATAAGCACAACACAAAACCCTTAAGACGAAAGAAGGAAAGCACCAAAGAATGCGCCGTTTGCATGGCGTCACGCTGGGAACACCTGGCCTCGAACGACTGCCGAGAAGATGCAGGGAACGGCACCCACTTGCGTGCACTTGCGTGCTCCGCAGTCCGCAAGCCGCCTCGGTAACCTCTCAACATTAATTAACGGTTCCTCACTACCAGTCTTTTAACGGAAAAGATTGCGCGGGAAACAAATACCTACGAACAGCGAGCCGGGCATATCGCTTGAGCCATCTATGGCACATCGGAGAAGAAGAAGACGCGTATACAGCAGACCGGAAGGAACAAAAATTTCGGCCTCACTATAGCCTGAGAACGGTGAACAGAACGGCTGGGGGGGCAGGGGACCGGGATTATCTATCTGGCCGAGTTTATCCCCACACTCGTCTAAATCATAGGGCGAGTAATGCCCTAAGAGGGCGCAAATTAAGGACGGCAGCAATGGCAGAAAAAAAGCAGAAAGAATGAGGGTGAAAAGGAAAAAGAGATAAGGAGAGACCCGACGACATGGACAACAACATACCAAGCCAGAGGAGAGAGAGCAGGGCAAAGGGCAACGAAGGCGAGACACGAGAGGGAGGTAAGAGGTGAGAGAGGCAGCTTTAAGCAGATCGAAGAAAGAAGAGAGATATAAAAGACAAAATCGGAGATCACAGCGCGGACCAGAAAACGGAGGCAATCGAGAAGAGGAGCAAGAGATTCGAGAAGTCAGGAACGAGGAGAGATAGGAGGGGAGAGGAAGGAGAGGTGTAAAACGAGCAGGAGATTAGAGAAGTCAGGAAAGAAGAGGTGAGAGAGGAAAGGGGAGAGGAAGAGAAAGGCGAGGAATGCGGCAACAAGGAAAGAAAAGTAAATGAAAGACCCAGGGTGAAATACATACGATATGCCAGACGAAAACTGAAGGGCATAAACGAGACAGCCAGACGGCAGGAGAAGGGAGAGACCACGAAGAGCCCAGATAGATGAGAAGAGAGAAACTGGAAAAACGGTACCGGCGAAGCCGGAGAGTGGAAAAAGGAAGATGACGAGAGGGGGAAGGAGAACGAGAAGGGAGAGGCGAGGAGGGAGATGAGAAAGGACAGCAAAGAGTGGAGAGACACAAGAGAGGAAAGGCACGGAAGAGGAGAAAGACAGTAGGCGGAGGAGCGGGAGGGGACAAACGAGGATCCGAAGAACAGGAGGCGGTGACTAAAGACAGCAGTAAGATAATACACGAGGAAAGAAAGAAAGAGAAAATGGACAGAAGAAAAAAAAAATAGAGAAAATGGAAGGAAGAAAGAAAAGATAGAGAAAATGGACGGAGATGGACGTGGGAACAGAGGAGAGACGGAAGAGGGGCCAAGATAGGAGCGACGGGGAAAATAACAAAGAAAGTAGAAAGAGTACAGGCAAAGGAGCTGAAGTGAGGAAGAGAAGAGGCGAAGGAACTGAAGTGAGGAAGAGAAGAGGCGAAGGAGCTGAAGTGAGGAAGAGAAGAGGCGAAGGAGCTGAAGTGAGGAAGCATCAGGAGAGACAGTAGTCCAAAGAAATGACGGAAGAAACAGCAGACGGAGAAAAAAGAGAGGGAGGAGAGAGGAGGTGGCGAGAGTCGAACGGCAGCGGAAGGGCGAGAAACATGAGGCAGAGACTGAAAGGGTGGGGATAGCAGGAAGAAACAGGACGGGCGAGAAACATCAGGCAGAGGCTGAAATGGTGGGCACAGCAGCAAGAAACTGGACGTGAGGTGAAGACCACAATGACGCGAGACGGTACACGGACGAGGCTGGAAAGGGGGAAAAACAGCAGGTGGGGAACAACAGGGTCAGACAACAGGGATGAGAGGACAGGATGGGAGAAGAGGGAAGAGGGCAGATAATATCACAGGGAAAACAGGGAAGACAACAGGGAAAAGAAGGGGAACGAACAGGCGGGAGCAGAGGGGAGAGAACGGGGAAGGGAAGAGCAGAGGGAAGAGAGGGAATATCGGGGAGAGAACAGGGAGAAGACGAAGGAAGAGAGAGCAGGAGGAAGAACACAGGGAAGAGAACAGTGGGGAGAGGACGAAAGAGCGAACAGAGGGGAGAAGACAGTGGGAAATAACAGGGAAGAGCGAAGAGAGAGAACTGGGAGTGAACAAGGGGAGAACAAAGGGCGAAAACAGAGGGAAGGAGAAACGGGGGAGAGTACGAGGGCAGTGACTGCAGGGAGAGCCAAGACGGGTGGGCAGAGAATACACGGGAGACAAGGAGGGGCAGGGAGTACAGGGTAGACAAGACGATAGAGTGTAAGGAGACGACAGAGAAGCACACAGAAGAGAATCAGTCGAGATATGAAGAGTAGAAGAGCGAGGGCAGCTAGGAAAGACGAGATACGAAGGGAGAGAGGTTCGGGGAAACCTCGACAGATGAGAGGGAAGGCATGAGAGGAAATAGAAGGGGAGAGGGAAGAAATAAAACGAAGAGCGAAGCAAGGAGAAGCAGGATGTAAGCGTAGTGAGGGAAAAAGAGGGCAGAGCGCCGAGAAAGGAATCAGAGAAGCGAGAAGAGGGAGAAAATGGAGAAGGCAGACAGGGAACAGGAAAAAAAAAGAGGAAGGGAGGAGGAAAGACAGGAGGTCTAAACAACCGAAAGGAAGAGAAGATGGCATGGAAAAGACTGGAAAGAACTGCGATAGAAGAAGAGATTTCGGTAGATATGACACGAGAGAGCAGACGGGATAAACGGAGGGGAAAAGAGAATACGCAAGAGACTACAGAGAGACTCGAAAGTGAGGGGTTTACGGCAAGCGCGACGAGCAAAAGGAACCAAAGGTAGGGGAGTGGAGGTGTACGAGTAGGGAACAAACGTGAGACAAAGAAAGCAAAGAGAACGCGACTGACAAAATAAGAGACAAGCCTAAAATGAGAAAAGGGAAAGACGAGTAAAAAGAAGTTAAATTAACAAATGAGCACCACTGGGAAGAGGGAGGATAAATCCTATAGATCCAAATATCCCTCGTCCTTCGCCACTTGCCGGCTCGTTCACTGATAACGATTGTCAAACTTGAGCCAGGCAGCACTCCCACTCGATCCAGTCTGCCGCTCTGGAGATTCAGCAGCGCTCGCCTTCAAAGTCAGAACGGCGCCAAGGGTGTTGCTTGACATTTTTATCTTCGCGTAGTAATCGAACCCCTCTTGTCTTCAACAAGAGCACAAAGGCCATAGCGAAATGAACAGAGAAGGGACACCGGGGGGAGATGGGGTGGAGGTGGGGGGCAAGTGAATGACGAAGCTGCAGGTCGAGAAACACTTTGTAAACCAACATAAAATTTGAGGCGAAGTCTGTACCTGAAGTCCGGCACGCGATGAGCGCGAGACTGGCTTTTTCTTGTCTTTCTTGTCTCCACCGTCTGCTGATTTTCCCATCAAGAGCCCCTTCGCACCCTTCCCCGACTGCAGTGCAACACATGCAACAACGAACGAATTAGAGGAGAAAGAGAGTTATTACAGCGCTATTCCTCCTCAGACATTGACATCACACACAATCAGAAGCCAACGAAAAGCCTCGTATGCACGATGATCAATTCAAATCCACAACCAGCAGGCCAAGACAGAGGGGAATTGAAACCAGGCATCAACAACCGCCGTGGAGACAAGCGGGACAAGCACGAACGGAGAGTATAACGGACCATGATAACAGACACTCAAGAAGAAAAAATTGAGAAAGAGAGAAGAGGAACCACAATCAGTAGGGCAGTTGGCGGAAGCCCAGCACAATCAGTACGGCAGTTGGCGGGAGCCCAGCACAAGGCCAACGGACTCTGAGAAACGTGGAAAGAAAGGGGAAAACGGAACATAGACGAGCATATCGAGCTCCCCGGGTACCAACCAATACGCGCAGTCAGGGGCCGTTGCCGTTTTCTGTTGTGTATGCATCTAAGATGGAGAACATGGTCAGCCAGACGGCAACTGCAGACTCGAACGCGCAACATGTTGTGGGGAGATAAATACAGGGGGGGGGGGGGAGAAGGGGGGGGAATCAAGCAAGAGACGAAAACATGAGAAGGAAAGGAGAAACACGTCGGCCAGAGGAGAGTAGGAAAACTAAGAAAGAAAAATAGCCCAAGAAAGGGCGGCGGAGGGGGGAAGGAGAGAACAGAGGGGGGGGGGGAAATTGGCGCCAGAAGGGGAAAAAAAAGGAGGCGAGCCAGCAGTGAAGGGATAATTCAGAAAAGGGAAACAGAGACAAGAGAGCTGCTGCTGCCTTGAAAAATCCTTCGCAGAGAGTGCAGCAAAAGACCGCTAGATCAAAGGTTGCAAGCCGGGAAGAATGGTGCAGAGTTTGCCGCCAGAATTAAGGAAGATGAAACAAATGGTGGTAAGGAAGAAAACGGGTATAAAAAGGGAAAAACAGGAGAGAGGGGGAGGATAGGATTAGAGGAAGGAAAATAAAGGGATTTAAAATGAGGTGTAATTGTGATGTATTTCGAGCGGAAAATGCTAGAAGGTAAGAGGACTCACCATGGCTGTGCTACTAGAGGGACTCTCAGATTAGGGCAGAAAAGATGAACTGATGAGTGGAAAACAAAATATGCTCCCGCCGCCGCCGGCGACTAGTGCAACTGCTCCGCTTTGAAAAGAGAAACAACAACGTTGACAATAAAAAAAAGAACAAGGTATGGAGAGCAACAGCGGTAAAGAAAAACAGTATGTATCGAAATGGCGGGGGAACAGAAACGTCAAGACGGCGATTCGGAAATGTGAGACGGTGAGGAATCGCGCTGTGGAAGGGAGGACTGCGAACGGGAAGAGAGAACGAAGAGACGCGGGCGACAGGTGAAGAAAGGGGAGAAGGAAGAATGGAGAAGGTAAGAGGATTCGGGAATCGATGAGGCGATGGTGGGCAGCGGGGGGAATGGAGTGGGGGTGGGGGAGATTGCAGACCCCCCAGTGGGAAAAGAATAGAGAGAAAGGGAGAGAAGATAGGGGATGGTGTAGAGAGGGTGATTGCGTTTAAGGTAGCCCGCCACAAGGAGGAGGAGGAGGAGGATGGCGGCGGTACAAGAGGGGGCCGAGAGGAGAGGGATGAGGGTGCAACAAGGTATGGAGAGTCCCGAAGAGAAAAGAAAAAAAAAAAACGCTAAACGCCCCCTAACGACCACCGGCCCAGTCCTATGGAAGCTGCTGCCTTTCGGGGCCACCATGCACAATCTGCAGCTGACGGGCAGGCGCGCCGTACAGCGGAGGGAACGGGCGGGCGCGCAGGCGGGAGGGCATGCGAGCGGGTTCACACAGCAGCGCAGACATGCAAGTGCGTTGCGCAAATTCAATCTGCGAAGCCGCAAAGAATGCCGTTTTTCCCTTTTTGCATTTTCTGCACGACTCGTCATGGGCACGCCATACCCGTTTTCCGCAGCTCTACCGCGCGGGGGCGGTAGTGCGCAAAACTCCGGGCACGAAGTAGCCCAACCACCGGTCGCGCTGTACCACGACCGACGAGCAACGCCAGCGGCGGGGCGACGCCAAGCGGAGGACCAAACCCGTGAGGCGCGAATATGGTGTTTTTGCAGAGGTTTTCCGAAATTTCGGTTATTTTCCCGTGCCCGCCTCCCTGCGCTGCCGCGCAAGCTTGTGCCGCACGTTGCTGCCAGCGGCGGCACTTGCCGCAAGTGATACAGCCAAGGGCCTGCCTGCACTACTCTCCACATGCACAAAAAAAAGACAAAAAATATGGCGGTGCATCTTTCCCCGTTAGACCGGAAGATTCATTCTCATTTTGCACATAGATTCATTCTCATTTTGCACATTTGGAGAGTGGTGCAGCGAGGACGCCCCAACTGGCCGAGCTGAGCTTAGCAGGGATGACACGAACGAACGGGCAGATGGAATGGAAAAGGACAAACGATAACAGCGCCAAAAAGAAGGAAAAGCGGAAACGGGAAAAAGTAGAGCACCGAAATACCCTAGGATTTGAAATGCCGCTGCCAAAAGGAAAAGCACCGGCCAAAAAAAAAAAAAAAAAAAAAAAAGGGAAAAGTACCGGCAACGGCGAGGATTGATGGATGGATTGATCTGAGGACGCGTTCATCGGATGCGTAAGGGTGGGATCGTAGCCTCGGCCATCGTTAGGACTTGGCATGTATATCGTGCGAACACTAGCTCCGTCAGGGTCTGCCTTGCCCCATAGCTGTCAGCCTGCCACCGCCGCGGCTGAAATGGCCTTGGAGCAGCACGGAACAAGAACGTCGTATCGCGGCCAGCAGCCGAACGCGATTTCTTTTTTGCAGGCCTGTACTTGCCGTTGGACTTGCGACCCAAACACCTTCGGATGCTGGCAGCCCTAGAGCCGACGTGACCGAATTGACTTCGGGCCCATCTGGTCCTGTTCTAGCGGAAGTTCATTCTCATTTTGCACATTTCGAGAGTGGTGTGGCGATGCCCTTACCGTGACAGCACAGGTGAGCAACCATAGTTTGCACGTTCGTGTGTTTGGGGGAGGGTACGGTCGTCATTGTGTCATGAGGAGTATAAGAAATAGGTTTTTCTTTTTCGAAACGAAATGCCTGATGACTCCAGGCTATTGGTGAGGAGCGCCACCTGTTGGAAAAGGGGTCCAGTGTCCCAGTAACAAAGGTGTGTCTTCTGGAAAAAGGGTTCTGCTACGTGTTTGCAGGCCTTTGACAACTGTTCAGTTTGCAATTATGTTTCGCCCTTGCTGAATGCATACGTGCTTTTTGCACTCAACGAATTCACTGAGACACATGGTAGTGCAAATCTTGTGTGTTTTCCTTAGTTCTGTTATGTGTATGACGCATCCGCAAATAACATCTGAATGTCAGCAAGGTGTTTGCCATTTATGGACGTAGCCAACCGGAAATGAAATGAGATTACTTTATTCTGGCGAAGGATGGGAGCTACACCCTCCCCCCTTCCCTCCCTTGGGCTGTGCTGCTATGTTGAGTTTTTGCGTGTGTTCAGCCTTTTCTTTATGGGTCTCTCTCTCTCTCTCTCTCTCTCTCTCTCTCTCTCTCTCTCTCTCTCTCTCTCTCTCTCTCTC
>BFEA01000218.1:2237880-2260445 GCA_003427395.1 Chara braunii
GGGAGGAGTTGACCGGGCGTTGACCAGAGCGTTGACCAGAGGGTTGACCAAGGGTTGACCAGGCGTTGACCAAGGGTGTTGACCAAGCGTTGACTGGGGGTTGCCCGCGTTGGCTCGGCGTTGACCAAGGCGTTGACCGAAGCTGCTGCTGACCAAAATTTTGACCAAGCTGGAGTTGGTGATACCTCGTTGACCCCTCAGCCTATCCCCTTACCCTGTAGGTGTGCACACCCCTATGGTACTTGCTGAGTTAAGTCTGTCTGTCTTCCTTTCTGGATTGAGTCTCTTTTGTCCTAGGTGTTAGGACTCTGTGGATGAAGGATAGGGCCTTGCTGCCAAACCTGCACGGGACTTATTAGGACCAAAGCTCTACTCTGGCACTTGGAGACCTGGGCATGAGCGGCGAGCGCTCGTTAAACAACTCGTCTAGCCCAATGACCGGTACTGTCCGGCAGGTCTACTGAGTTCAGTGTAGAGGGTCTGAACTCCGAGCTGTGGGCTGAAACGAAGGCCGTCTGTAAGTGTTGAGGCCTGGTTGAACCACTCCCCTACCGGACCTAGTAAGGTTGATGATCTGTGTCTGACGACTCGACTGTCCCGAGGGATACGAACCCCTCCAAGGACCGGTACAGACCGGCGGGCTGCTCGGTGTGGCACAGTAGGCTGGAACGACTGAGTTGTGGGCTGAAATCGCCAGGAAGAACTACACTGATCACGTCGTCCTGACTGCGACGTTAAAAAATTCTTGAGGAGTTTGAAGGATCTCCATAAATGCCTCCTGATCAGCTATTAGTTTAGTAGTGACAACCTTATAGTAGTTGTGAGTAGTGGATCTTAGAAAGTCAGTCAGTAGGTTAGTGTGTCCGGGTAGGTCCAAGTGGTGAGGAGTGGGACGTTGTCGTACACCAACACCACGATGGATGACTATCCGATGTATGGGTTGCTGGTTGGGTTCTCTCTCTGGGGGACCCTCTGGCGTCTCCTCTTTCCTTTGGTTTTCTGGCCCACTTTTACGTGTAGAGTAGGGCCTACTCGTGGTGGTACTTCTACCAACCCCTACACGAAGAAGGAGGAGGAGAAGATGGCCGCCATCCTACAGGAGAGAAAGGAGAAGAACATGCGGCCAAACTGAAGAAGATGGAAGAAGAGATGGCCAGGGAGAAAGAGAGGTTGAAGAAGGAAGAAGAAGAAAAGATGAAGGCGGTGGATGAAGAAAAGGAAGGTCTGCCACTGCAAAAGAGTAGTGGGCAGTCCAGTAGCAGTAATGGTGGGGACCTGAAGAAGAGGATATCCGAATGGGTTGCCAATCTGTCTGTGGGAGAAGAGGAAGAAGTCAGCATGTATATCCCGCAGGATCAGCAAGAGGCTGCCATGAGGGCTTGGGATGCAGAGAAAGATCCCCTCAGATGACAGGCGTTGGAAGACGATAAGAGGATGGAGTGGAAATTAGCAGTGATGAGGGAGAAGAAGAGGAGAGTTGACAGGGCAGCGGAGTCGGCGGAAGAATTAGAGGAGGTGAAAAAGCTAGAAGAGCACGTAGCCGCCCAGACTGAACTCCCAGCCTAGATGCGAGTCATAGCTCGAAGCGTTGCACGCCTGACACAGATTCAGACGGACCAATATGAGTTTAGTAGGAGCCAACACATAGTTGTGCGCTCGATAAAGTTGGGCTTTCGGGACTTCGCTCGTGAGTTGGTAGGCGCTGTTGGAGCCGAGGTGGGGCACCGCCTCGACAAGACCGAACGGTTTTGTGCTGGCGCCATTGAGGGCGTCAAGGCAGCAACCCCCAAGGAGGAGGAAGCACATCCTCCTCACCGAGAACCAGTCAAGGTCAAATTCCCTGATTCCTACAACGGAAAAAGGGAAGAGAACTTTGACAATTGGGAAGCTAACGTTAAGACCTATGTGCACTTGCAACAGGTCTCCCCGGATCAACAGGTTTTGATTGCGATTCACACGCTGAGAGATGAGGCCGCCAGTTTCGCAAGGTCCCTAGTGCGGGCTGCCAACTGTAGTGATGATCCCGTTGCGTACTCCTCATTTACGTCCCTCACCGAATTCCTGAAGTTGCTGCGCGAGCGATTTGCTGATGTCGCTCGCAGTGTCAAGGCCTCAGACAAGCTCCAAACCATCCATTCTCGTAAATGGAAGAGTGCCAGGACACTCAARGGTACAATGGATGAGTTGGTGGCYGTCCCTRACCAYGGGGTCACAGAGGGCCAGTTGGTCAAYCTCTTTTACCGGGCTATGCCCGAAGCCTTTCGAGGGCAGTTCTTCGCGAAGAGCGAAGACCCTGCCACCACTTACGATTCCCTTAGCCGTGAGGTGGTGGCTTTTGAAGCGAAGTCAGTGTCCCTGTCTACCTTCCGGCATAAGGATTTGGACAAGGGAAAGCAATGGAAAGGCCGCACTATCTCATGGCAGGTAAAGACCAAGGATAGTCTTGTCCTAACTCTAGACGAGGGTAGTGTGGATGAGATCCCCTACGATCAAATTGAGTGAGGATTAGAGGAGGAGAACAGCAGTGTGGGCCAGGGGAGATCCTACGCTGCTATCGCGGCTGGAGGGAGGCCGCAAGGAGGAAGAGGCCAGGGCCAAGGGGGCCGGGCCTCAGGGAGCCGATCCCAGGGCGATCAGGGGGTTGGCGACAGAGGAGGAAACCGCCAAGCAGGAGGCAGGGGTCAAGGACCCCCACAAAACCGTCCTAGGAATAGGTCTCCCTACAGGGTAGGAGGATGGCACCCAGGGCTACCGCAGGGTAGACCTTGGGAATCTTTGGGTCTGGACCGGGCTTTATGGCAACAACGATTGGACCGGGGCCAGCGCATTTTCTGCGGGGACCTGGGCCACATCATCAAATATTGTCCTAAGTACAGAGAGACCCGAACGGCTGCCCAAGGGTCAAAAGGCAGCCGCCGGTAGGGGTAGCAATTGCCCCTACCACTAGGCCATGTGGGGAAAATAGCGCTAGCCGGCAGGAGACTCCCACACCACATGTACCTATGGCAGAGGTTGCAGGCCGGTGTCTAGACAGCTGTCCCGAAACTGCTTGTGTTAGAGTTCTGCTAGACACCTCCCTCACAGGCGTGGTCGAAGAGTTGAAGGAGAGGATGCCCGCCTTGGCCAAGATGAAGAAGGAGAATAAAGGGCAGCTTATATTGCTAGATACAGAGRTTTTTAGAAGTAGAGTAGGGGCCCTAGTAGACTCAGGGGTCACTCGCAGCTATATTAGTAGGAAAGCGCTGTAGAAGTTGAGGCTGAGACTTAAAGTCCAGAAACTGATTTACCCCATAGTTAGTATCCTCGCGGACAACTGTACCATGGTTGTAGAGGATTATGTAGAGGGAGTCCAGGCGTATTTCCGCCTAGAGAAGGATGGGAAAGTGGAGAAGGTTCTCCACTCCCTGACTCTCATCGTAGAAGACAGCCTCCCATTTGATATTGTGTTGGGAATGGATTGGGGAGTGGCAGTCGGGGCCACGCTCCATTTGAAGGAGCACGAGTGTAGGCTCCCTAGTTCTGCGGGCGAGGCTAAGACTGCCCGCTTGTTCCATGTGTCAGGAGTAGAGAATTCCTTGGCGCATTCCTGCCTTAGTGCCCCCGCGTTCGCCAGATTGGTGAAAAAGGAAAAACTGGAGGAACACGTTTTTGTTGCCTATGTTAGGCCAGTGAATGAGCCTACGAAGGAGAAGCTGATGGACCCTGCGATTGCCAAGCTGCTGGAAGAGTTTAGAGATTTGACTGAGCCGCCGACAGGCACGGTGCCGCGGCCCATCCAGCACCGTATTGAGATAGAGCCTAGCAGTAGAACTCCTAAGGGTGCGGTGTACAGGATGTCCCCGATGGAGTTAGAGGAGTTTCGCAAGCAGTTAGACGAGCTCCTCGAGAAGGGTTGGATTAGGCCCAGTTCGTCTCCTTTCGGAGCGCCTGTCCTCTTTGTTCCTAAGAAAGAGGGAGAGCTGAGAATGTGCAGAGACTATAGGGGTCTGAATGCTATTACGGTAAAGAGTGCTTAGCCACTGCCGAGGGTAGACGATCTCTTAGATCGAGTGCAGGGGGCCAAGTATTTCTCTAAGATAGATTTAAAGTCCGGATATCATCAAATAGAGGTACATCCTGATGATCAGTATAAAACAGCTTTCTGGACTAGGTACGAGCATTATGAGTTTATAATGATGCCCTTTGGACTAACCAATGCTCCAGCTACGTTCCAGCGCTGTATGAACGATTTGTTTAGACCGTGGTTAGATAGATTTGTTATAGTCTACCAAGATGATATTCTAGTGTTTAGAAGGACCCTTGAAGAGCATCAGGGTCATCTCAGGCAGGTCTTGGAGAAACTGAGCGAAGCTAACTTCAAGATCAATGCGAAGAAGTGCGATTGGGCGAAGACCCAAGTTTTGTATTTAGGCCACGTCTTAGACGGAGACGGCGTTAAGCCAGAAGATAGCAAGATCTCAGCGATTAGAGATTGACCCACGCCACGTACGCTGACAATGTTGCGCTTGTTCCTGGGCTTAACTAATTACTATAGGAAGTTCGTGAGGAACTTCTCCACCATCGCTGCGCCCCTTCGCAGATTGCTGAGGAAAGAGACAATCTGGAAGTGGGACAAGGACTGCACATCTGCCATGAAGAAGCTCAAGCAGGCATTGATAGAATATCCAGTCCTTAAAGTCGTCGATCCGTCTTTGCCTTTTGTCGTCACGACCGATGCGAGTCAATACGACATAGGTGCAGTGTTACAGCAAGACGATGGCAATGGGTATAGACCCGTAGAGTTCATGTCCGCTAGAATGCCTTAAGAGAAGGTTGCGACATCTACCTATGAGAGGGAACTCTACGCTCTCAGGCAAGCCTTAGACCACTGGAAGCACTACTTGCTTGGGAGACACTTCAAAGTCTATTCAGACCATGAAACGTTACGATGGTTAAAGACGCAGGCCAAGATGACACCTAAGCTTACTAGGTGGGCCGCAGAGATAGATCAGTACGACTTTGAGCCCAAGCCTGTCAAAGGGAAGTATAACGTAGTTGCGGACGCTCTGAGTAGGAGGGCAGATTACTTTGGGGCGATAGTGCATTACCTCGATATAGGGAAGGACCTACAGCAGAAGGTTAGGGAAGCTTACGCGCAGGACCCTATCTATAGTGAGCTCCTTAAGAGAGTCAGAAAGGCCCCAGAAAACGAACCGAACTACTACACTACTGAAGGGTTACTTTTTGAGAAGACTAATGTGTTTGACCGCCTGTGCATCCCCAATAGCGAAGAGATTCGTAGTCTGATTTTGGGGGAATGCCACGACATGGAGGGTCATTTTGGCTGGCAAAAGACTTTAGCCAATCTAATGTGCGCGTATACCTAGCCAGGGATGAAGAATGACTGCGTAGAGTATGTTCGCAGTTGTAAGGTTTGCCAGCGTAACAAGAGTTCTACGTGCGCCCCACTAGGTCTTCTCAGACCCTTGCCCATTCCGGACCAGCCGGGGGACTCAGTGTCCATCGACTTCATGGACACTCAAGTCAAGAGCAGGCATGGCAAGAGCCAAGTCATGGTCATAGTTGACCGATTTAGTAAATACGCAGTTTTTGTTCCTTTGCCTTCAGAGGCACGAACCGATTTAGCCATACAAAGATTCTTTGACTGTTGGGTTAGTGAGAACGGAATCCCGCTGTCAATAGTTAGCGATAGAGATAGTTGCTTCACTAGCCAAAACTGGCAAGAACTCATGGGAGTGTATGGATCTAAGTTGTTGATGTCGTTCGGCCGCCATCCTGAGACTAACGGTCAGACAGAACAAATGAACAAGATCCTACAGCAAGTTCTGTGCATGTACATTAGACCAGATCAGATTAACTGGGATGAGATGTTGCCCAAAGTAGCTAGTGCGTACAATAACAGCGTGCATTTGTCTACATGCCGCACTCCCAACGAACTGCACAAGTCCTTTCGACCGCGTAGACCGTTCGAGGGACTCAACCGGGATCAGATTCACGGATTGCCGCCCGGGACCAGGGAGTTTGCTGTACAGCACGAGAAAGAACTAGCTACCGTGGTAGAAAACCTCAGGAAAGCCCAGCATAGGATGATAGAGCAAGCGAACAAATATCGTGGCCCCTCGCAGTTCCAGGTGGGCGACTTAGTCTGGGTCAGTTCTAAAGAGTTTGCACCTGAGGAGAACATCTCACAGAAGTTACTGCCCACATATAGAGGACCGTGGCCCGTCCTAGAAGTCAAGGGCGGTGAAGATGGACCGTCCTATTCCATAGAACTACCAGCGCACCTCCACACTTACCCAGTTTTTCATGCGTCGAAATTGTTATCTTGCCAAACTAGTGATCAGTTTCCATCTCGTAGGTCTATGATCCCACCAGATATGGATGGAAGGTACGACATCGATGGCATAGTAGTTGAAGATGTATTCAGGACTGGAGGTAGAGGTCGTCCCCAGAAACAGTACAAGGTTCATTTTAGCTACCAAGAACCGGAAGACGACCGCTGGTTTACTAGATCTGAACTTCTAGAGACAGCTCCCGATATAGTTCGGGCCTACGAAAGGCAGCAAAGGGGTAAAGGTCCTGCCTTGGACTGAAATTTTCTCGGAGGACCTCGAATTTAGGCCGGCGGGAGTGAAACGGTATTCACCAGTTCGCAGTAGCGAATGCAGATCCCAGGGCTCGATCCCTAGTTCCCCGTCTTACCTGTGTACAATATTGATGTCAACCGATAGATTTGAACCTGCGACCTGTAGGAACGCCAGTGGTAGGTAGATTGTCGTAGAGCACAGGATAGAAGGGAATCGAACTGTAGACCTGTAGAGTAGAAGTCTAGACAGTTCCGAAGTCGTAGCTGTAGACTGCCTGAAGGGTCAAGGTTGTAGCTGCTACTTACCTGAAAGGGCAAAGTCGTAGCTACTACAGTACCGAAAGGCCAACTTAGAGAGTTATAGAAGTGGCCTTTCGGAGTCAACCCCTGTTAAGTCGAGGCAAGTGGACAAGTGGTGGTAGTCCACCTAGCCCAGTCAGCAGTCCCAGGTAGCCCAGGCCGGTCCAGTTAAGCAAGTACCGTCTGGGACTGTGCACATCGTGGGCCAAGGGATACAGGGCAGACCAACGCAGCGCAGAAGTATAAATCAAGAGGTTGTGTCCAACCATTCATTCATTCCTGCGGATGCCATGCGGAAGCGCTGCCTCAGCAGCTTGTGCGAGGACTGTCTCTTATACACATCTAGATGTGTATAAGAGACAGGTCTGGGACTGTGCACATCGTGGGCCAAGGGATACAGGGCAGACCAACGCAGCGCAGAAGTATAAATCAAGAGGTTGTGTCCAACCATTCATTCATTCCTGCGGATGCCATGCGGAAGCGCTGCCTCAGCAGCTTGTGCGAGGAGGTCTGCAGTGTGCCCGAAGACGAAGTGGGCAGAGAAGTGTAGTGTAGCGATAGGGTGGTGGCAGCTAGCGCTGTCATAGCCATAGCCTAGTGTGTGTGTGTTATGTATGAACACTGAGTGTTGCGTGTGGGACATCCAGGGTGATCTCGAGTGTGAACAGGAGTTGTATGGGCGCACAGTTGCCATAGCCAGTTGGAAGAGAATTCATATCTGGTTACGGTATCTTTGACTACTGTGTGGGCGCATGTCGCCAGTTTGCTGTATCTCTGTTTGCAAGCATGATGAAGTGTGAATAAGTCGGGTATGATTGCAAATCGACCAATCAATCAATTATTCCAACTTTTACCAATCAACCAACAGACCGATTAAGCAATCGATTGATCGATCAATCAATCCATCGATTAAATTTATCGATGAACTATTTTCGATCAATCTGCTGGTCAAGCGATCAATCGGTTGTTTAACATTTGAAGGAAGGTTCACAGATAATGTGGAAGGAAAACACCGAACCACTACATAAATCATAGATCTAGTATCATATTCAACCTGCCTTACGTATCAATCAAACCTAATCATCAATGCGACCGACCAATCCACCTACGGATCCTTTTGCAAAAAAAAAAGGGGGGGGGGGGAAAGAAGGGAAGAAGGGAAAAGAAGGAGGGGGGGGAGGAAGGAGGCGAAGGAAGACCGAAGGGAAAAAGATCAACATGCCTGACTTGCAACCCTGCTCGGTTAGACGACTGATCGACCATTACAACCCCGTTGTCGGGGCAAAAACCATGACAAGGGTATCTGCCTGGTGTTTTTAAATATCGGACGATGTCTGACTTACTAAAGGGTTATCCGGGCTTCATAACTTGATGAGATAAGTTATCTGCCAAAAGTATATTCAAATCTAAACCACAACTGAGAGGTTACGACCATGTTTTAAAAGAGGTTTGACGTCCGACCGAAAAGGCCGGATAATGATAGTGCAACCACGATGTCCTCAACCTTCATTGAGAACGCAGAGGCATGCGATCGACAGAGACTTATGACCAGACCGACCTTACCTAAAGGATGTTGCGCGGTGTAGGGCGCACATTTTTTGGTCCAGGTGAGTTATACATGGTGGTCGTTTCATATATGTGATCATGACATGCGTGCCTTGGAACAGGGCGGCTGCCGTGTTGACGACAGCGCGACCGAGGTTGCAAAAGGGGGCAGGCGAGCGACCTACTTGGCTGCAACCCTTCATATAGGAGGGCTGTTGGTTTTGATCCATGATAATAAACAATAAAGCATCTTTTTTGTTGTGATCGTAGCCCAATACAAGGCATTATAACATTAGTGTGAGTATGAGGTGAGTGAGGCAGTTGATGCCTCACGTGAGATTTGCCCTGCTTCGCTGGCAAGGCACCTGGGAAAAAAAAAAAAAAAAAAAACTGGGTTCAAAGCTTCGAAGGGGAAAATTTTTATTTTCTTGTTTTTTTGGTTCGTGCCAATATTTTTTTTATGGTCGAAATAATTTTTTCTGACTTTGAAATATTTGTTGTGGATGCGTGGGTACCTAATCCACGCGGTAGAATGTTTTCATATTTTTTTATATAGCGAATTCTTAATTAAAAATCGTCAAAATTCGGGTACTTTTTGGTACCCCCACTTGATTGTCATGGGGTTCGAACTTGGGACTGCCTTTTAGCAGGTGGGGTGGCTCAACGGGCACTGCTGAGCACACACTGCCAGTAAAGCAGGGCTGAGGGAAAACGAGATAGTTGTTTTTTATTTAGTTTTTTTTTAAATTATTTCTTTTTTTTCTTTGATTTATTTTTCTCCCCTTTGTGGGGGAAAAACAAGGTTGCCAAAACAATGAAGGGGAAGGGGAAAAGAAGAGTTCGGGAAAAAAAAAAAAAAAAAAAAAAAAAACGGTCACGAATCTGATCATGGTCTCAGACCAAATGCATGGCAAAGAAGCATCTGGATCATGAGTTGACAACATACTGTTGGGTTCAAACAGTCTGCTGTAAGTGACTTAGTTCAGCCATTTGCAGTTGCGCTTGGCCCGTGGTAGCGGTCAGCTGCATTGCTAGGGCTGGAAACCTGGTGTTCCTAGGGGAACGTCAAGGATTTCAACGTTTGATCTCGTTTTTTATCAAGGGCTGAGCCCAACTACGATTTTTGGCTGAGGGCAAGCAACTGCCCTCCGCCTTTGGCTAGCTATAAAAATTGGGCTGGCCAACAGCTGCCGCACACATTTGAGGTGCTGCCCACACTCTACTTGAGTGATGACCAGTTAGTGTGAGGAGTTGTTGGAGTTGCAGTGTCAGAGGGAGGAGAAGTGGAGGTCTGCAGTGGAGGCTGAGAGAGGAGGTTGTCATAGCCACCATCTCAACAAGGGTGGAGGTGTTGCCTGTCATAGCCGCAACCATAGCGACGGCCGTGGGGGAGGTACTGCCGTTTTTTTGGGGCAATTGCGGGGGTGGCGAGGAAGCGTTGCCGAAAATTATTTTCTTTTCGGCGGCGACAGCGTGTTTAGCAGTAGCGCGGAAGCGCTGGCCGATTTTCGATGGCGTCGACAACAATTTTTTAGAGCAGTGTGGAAGCGCTGACCGTTTCTTTTTTTTTGCGGAAGTAGCATTTTTGACAGTAGTGCGTTAGTGCTGCTTGATTTTTCGGCGATGTCGGTGATATCTACGACAGTGGTGAGGTAGTGCTGTTTGATTTTTTTTTTTTTGGCAGTGAAAGACATTTATGTGACATATTGGGTTTAATAACTGTCTTGTGTGATTTGATAAAACGTGTATTGATTTCATTTATTTTGTGATCAGATAATTATAAAGAGACAACGATTATTTTATGGGTTTCACATTTGGTTGAGACCATCCTAGTCGATCAACGTTTGTTTCGTACCTAGGAGATCGACGCCATACAGAACGAATAGCGTTCGGGCTTACTTGGCGTTTAACCAAGTGTACCTATACTCCAGCAAATGAGCAAACGCCCTCGGCTAACCTACCTCTGCAATTGCATGTAAAAGCTTTCACACGTGGGTCAGTAGCTCGGTAGGGATACAACCCTGATGGTGGTGACAGCCTCTTAGGGATGACAAGATGTGCCCCGCGAAAACCTATACTGTCGTAAGGGACCGTGAGAAGTACAGCTAGCGCACCCAGGTAGAGCGGCGAAAGGACAACGAGACCACGTCTGCCTCGGCGGTTCGCGGGGTTATTTTGCGGCATTCCCAAGTTGTCTCTTGTTTTGTTTTTGATTTACCTCCTGCGTGACATGGCCAGGAGGGCTCTCGCCTTTGCAAAAAATGCGGGAGCCGATGCGCACGACAGGTGGCGCCGTTCTCGGGGACAACGACTATCTACCGTTGTCTTTGGTGGAACGACACTCCAATAGAAAAATTTCTCAAAATCAAATAATCATTCTATAGTCAAATTACATTCTAAATTTTCAATTTTCATTCAATCTTTAAAAATGTCATTCCAATTTTAAAATTTTCCTTTTTACTTGAAAACTTTCCTTCCAAGAATGGGGTATCCTCTTTCATTTGAACTGCATCCCAGAGATGAAACGAAAGTCTGGATGAATTCATGAAATATTTTAATTGAACTGTCATTCTAAGTAAATATTTTCAATCATAAATAGGTTGATCCAATATAAATCAGAAGATATTTGTTGTAGTAGAATGAAAGTTTAATTAAAATACTTCATAAACTCCTTCAGACTTTCATTCCATCTTCAACAAATAGACGTAGCTGGAGGGGAAAACTCATATTTAGACGGAAAATTATCAAATAAAACTGAAAATTTTAGAGTAGGACGAACATTGAAATGGTAATTTATAAATATGAATGATTTTTTAAAAAAAATATTTTTTTAACTTTCATTTCTAATGGGAATTTTTCTGTTGTCGGATATTTTATTTTTCTGATATATTGTTGCTTATCATCATTGATCGATTTCTAATGTGATTTTATGTCATAAAGTTTTAATCTTATTATGATGATTCATATTTAATATTTCAGTTGGACATATACTTTCGTAATATTTGGATCCTAATGTATTATTTTTCTAACATTAAAAGTTTATCATATATACATTTTCAGGCACTTTGTTACGATTATTACCATTCATTTCAATTATTTTTCGGATATTTTATTATGAATGTTTTGATATTTTTTTGATTATGATGTTATTAAATCGGCTTTGTTGTGACATTATTTTTTTTGAGCTATTTGGAACTTGTCAACGAAGGTTGATTTTGTTTTAATATTATTTTGTTGAATTATATACTTTATTTACTTGGATTGATGTATATTTTGATTCATCCGTTTAACTGGACTTCCATTCATTTGGAGGTTGTCTATTTTATTTTTGTGATGCATTTGTATGACATTAATACCTCTTATCTATTGTTAAGATGTGTGGCTTGAATCATTATGAAATTTTATGTGAAACATTTGTTGTGAATTGTTTTATTGTGGGTTTTAATTGAAGTTTGTTGTAAAATTATTATTATGTTGCGATAAATTTATGATGTAATTGTAAGTTGTGTAGGTGGTAGTGAGGCTTGCGCCGGAGCTGTGCTCCTGGTCCATAGCAAGATGCTGTCTTCTAAATCCTATGTGGTTTTAAGGGAAGGAAAACTACACTATCACTGAAAGGGAAAAAGACGTTGAGGTCTTGTTAAAATGTTGCTTGTAGGGTAGGCGACTATCGTTTGCCGCGAGGGAAGGAGTGGCTATCTAACCTCGTGTCAAGCATGATCACCGTACCTCTGTGACCAGGGTCTAGCCAACCTCGGTTATGGGAGGTGGGGCAGTTTCACTCTACATGCAGAGGACTAATGAGATCGAAAACGCTGGAATCGGAGGGTATATGATGAAACTCGAAATCTAAAGCGGGGCTTGATGTCGAGATGCTATCCTTATACGGATTACACAACTCCTCGATGCATATCACAAAAGTTCAGAAATGTCGGACATGATAACTATGTGAGTTGTTTTTATCTCTGGTGTTGAAATAAACTTAAAACTTAGACGAGGATTTTTGAATGAATGGTTGCTCTCTTTATGGTTCGTTCAGACTTTGTTTGAACAACTTCGGATATGTTGTTCTATTGCGATATTAACCTGAAGGTTGTCGATTTTATGCTTAACAGGGGCGGAATCTGGTAACCATTTAGAGAGACAAAATCGTTGGCCGCTAGTGGGATGATGCTGGGACCATCCTGAGAAAGATCCTCTGCATTTTAGGCTTTCAGGGGTAGAATCTGAGTCAAAGTTTTGATTTTTAGGCTTGTCTGAAGCGGAATCTGGTAGTATTCCAATTTATGAGTATAAAATTGTTAAGTTTTAGGCTTCTGGAGACTGAATCCGGTTTTATTATGTTTATATTTAGGCTTCTGGAGGTTGAATCCAGTTCCATTGTATTTATGTTGAGGTTGTTGAAGTCAAATCCAGTATTGTTGATGTTGTAATATTTAGGCTGCAGGAGGCTGAATCCAGTTTTGTTGTATTATATTTAGGTTTCTGGAAGCTGAATCCAGGTTGTTAGTAAAAGCTCCGACGTTGTTCCGGACAAATGTTGGATTGTTGTGTATTGTAATTGTTGTTTTCACATGGAAACTTCATAAGAATCTTGACTGTGTATTTTTTATGGTGAACGACGGGGTCGTCGTTCAATGGGGTCCGAGAATGCTGTCGGGGCAGAAACGTTAACAAGGGTATTTGCCCGGTGTTTTTAAATGTCGGACGATGTTTGACTTAGTAAAGGGTTATCCGGGCTTCATAACTTGATGAGATAAGTTATCTGCCGAAAGTATTCAAATCTAAGCTATGATTGAGAGGTTACGACCATCTTTTAAGAGAGGTTGGACGTCGTTGATGTCTGACAAAAAAAAACGGATAATAATAGTGCGACCCCGACGTCCTCAACCTTCATTGAGAACGCGGAGGCATGCGGTCGACAAAGACCTATGACCAAACCGACCCTACCTAAAGAATGTTGCGCGCCGTAGGCGGCGCATTCCTGGGTCCATATGAGCTATACATGGTGGTCGTGCCATGTGTCTGATCACGACGTGTGTGTTGTGGAACCGGGCAGCTGCCGTATCGACGGCAGCGCGACTGGGGTTACAAAAGGGGGCAGGTGGAGCCTGCCCAAAACTGTGTTGAGCGAGCTACTTAGCTGCAAGTGATTGTATAGGAGGGCTGCTCGTTTTGCTTCATGAGAACAAACAATGAAGCATCTCTTTTGCTGTGACCGTAGCCCAATACAAGGCATTATAGCATTAGTGTGAATATGAGGTGAGTGAGGCAGCTGATGCCTCACGTGAGATTTGCCCTACCTCGTTGGCAAGGCACATGGAAAAAAAAAAAAAAAAAAAAAAAAACCTAGGTTCAAAGGTTCGAAGGGACGAAAAATGATTTTCTTGTTTTTTTTGGTTCGCACCAACATTTTTTTTATGGCCGAAATGATTTTTTCTGACTTTTAAATATTTGTTGTGGATGCGTGGGTACCTAATCCACACGCTCGAATGTTTTCAAATGTTTTTATATAGCGAGTTCTTAATTAAAAATCGTAAAAATTCGGGTACTTTTTGGTACCACCATTTGATTGACATGGGGTTTGAACTTGGGACTGCCTTTTAGCAGGTGGGGTGGCTCAACGGGCAATGCTAAGCACACCCTGCCACTAAAGTAGGGCTGAGGGAAAACGAGATTGTTTTCTTTTATTTTGTTTCTTGTTTATTTATTTATTTATTTATTTTTCCTCCGCTTTTTGGGGGGAAAGCAAGGTTCCTAAAGTAGGTGCATTACTGGGGCTGGGAACCTGGTGTTCCTAGGGGAACGTCAAAAATTTCAAGCTTTGATCTCATTTTTTATCAAGGGCTGAGCCCAACTACGATTTTTGGTTGAGGGCAAGCAGCCGCCCTCCGCCTTTGGCTAGCTATAAAAGTTGGGTTGACCAGCATCTGCCTCACACATTTGAGGTAATGCCCACACTCTACTTGAGTGATGGTCAATTCGTGAGAGGAGCTGTTGGAGTTGCAGTGTGAGAGGGAGGAGAAGTGGAGGTCCGCGGTGGAGGCGAAAAGAGGAGGCTGTCATAGCCACCATCTCAGCAAGGGTGGAGGTGTTGCATATCAAAGCCGCGGCCATAGCGACGACCGTGGGGGAGGTACTGCCGCTTTTTTGCGGCAACTGCGGGGACGGCGTGGAAGTGCCACCGAAATTTATTTTTTTTTCGGCGACGGCAGTGTTTTGGCAGCAGCGAGGAAGCGCTGGCTGATTTTCGATGGCATCGACAACATTTTTTGACAGCGGTGTGGAAGCGCTGCCCGTTTTTTATTTTTGCGGAAGTATCATTTTTGACGGTAGTGCGGTAGTGCTGCCCGATTTTTCGGCGATGTCGGTGGCATCTACGACATCACTACCGATTTTTTTTTGTGGAAGTATCATTTTTGACGGTAGTGCGGTAGTGCTGTCCGTTTTTTTTTGTGGCAGTAAAAAACATTTTGGTGACGGTTGTCGCATTCCTTTTAAAATTAAGTTATTGCCGAGTCAAAATTTCAGCAGCGTAAACCTAATACGTCACCAAAATGCCTTTTACTGCCACAAAAAAAAAAACGGACGGCACTACCGCACTACCGTCAAAAATGATACTTCCGCCAAAAAAAAAATGGATCATTTGGTGTTTTGGGCGATGGTGTGGGACTGCCCGAGACCAATTGAGACCATTTTGGGACTAGGTGGAACTGGGTTTTGAGATCGGAACCGGACATGTTGGTATGGCCATTGTAAGCAGACATGGTGATTTGAGGCGATGAGGATTTGCGGTTGGTTGGAACTATCTGTGGTGGACAAGATACCGTTGGGACTGTAGTGAGACCACATGGGTTTCATAAGTGAGAACACCCTCCTCGAGGACTATCTCGCTTCGGTTCTTGTGGGTGTCCGCTTAGTGTTTTTGTGGACACCTGAGGAGGACGCAGACCATCTTTAGTAGACAGCCACAACTTGTGAGTTGTGTGGCCGATCTCCTTGGGAAAATTACCTCGGCTTTCTTGAGTGAGACGATTCAAACTTCATTGACTCATATTTTTTTTCACACCTGTGTGAACCCACACTTTGCTTGACCTTGTTCATTGAATGTTCGTTGAAAAGGTAGAGGAAAGTTACGCGAGTCATGTATGTGAATGAAAAAGTCGGACTCGAGTATGAGAATGTACTGTTTTTTTTTTAACGTATTTTCTTTGCATGCTGTGCAGGTAGGTAGAAGGATGCTTGTAAAGGAGATTGATTATGCCTATTGGAGAAAAGGAAAAGATTGTCTTCTTTTTACTTCTCACTTGCTTGCATGTCAAAAATGATTCGTTGTTTTGAAAAACTTTGGTTCTGTGTGTACCGTGAAACAAATTCGATTGAAATGAAGCAGATAAGGTTGGATAGACTTACCCTTTTCCCAAGAATTGACCTTTTTTTTATCCCGAATGGTCTTATGTATCTATACCTATCTAAATGATTCTTATTTCTATCTCCTCTGAATACCCTTGTGTAAGTTATTTTGAACTTTCAAAGACAAGGACAGTCAAAACTTACCTGTGGTGGACACATTCTTTCTCTCTAGGAGGTATCCAAGGCAGGGGTTCGTATGCTTTGGAGTCGACCCTGTTATCGACTTGGAGTGGACCCGATTCTTCCGGGGTGGTACCTTGCCGACTCGGTGGTGACGGCCCAACCTATGAGATCCGAGTCTTCAGGCTCAGGCGAGGGGAAGGAGTATCCACATACCACTTCCGAGAGGGTTGGGGGTGTGACAGTGTAGAGTTGACAAACCCTCGCCGAGTCCTAGGAGACGTGGGGGCTGGTTTAATGTCCTTGCGGGTGGTCACCTTGTGTGTCACCGTTAAATAAAAAGTTGGAGACATAAGAAACTCCGACTTGTAAGAAGGAGTAGATAATGAAGCTGATGATTCTCTTTGCGCAGTAATAACGATTACGGTTTTGTTTTAAGTAACCTGACGATGAAGATGAAAACTTTATATTCGATGACAAGGAGAAGCAATTATTGTCCAGGAGGACAAAGCGACCAACAAAAATTTTGTTCGCTAGATAATACTTTCCCCCAAGCAAGTTGCAAGTGGTATGAAGGTGTGGTCGAACCAAGAGTTCAAACTTCAGCCAGAAACCAGATCACTTGTTAATCCGCATGGTAGGAGTAAAATTTACTTGCAAAAGTCATTTCTGGCAGGGTTTAGTAGGCATTGATGGACTAAAATGTAAGTCAAAGGTTAGGTTGTTCTCTCATAATCTTTCGTCAATATCGAGCCTCCGCCTCAGAAACCGCGGTCTAAAAGTCTCTTTAGTCATATAGGATGGGAAAAATAACTTTGGAAGATCATCTCATTAAGTAAAAAATCATGTCTTGTATGATTTGATAAAAAGTGCATTGATTTCATTTATTTTGTGATCAAAGAATTATAAAGGGACTAGGATTATTTTATGGGTTTCACATTTGGTTGAGACCGTTCTAGTCGACCGACGTTCGTTTCGTACCTAGGAGATGAGTGCCCCAGGGAACGGACAGCGTTCGAGTCCACTTGGCGTTTAACCAATTGTACCTATACTCCAGCGAACGAGAAAACGCCTCGGCTGACCTACCTTTGCAATTGCATGTAAAAACTTTCACACGTGGGTCAGTAGCTCGGTAGGGATACGTCCCTGAGGGTGGTGACAGCCCCTTAGGGAAGGCAAGATGTGCCCCGCGAAAACCTATCATGTCGTCGGGGGCCATGGGAAGTACAACTAGCGCACCCGGCTAGAGCGGCAAAGGGACGACGAGACCACGTTCGCCTCGGTGGTTCGCGTTTTTTTTTTTTTTTTTTTTTTTTTTTCTTTGGAAAACTCCCTTTTGGATGTTAGAGGTGCTGATAGAAGCAGACACCTCTAACACTATAGGGGGACTCCATCTATTGATGGGGAGTATCACCTGCTGGAAACCGGGTCCAACGTCCTATGTATAATACAAAATTGTGAATGAATGATATGAAATAGAGGCCAATATGTTATTAGAAGGCTACAACCTGCCAGCATTGATTACCCTGGGTGACCAGGAGATTGACTGAGAAAGCGTACTAAGATAAAAGTTGAATTATTGCTTGTCAGTTGCTGCGTATCTCCTCAGTCCAGCTGAAATCGTTCCTTCTTGGCTGAGGATATTCCTGCCAGCTTGATTGCCAGCGATGCTTACTAAAGCCTCAAGAGGTGACGAAGTACGGAGAGAACCTTTTTGCCCTATCCCAGGCGCCAGATACCTGCTGCTGAGAACCTAGTTTCTCCTTCTTTATGTTGCCATTTGTTGCTCCTGTGTTCCTCCGTTCGGGTTGCTGGTTGATCGCTGTAAGCTTCCGTGTCCTGGGTCCTCCGTTCATGAAGGCTGCTTGTGGCAGATCCGCTTGCCATTTTGCTTCTACTGTTGCCCCCTAATCCATTTCTTGATTTTTCCCCCTTCACTCATTCCAGCCCGAACCATTGCCTATCAACCAAAGACAAGGGGGGGCGGGGCGGATGGGTCGAGGAATTCAGAAGGGGGACGCAATGGGATTGAGGGGACAACTTTTGTCCAGTTGTTAAAGATAAGGCGGCGGTTCGCGGGGTTATTTTGCGTCGTTCCCAAGTTGTCTTTTGTTCTGTTTTTGCTTTAGCTCCTGCGTGACATGGCCGAGAGGACTCTCGCCTTTGCAAAAAAGACGGGAGCCGATGCGCGCGACACTGCTCTTCTTGCCATTCAATAATATCATTATAAACCAAACGACTCTCAACAGATCAACAAACTGACTATCCTCTTCACTAACCAGGATAACCAATCCACCTCACCAATTAATCATTGCACCTTCAACCATTCAACCAATCGCTAGGTTAAGTAGTCTGGTTGTATGCCTTGGACCGATCTCTTCATTTTTCAATCCCTGCAAGATCCTTCCGGGGAGTCATTAACCATCAAAGAAACCGATTACTAACCTGACCAATCAATCGACATAATAATTTGAAATCGCACCTACAATATCATTCGACATCCAAAGCAAGCTTCAAAAAAATAAATAAAAAATAAAGAAGATGCTGAAGAGAAAGGGAAGGGGAAAGGAGGAAGGAAGGGGAAGAAAAAGAGGGATAATTAGGTTACTTAGAAGTGGGCTCACATCAAAGACGGAAAGAATTTTGCGCGGAAGCAGAAGGGATGTGGAATAAAGGAAGGAAGGAAGGGAGTTATAAACAATCAATCAATCACAATCGTCTGTTAACCTACCGATCGACTAACAGACCATTCGCCAATCGGCCGACCAWGAMTMATCCAGTMGTMCATCTAATTGGTTGACCAAAAAAAAAAAAAAAAAAAAAAAAAAAAAAARGGGAARAAATTGGAAGGGAGGAAAGAAGAAAGATAACATCAAAAGAAAAAAGGAAAATCAACAAATGAGAAGGATAGAAGGTGAAACGAAAGAAGTGAGATAAGTGAGTGGACGTCAACCAAGGGATCAGATCAATCATCATCGCCTAATGACCAACCTATCGAACAACCGACCAATCGATCACTCGTCGATTCAATCGACCGACCTATGAATCAACTTTCTGATAATCGGATGGTCATATAAGTAAGGGAGGGGCCAAATCATTAACCACTCAACTTATACTCAACAATCGTCCGACCCACGAATTAATCAATTAATCTTCAACTGATCGACCCACAAATCAATCAATTGTTCATCAACCAACCAACTAGAGAAGGAAGGGTCATGTTCGATCTTAAAGAAATGAAAATCCGTACCAAAAAAAAAAAAAGGAAAAAAAAAAAAAAAATCAGGCTCATCGCCGCCCATTCCCTTGCAATTGCTCTCAATCATGAAAAACGGGCGTAAGTGAAGAAGAAGGATTCATAATGATTGACAAAATCTCAACCAATCAATTACTCGGTTACAGAACTTCATTTTCCACTAATTCCGTTGTATGTCATTACTGATCTTCAATAAAACAGAGGTTTACTTGCAGTAATGAATGCTTTGATGTTTTTATGCTATCATAATCAAAACCTCTACCCTGCTTATCGCCGTTTTTTTTCCTTACAATTGCCCCAAGAATCAACTTAACTTGTTGAAACCACAAAAAAAAAAAAAACATAAACCAGCTAGGCGCCTGAACCTGACAATACCACAATGATATTCCTACATACCCCAAAACATGACATTTCCATGATCAGAAAGAAGGGGAGAAGGAAACAAAAAAAGAACAAGGAAGGAAAAAAGGAGGAGAAGGGAAGAAGCAAATACAGATTCAAGGACGATCCCAAAGGGGGATGATAGGAAAAAAGTTCCAAATTTTCATTAAAACCTGGTCTTACGCATGTTATTTTCTAAACTCCTGTTCATTCCAACCTCTTACCTTTCACATTGAAATAACTCACAAAGGCTTAAAAAAAAAAAAAAAAAAAAAAAAAGGGCGAGGGAAGAAGGGAACATCACAGAAAAAGGAAAACGAAGGGAGGGTGAGAAGAGGGAGAAAGAGGGAAGGACAAGAAAAGCGAAGAGGGGAGGGAAAAAAAAAGGATGGACGACTATAAAGAAGAAATGAAATCTATGAAAATTAAGACACATGAAGGACTGAGTGCAAAAACCAAAGGTTATGAAGGACAGATAAACCCAATCAAATGAGCCTTTCCTTTCCACTTTCATATTGCAATCTGCTTACCACCGTGTTCGCGTTCGGAGGCGAACGCGAACATGTTCGCCTGAACGCGAACAAACCCCCAAAACCTTCAGAACGCGAACATAAAAAATAAAAATAACTAAAAAAAAACGTTTTGAGTCAAATATGAAAAACATATATATTATGTGAAATATTAATACAAACAACTTTTACCTTAGTGTCATGTTCAAATTCGTAACCAATCATGAGTGAAAAATCAGAAACCGAAAAACAAATTTAAATATTTTTTTACAAAAAAAAATTATGTTCGTTCGAACATGTTCGCGAGCTGTTCACGTGAACGCGGGAACACGTTTGTGCAAACGTGAAGGGGCGCGAACATTTTCGCCGTGCTACGCAAATTGCAATAATTAAAAAAAAAAAAAAAAAAACGAGAAGACAAAGGAAACAAGAAGTAAGAATCTCAAATCAACAAACTCATCATCAATCAGTCGACTAAGACTAACAGAAGGCCGAAATCGATCTTTGAGAATTAGACCTCCGTACTCAGGCTCAAGTATCGTTGTCCTCCTCCAGCCACTCTTCAAAATATTGCAAAAAAAAAAAAAAAAAAAAAAAAGCAGGGAGAAGAGGGAAGGCGGAGGAAGGGAAGGAAATGAGGGAGGATCAAAGAGGAGAGAGCATGAAACAGTCTGAAAGAAGGGGGAGAATAAGGGACGATCCCAATAAGAAGGGTAACAAAAAGGAAGGGTAAAAAAAAAAAAAAAAAAAAAAAAAGAAGGAGAAGTGAACTAGAAGTAAGAAAATGGTGGAAGGAAAAAATTGATCAAGGAATAAATATGAATCATAACACCACCAAGACTATCACTAAACTGTTGGCTAACTTTTGCTTGCAAAATCTACAATGGATTCCTCCTTTCTGGTCGACATACTGGAAAACTTTGTTATCGCTCCTCTTTGTTTTTTTCTACGTCTCGTTCTCAACTTCTCAGCCAACCCCCTGCTAAGAAACTGTTATCCCTTCAGAACCTTATCAATCTTAATTCTCCTCACTCTTGGCTGCTGCTTTGCAGTTTCTTTGTTAATTGTCTCCTATTTTTTTTTCCAATGTCCTCGAATACTTCAATGACCAACTGTCACAACCCAATTAAAGGAAATTCAGCACCGCATCCAATTAATCATGTAATCTTGTCTACCATATGGATCCTGTCTTTCTCGGAATCATCTCCGCCAACGAACCTCAAGCCCTTCTCGACGCAGATGTACTCGCCATCTCTCCACTACCGCCATTTGTTTTCTCCCCAGCGAAAGTAAACTCACTCCTCAACCAAGCCCCCAAGGAGGAACGCATCTTCATGGTGCAACCTAGAGATTCTTCCCATGCTCCGAAGGTTCACATTTCGGGCCCCAAACTCCTCCCTCCACCCCCCTACCTCCGCCTCCACCTTCCCCTTCATCTCAAATCCTCCAACCAATCCTCGCCCCTCAGATTGTCCCCATACATCAAAATTCCTCCTCCCCGTCCCCGCAATCCGATCTCATGACACTTTTTGATCAACTCAGAGCGCAACTTATTAAAAAATCTGAAATCGGTCATGAAGAGTTTCTTAAGAGGGAGGAGGAAAATCAGGCTCTTAACGAACTTTGCCCAAATATAACTTCTGACATGCATGATATCTGTCAAAAGATGTTCCCCAAATCGTCTTCATCATACTACGAATTGAAGGGTTGGAAGAATTTTTTTTCCAGTCCTTATTATCTTTGGCAGATTCAATCCCTTGTAAGATTCAAGGCAGTCGACCTCAACTACTCTTGCTATCCATATGGAAAGACATTCGCCTTGGATTTCATCTCACATATCGCATCCATAGCCAAGGACTCCATGGAAAAGCGAATACCCAAGGAAACGAAAAGACTCTTGAGCAAGGCCGCCCGTGAAGGAATGGAGGAAGCTCTTCCGCTCATTGAAGCTGAATTCAACGACTATCTCAACCAAGCTCGCCAGATGGAAGCAAGGTAAGCAAGGGCAGTGCCCGACAAATTTTTTTACTTGCCCTGGACTACCTAAAAAGTCCACGCCATTTGCGTCACGGACACCCTTACTTATCTTACTTTTACATTTTGCAGGGTGAATCGAAAAGATCTTGAAGACAAATCCACATATCAGAAGAAGGGTGAAACCTCCAAGGAAGAAGACAAACATTCCTCTTCTCGCAAGTACTACGATGACGAAAGTAAGGGATATGACTATAACAAGGCGTCCAAAAAGTTTCATATCGACTCCAGCTCCACAAGATCGGATTCCGTCAGCAAGGAGGACTTCAACACTCCCTCTTAGCATCTGCTCGTCCTTCACCATACCTTTTGTTTCAACAATCCTCTGAAACCTCTCTTCAACACCGACCACTTCGGATCTCCGCAGAGCAATCTTCGCTCTTCAGGAACCCGCTTCTTGGCTCCGACCACCATAAAACTT
>BFEA01000218.1:2279509-2291209 GCA_003427395.1 Chara braunii
AGAGAGAGAGAGAGAGAGAGAGAGAGAGAGAGAGAGAACCTGGTGCTTGGCAGCCATAGCCACTTCAGGAGGAAGTCACCATATAGCTGCATCCAATTGGCCTTCTTCTTCCAAGGCTTCATCCTATTGACACTGGCCTCCCCGAGGTGAAGGCCAGACAAGGCCGGCCATCGCTGTGTGATGTCGGAGTGAGGTGGTGAGTTGAGGGAGAAGATCTGAAGGCTGAACTCAAGGCAGGGGATTACTGAACTCCTGTACTTATTTCTGAAGTAAGGAGAGCAATCAGTGTGTTCTGTACGTTCTGGTTCATTTCTACTTCCATCTGAGTTTGCATTGCTGTTTACCTGTTCATCTCACAGCTTGGTTTCTGTCTGAGCAGTGACTGGATTTCCAGTGAATGGCTGCGAACTTCTGTAGACCAATGTTCACTGCATCCATTTCAGTATGTCATATTTATGCAGGCCGATGATGCCTTTTTTTTCGGTTTTGTGTTCCACAACACCAAAGCAGGGACTTTTGGGTTGCTGACCTAAGGAATCCAAATCTATCGAAGAGTCAGGAGAACTCCATCTGCCACAACTCGGTAATAATTGTCGTATCTTGACTGAACGTTGCATCAAGAACAGCTATAATGACTGGGTGTTCTATTCAGGAGAAGACTATCGTCTTCCCACACAATGCTCCGTGCCGTGCTGGGTCCCTGCTGCATAGACCAAGCCAGTTTGGTCACCATACATCGGTCGAACAAGGGCCCCTCCCTCCCTTGAAAGAACGTTCTTTTGAAGAGACTTGCCAGGGGAACACACGTCCTATACCAGCAAGGACCCAACATGGCACGGTGGCCTGCGCTGCATCAGCCACCTCAGTTGCCAGCCCACAGTTATGCTGTAAACGGGGTGGCGACCCCATGCTGCGAGTCATTTTTCCTTTCTCTTTTTTCCTTTGGAAACCCCATGCTGATGTGCTAGAGGGGGTGGTATGAGCACCCTCCGGTCTATTGGTGGGGAGCAGCACCTGCTGGAAACCGGGTCGTCCTGAATTTGCACCGGATAAGTAAAGCCCCGGTTCGCCCATTACCTTTTCAGAATTTTGTAAGGTAACACTGCGGAGCATAACCCTAAGGGCCTAGTTGCACTACTCTCCAGAGGCCAAGTTTGGCGAGTAGGCGCCTGGTAGCACTTACTCGCCAAACTTGGCGAATGCAAAATGTGTCAGACGACTCGCCACAGAGTGAATTCGGTTTCCCCGCCTGTGCATGGCAGTTTGTGGAGGGTGGTCGTCCGACCTCTCCACAAAAGAACTTGCTGGAGAGTGCAGGGCTTCACGAGTACACATCAGGTAGACAAAAAAAATTAACTTTTCTGTAGAAGAAATCTAGTGGCGAGTAAGTGCAACCACGCCTCGAGTTCTACACGATTCTCATATTTTTCACTCTCCACGCATCCGCCATGAAATGTGACGGGTGGCGAGTAGTGCAACTAGGCCCTAAGTTCCTTGCCATTTTCGTTCCTTCCTTTTAGGGCTGCAGTTAAAAAAAAACACGGGTCTCCTTTCATCACTGCATGTGAGATGAGAGAAAAATATATGGCCGTCCCCCGATGAGGAGAAGGCAGGTTTAAAAAAAAAAAAAGAAAAAAAAAACGTTGTGTATTGCTCTGTGAAAGCTGGTACAAAATGTTTGCAAGCTCACATTTCGTAGAAAGCTATGCTTTCAGGGGTCCCCTGTATAGCCTTAGGAGTAGTGGTAGGTAGGTAGTGAAAGAAAGATATGTTCCATGACATGGCAGAACCCCAGTTAAAAAATATGTGAGGTGAGAGAAAAATACATGGCGGTCCCCCGATGAGGAGATATATTTGACGATATATATGTATATATATATTTCAAATATGTTATAAGTTTTATTAAGTTTTATATAAATTTATAACCCACAGAAAGACAATTAAGAAAAAAAAAAGAGCCACACCTGTTTCTTGAAAAGCAAAACAAAACTTTATTTCAAGGACTTCCATTACACAAAAGCAGAGGATGGGCCTGTTCATTCATCCCCCTTGAGACCAACTTCTTCTTCTTCTTCTTCTTCTTCTTCTTCTTCTTCTTCTTCTTCTTTCTTTCTTTCTTTCTTTCTTTCTTTCTTTCTTGCTTTCTTCTTCTTCTTGCCCATTTAGTTAATTTTTATGGAAGAAATGCAACAATGAATTAAAGTTTGAAGAGTTGGATAGGCCATGGGCCACTCTCTATCATCTTGGGTTCAATCCCCAGTCTACTCACAATTGGTGGCCAACTTAATTATAGTTTGCCGAGTTGGATAGGCCATGCTCCTTGGACCCGGTTTCCGGCAGGTGATGCTCCCCACCAATAGATGGAGCAGCCCGTCAGGCAAACCCTCAATTCCGGTGGTTCTCCTACCACCACCAGGATAGAAGTGTTGCACAAGGGCTTTTCTTATAAAAAAAAAAAAAAAAAGATAGTCCATGCTCCGAGTGAGTTTACTGGGAATTTTCTTAAAAAAAAAAAAAAAAGGTAGTCCATGCTCCAAGTGAGTTTATTGGGAATTGAACCCCTCACCTGTCCGATGTAACTCAACCATGATACATCCACAAAGAGGCTGTAATCTCCCAGAAAATGGACTGGGGACTGACCCCATCATCTATCTGATGCAACTCAAAGTGGGCTTGAGGCGAGTGCAAGCTCCGAGTGAGTATGGAGGGGATTGAAACCACCACCTACCTGAAGCAACTCAAGCATGATTCATCCATGAAGTGGGCTTGAGGTGGGCCTGCCGCAGAGTGGTATGTGTGCTTTCTTGTTATAAATGATTGGCCGCAGAAGTGACAATGTAGTGGACGTGCCGGAGTGGTTATCGGGCATGACTAGAAATCATGTGGGCTCTGCCCGCGCAGGTTCGAATCCTGCCGTCCACGGAATTTTACAAAACCAGCTGTAATTCAAGAGGGCCAAGATGAGATACATACACTTATAGACCGGAAGAGCAACCATGACCTTTCAGGTGTGTAAGGGGCATTGGCTCCGGTTGCTAGGCCAAATCGCTCCCATGTCTACGGTGGGCGCCAGAATGTGTTGCTTACTACAACCAGAATGAAGCCATCACAAAGACAATGTTTTTTAGCTGAAACATGTTCCTGACGAAAAGAAAAGAAGATTGTAGATAAAACATACAAGATGCGCCCCAAATTGCAGCCGAGCCTTGACAAGCCAATGGGACTGCTCTGAAATTAGAGGCATGTAAGATTTTACATGTTCGTCCAAAAGGTAAAGAAAAGAAGATTATTACTGTTGTTGTAGATATAAGTTCAGCAATTAAAAAAAAAAAAAAGTTCAGTAATTGCTGCTTGAGTAGCCTAGCAATTGGTCAGCAGTTATCCATGTTTTTCCTAAATTTTCCCGAACTCCTTTAATAGTTCTGAGATTGTTCTTAGCCGAAGCCAGGTAATGGCCCTGGTTTTTCAAATGACTTGTATAATTCTATATGGGACGCTGGGCCCGGTTCCCAGCACGTGTTGCTCCCCACGAACAGACTGGAGCATTTGTCCCCAAAAAAAAAAAAAAAAAACCCTTCTCTTTCTTTCTAATGGATCAGTATGCCAGGTGACTCGAGTCGCAAACGAGTCCAGTGTCTATTGCAGGCCCCACATTTAGATGCCTCCTTTCATTTCTGGCATGTTTGTGGGTTTCCTGGCCCAATCTCGTTTGCATGTAAGAAAAAAATAAAAACGGAAAAAAGAAAGGAATGCCCTTGGCAGATATCATTGGGCCAACAGGCTGATGTAATTCAATCTTGTCCTTTTTTTTTTTCCCCCTTTCTTTTTTAACAATTGGGTGTTCCCCTTCACACGACCCAGCACACCTCCCTTTCGTCAGTTGTCCTTGGCGCACTCCCCTCTCCCCACCCCCACTTCCCTCTCCCCACCCCCCACCCCTCTATCGTTTCTTGGTGGGGTGACCTGACTGGACAACAGTTGCAGTCACCAGATATTCAGGAGAGTATCGCTTTCAGCCCTCTGGTTGAAGCATGTTCGAACGAGCCCTGCCGTACAGGCACTGGAGATGCTAGGTGTAAACGTCTTCTATACAGGCCTGTCAGCAGACCTTAAACCACCATTACACCCGAGCCTGGTGGCGCCGCACCAAAATTTGCCGAGCCGCCGCTGGCACGCCTCCGATTTTTTAAATATTTTTTTAATCATAATTTGGACCATTTCTCGATTTATGCGTGTCATCCTTGCGCAGGGGCCATGCTAATCTTCTTTCTCTGTATCGTTCCAATTTGACGGATGTCCCGAAGGACGCCTCCGAAATTTGGAATTGGAATATGCTAGGAAGACATCTTGCGAGGCTGGGGCTGTCTTCTGCCCAGGTTGTTGTACAGGTTGGATTCTGGACATATGACAATCACCTTCGGCACTCGGCCATGTTCTGTTGATCTCATTGTTGCTATTTTTTTCTTCTTCAGCTCTTCTCACTGCCAGTCATCCCTTGATCTCTTAAGGTCCTTTTCAATTCTGGCTCAATCACTCCTCTCTTTCATAGTTAGTCATCCTACACCCTCGCCCTGAGGTCAGGACAACTGTCGCTGTTGTTCTGTCTGCATATGTACCCTTGGTTTGTTATTTGATAACCATCAATCACCTCAGAATCAGGCTTTCCCCGCCTGCAATCCCCCCTTCTTTCATCCCACCCACCCCCCCTTCCTTTATTTTTTTTTAATTTTTTTTGATTAATTGATTGATCGATCAATTAATTGGTTGCTAATTCCTAGAGAATCTCATAATGAGCCCATCCCTGCCAGGGCAATTACGACGAGTACCCCCGTGCAACTTCTCCCTCGCACCACCTAAGCCAACCAAAAACTGTTCGATTAAGTAAGCTCACAGTTTTACAAGCGAGATGGAGGAGGAGGTGGAGGAGAAGGAGGAGGAGGAGGAGGCTGTAGTTTGGATTCGCCGAACCATCGGGGAGGATCGAAGCCACTGCCACCCAAAGGATTGCAGCGGCAAATTCTGCATGCTGTCAATACAGTCCCCTTGGCCAAGCCGTACCGTGTATATGCCTCGATGGCATACTCGGAACACGTTGGCACGTACCGACAACTCCCAGGGATCCAAGGAGATATCTCCCTCTTATAAAATCTCAATAATGTGACTGCTGCTTTCACACCAATCTGCTCTTTCTCTTCGTCGCCGTTGCCATCTCCTTTGTCGTTTTCCTCCTCGTCCTCAACCTCTTTGCCCATCTCGGGAGTTTTCGCGGGAAGGCTTGATCCATTCTCGTCAGGGTCGCTGTCATCTACTTTTTTGTCGGTTTCCTCCTCCTCAAGGTTGGTCTCCATGTGGGGAGTTTTGGCGGGAAGACCTGACCCATCTTCTGGATCCCCCTCGTTCATATCCGCTGTCATGTCATCTTCACCGCACACATTCGCCCCATCACCAGCATCACGATCTTCATCTTCCTCCAAACCTATTTCCACATCATCGGCATCCAATCCATCAACATACGCCTCATCAGGGCCGCTACCATCATCGCCATCGTCATAACCCGCCGCCTCTTCTGGCCATTCTTCTGTTCCCCTTGGAGGCTGGTTGCACACAACGCTCGGACTGTCGGGATGCCTCCTCCTCCTCCTCCTCCTTTCACGCTCGTTCTCCCCATGCTTTTGGTATGCCGACGACGAGGAAATAGCATAACTCTCGTGCGCATTGTCTTGTTCTCCTGGTGCCCCGCGCTCCTCGTCAGTGTACTGTACCTGCCACCCCCAATGATGAAGATGATCTGCTAACTGCCCGTCCTCTTCATCTCCCGCCCAATCCGATGCACTAGCACATCGACGGAGGACTTTTCCACGTCGATCTGGGCCGTTGGTTCTGCTTCCCTTTCCCAAACTGACCTGATTTATACTACCACATTTCATGAAAGCTGCATCGTTAGGAGGTTGGTGTCTGCATTCCTGCCACCGCTCACAGGACTGCGCTAGGACGTTAATTAGTTTTTGGTGATAACAGCAACCGTTGATGTTCAGCACATCGTAATCAGGAATCTTACTCGTAAGGTCTCTCGAGCCCTTTCTACTCCTCCTCCTCCTTCTCCTCCTCCATGTGCCCCTGCACGTTCTACAGGTGATGTGATCTTCCCCATTCACCCATAGCCAAGAGAAGGAGATGCCGCGTGTGGCTTCCTCCCAGGTTACCTGAGTCGAAGTGAAGGCCTTTCTGTCATCACACGAAAGCGACGACCTCGTGCCACGTGTGAGATGTTGATGGATTTGCAATCTAACGTTATCTGGTTTCTTTTTTCTACCAATCACGAGCCCATCAGGATCGACATCATCTACGCCTTTCTGCCATCCCTTATCCAGGACAGCTGCCCATTTGACACGTGGAAAAGACAACGTTGCATGTAATGTTGTCGACGCCATAGCCGAGGTCAGTCAGTGGTCAGGACGACACCGTATCGCCTTTCTCACTCTCTCTCCCTCCCCCCTTCTCTTTTTTTTAATTTTTTAATTTTGGAAAAGCTCCGATCTCATTCGTGGGGAGCAGCGCGTGCTGGGAACCGGGCCCAGCGTGCCAGGTTTTATACTGTTCAGCAACCGATCCTCACCGCTATCCCAATTCCACATATAATCCCCCCCCCTTCTCTCATCTCGCCTAGCCGCTTGCCCGAAGAGCCAAACTACCGTAGTCCGTTCCGTAACGAATTCCCATCACTACCGTAGACAACTTGCCATCCCGTGTCCGTGGTATCATATGTACGCAAGAGCACGCTAATCCCCCCACCTCCAGCCCCCTTCTCTCGGCCCACTCAGCCCTCCCCTAGAGATGAGGTTACGTCGTTCAGTAACCGATCCTCACCACGAACCCAACTCCAACCTACACTCCCTGGTCACTCGTCCTGCCGGGCCCCTTGCCATCAAATAGCCAGAGTATGGCATGAAGTAACCTACCCCACACTACACCCCTCCGCATCCTCTGCTCCGCTGCCTATCCCATGTCTGTAGCAGCTTATATGCATGTGCACTGCGCTAGGCTGGGGGGCGAGTACGTGGCGTGTCAAACTGCAACCAGCTGAGCAAGGGTAGGAGAGGTCGAATCCACCCACCTCCCAATTGTTTTTTTTTTTTTGTTTTTTTTCCACCTCCCAATTACACCGCCAGAGCTCTAACCAACTGAGCAACACGTTTGACAGGACGCGCCCTTCTCAGCCAGGGTGTTGTGACGACGGGCAAACCTCCACCCAACACTGCTTTCCGGTCGAAGTACGTACTAAGTTGTATTCCCAGGAAAATGTGATGAAAGAGGTGTGCCAAGGATTTTAGGAAATATGGGGGCTGGCGTTCTAGGTTGGGATTGGAATATCCGTGTATCCGTTCCGAGAGTTATAGGAGGAGAAAGGCGAAGAGAAGAAGCAAGAGACAACGGGACGCATACAGATTTTGAGAAAAGCAGGAGCGGAGAGCAACAGGTGTGTCGTTCCCTACGGTCACTTCGGACCATGGAAAGACGCCACACCACGCAGATCCACTGAGCAACAAGGGAGGTACAAAACAGAAATTTATAAGACAAACAACGAAACTTCTATACGAAAACGAAAATAAGTTACGTGTGCGACTGTTCTACGGACTTCGCTGACACTTACCCGCGCGAAAGACCAAGGGCGTACACGTAGGCTCGCAGAAGTGGTTGATCGTCACCCCGCTGGTCCGACCAAAACGCTAGCTTTGCATAAGCCCTGCAATCCCTCTCGCCTGCTTACCAACCCCACAGGATCACCGCCAGTGTGTTGGGACTGACTCTCAGACTTGCCGGCCAAACATTGCAAGAGCAACTGATCTAACCAGATGTACAGATCTGTAATTACCGTGGAGGCCCTCGTGAACTGGCCCAAGGACAGGAGGGGGGACACGCCTCCTATCTGGTTATCTTTCTCTGCTTTTGTGTAATGGAAGTCCATGAATTTTGTTTTTGTTTCTCAAGAAAAAGGTGTGGTTCATTGTTCTTCTTTCTTTTTAATTGTCTTTTTGTGGGTTATAACACGTATAATGTATGCTAAAATTTGAGCCATAGAGAGAATTAAGGGTGTCTTTCCGCCACTCGCGAAATGTGAACTTGCAAACATCTTGTTCCAACTTTAACAGAGCAATACACACCATTTTTAATATTCGAACAGTGATGAAAGGAGGCGCTTGTTTTTGAAAAACAGATAAGGAACTTAGGGTTATGCTCCACACTGTGACCTTATGGAATTCTGAAAAGTATTCGGGGCTTCACTTCTCTGGTGCAACTTACAGGACTTTTGCACGTTACAGTCCAACAGTGGGCTGCCAACTAAGGTGGCTGATGCAGCGCAGCCCACTGTACCATGTTGGGTTCCTGGTTTAGGAGGTGTGCTTCCCTAGTCTCTTCCCAGGAAAGGTTTTTTTTTGTGGGAGGGGGCACCCCGTGTTCGGACGAAGTACGGTGACCAAATAGGCTTGTTCTATGCAGAAGGGACCTACCGTAGCACAGCGTGGATCACTGTATGGGCAGACCAGTGAAAAAGGTGGCAGGTGGAGCTCTCATGACTAGGCCCTCTCCTTTGATCCCAATTGAATGGGAATGGACAACTCACAAACCTGTCCCCATCTGGCAATACACGGTAAGGGAAGGGTACACGTAATCCCATAAGCTCTGCCCCTCTACACCGGTGGACCGGTGGACCGGCGGTGGTACAAAACAGGTGGGTGCGGGACCCCCCCTGCCGCCCTCCGACTTGGCAGACACCCCCTGGTCTTCATATGCCCATACAATGTCAACATCCCACCGGGCCCTCTAGTGGCAGATAATCCACAGGTGGCTCCCAATGGCGGATTGGGTGACCTTCGCTCGAGCCTAGTCGCCATTGTGCTCCTACTGCGGCCTGTCGTTGCAGCGCAGGCGAGCGGATCTGGAGCACTGTCTGCTCGTATGCCCAATGACCTAGCAGATATGGAGGTGGTGGGATGCCTTGTGGCGCAGACTCTCAGACACTCCCTTCCAACAAACCTTACTCGGGACGCCCAGGGACTACCCGCCAGCCTGGACATCCTTCAGCATAACCTTTTAAAACACCAAGCTGACTATCCTGATGGCCATTTGGAGGGTCAGGTGCTCTGCGGAGAGAAAGGAGTTCACTTTCGGCTTCACCCAAGCAAATACCGAGATTGTGGAGCCCATATGGGCCACCACAACTAAAGCTGCAGGTAAGTTAGTCAGAGGCCTGGTTGCCATCACTGACCCTGAAAAGCGGCAGCAAGCGCATTCAAGGAGCAGCGGATAGAACTTAACTGTACAATGTGCGAAGTGCAAGGCAATGGCGGACCGGTGTGGAAGAACTGGTTGGCACAGGAAAATCTCTGGCATCAGAGGCCAGTAGCATGTTTCCCCACGCCTCTGCCGGGCGACAACAGACGAGCTCTGGTAACAACGGCGCTAAGCCTGCGGTCTCTGCCGACCCCCGATGAACCACCCGCCCCGCTGTCCGCACCCCCTCACCCAAGGTCAGCAGGCTTGCCTATTGCCTCTCCCCCTCCCGTCTGCCCGAACTCCATCTTCTCCACCCCCCCCAAGGCTCTGGTACACTTACCCCGCCTGTCGCATCCACCAGCCAAGCTCAGCTAGGCTGCCTATCAACCCCCCCCTTTTCCATCTGCCCCGCCTCCATCTCTCCCTCCTCCACCCACAGCCCCCACAAAGCTAACCCTCCCCTCCATATTCATCAGCACTGCCCAGGGGAGCTTCCCATTGCCCTCCCCGCTCCCGTCAGCCCCATCTCCGTCTTCCCCCCCGCCGCCCCCAATAGACCCCCCTTTCCCCTGTTCCCTTGCCCCCATCCCCTCGTCCCGTCCCCAACCCCTTCACCCCCCTCCTGCTCCTTACCCGTCATCCCAGTGGCCCAGCAGGGACGAGAAATATGACGCTAACACAACGCCTACTTAAACGGCACAACAGAGCAGCGGGAGATCCAAAGTAGAATGCCCCCCTGCACAACTCTTGTGTGAGCTACGGGAATGAAAGACTGTTCCTCCTGGAACAGGGGCCAAGGGGACAACAAAACAGAACCAGTAGAGCCTACATAGAAGTGTCTGGGACAGACCCCAGTTCACGAAACAAATGGGAAGGGCTGCTAAGGTCACCTACGGTTAATCCCCAGCGAGGGCTGGGCAATCAATGCCGCAGGGGACGGGCTCAGCCCGCTGCGCTCATGAGTTGTACTCTGAACTGCTTTCTGAGTGTTTGGGACACTGGACCCAGTTTCCAGCAGGTGCAGCCCCCCACCAATAGATTGGAGCAGCCCGTCGGCCGCGATGCTGGTGGGGGATGCTCATATCACCCCCATAGCTGACCGGAGAGTTTTTTTTTAACTTTTTCCTTTTTTTTTCTTTTCTTTTTTGTTTTAAAAAAAAGGTCAGCCACCCCAAGATCCCTGCTTTGGGACTGTGGAACACAAAACGAAAAACAAAAAGCATAGGCCTGCACAACTATGACATACTGAAATGGATGCAGTGACCTGATCTGCGGAAGCTCACAGACATTCGCTGGAAATCCAGTCAATGCTCAGACAGAAACCAAGCAGTGAGATGAACGGGTAAACAGCAATTCAAACTCAGATGGAAATAGAAATGAACCAGAGCGTACAGAACAAACTGATTGCTCTCTTTACTTCAGAAATAACTACAGGAGTTCGGTAATCACCTGCCTTGAGTTCAGCCTTCAGATCTTCTCCCTCAACTCACCACCTCACTCCAACATCACACAGTGATGGCGGCCTTGTCTGACCTCACCTTGGCGACAATTGCTCTTTCTATACCGTCAGTTACACCAGTATCTCTTCCCGACATCAGGGAGGCCAATGCCAATAAGACGAAGCCTTGGACGAATGCCAATTAGATGCAGCTACACGGTGACTTCCTCCTGAAGCGGCCAGTGGGCTCAATGATATCTGTCTTGGGTCCAGATGTACAGATCTATAACTACTGTGGCGGCTCCCGTGAACCCGCAGGCAAGTTAAGACCTGTGCGTGCGAGCGGGCTAGGTACCAGGGGGGGTCACATGCTGATCCGAACAAAGTGTGCGAGAATTGCCACGTCTGTGTGGTGCGTCCGTATTGTGTCGTGTGTTGAGTTGGACACTACAGCCTTGCAGGGGTGGGATGGATATCACGACCGGAACCATGTATGGTTCCACTTATGAACACCGTGTCCTGACTCTAGTGGTTGGGAGACTTGAGGCTGAGGTCGCCAGTTCGAATCCGTGCTTGCACAGAGTAGGGCCTTGGGCCCAGATGTACGGATCTATAACTACCCACCTGGCCCTCACTTATTACAGAGAGCGAGAGAAACGTGCTCACAGAATGTATGTTTACGAATGGGCCAGAAGGGGCATGCATGCAGAGATTGCGCACAGTAAGAAAGCAGTGCCAAATCGAACTGCGGTGTGGGAACGTAGCCTCTCTCCACAAGGCGATCCAACATACAATGCTATAGGCCCAATCAGGATAACAAAGGGAAGGAAGGCTAGAGGAGAGATTCAAGAGGGTGAGAGGAGAATGCACAAAGATATAGATAGGGAGGGGGGGAGAGAGAGAGAGAGGGAGAGGGAGAGAGAGAGAGAGAGAGAGAGAGAGAGAGAGAGAGAGAGAGAGAGAGAGAGAGAGAGAGAGAGAGAGAG
>BFEA01000218.1:2299353-2314889 GCA_003427395.1 Chara braunii
CTCTCTCTCTCTCTCTCTCTCTCTCTCTCTCTCTCTCTCTCTCTCTCTCTCTCTCTCTCTCTCTCTCTCTCTCTCTCGTGCCCTTCTATCGACATTTGCTTAGTTTTTATTTTTTATTTTTTAATCTGTTTTCTGTTTTGTATTTGTTTTGTTTTTTATTCAGTAGTATTTGATGGACTTACTGGTACTTGGACAGGTGACCTCCTAAAGTCGTGGTGCGTTAACGGCCGCGGCTTTTTTTTTTTGGCTGGCCAAGGTACTGGTGGTTTAATGAATCAGTGCGCGATAATTGGTCTTGAAACTGTATGGGTGGATCTCGGTTGGGTCGTTCCACATTGTGAAGATTAGGCCCTGACCTTTTATGATTGCTATCTTACCCTTAGCTAGGTCAATATCCTCAAATTTGGTTTGAAGTTCTTTGGCTTTGATCTTTCTCTTGAATTTGCGCCATATGACCCAGTATTCTGTTTCCACCTCTTGCCTGAGGATACTTCATGCTTCCTGTACGTGCATTGCCTAGGCGTCCTTGACCCAGCCATCCAAATAAAGGCTCTCCAAACCAAGTGGATCATAAAGCTAGTAACGATTCCTAAGCTACCTTGGAGAGCCTTGGCTCTAGAGGGACTGCAACAAATTCCGATCTTCAAAACACCAGAGAACATGGAGGGTACATTCTGGATTCTAAGCAAATCATGTTCCATAAAGAACAAGTCCCAAAAAGAACCAAGACTGAACTTCTGAAAGAGGCTATTAAAGGTGTGGGGAGAGATCTTTCCGGCAAAAGTAAGGAAACCAAACAGCAAGGAAGAAATCCTCATACAACCTCTCTTTTGTAACCCTTGGATAGCCAACAACGAAGTCACACCCTTCACTCTCACCACAAAAGACACAACATGGGGTACTTGGGTAGAGAGAGGCATATGTCAAATCAAACACATCTGGGATGACTCTAAAAAGGAGTGGCGGTCGGCTAAACAACTCAGGGAAAAACTCAAAGGCCGCCACAACCTAACCCAAAACGTCCAACAATTGACAAATGTCATCCCGTTGGAGTGGATATCAAGTCTCAAAAAGGACACTGGGTTTGACCATGTCAGACCTTTTGGTGTGTTTCGGGGTGGGACAAGGCCATCCTCTGCTAACCACCACCCCATTGTCTTGCTCCAATTAATGTGCATTTCAGAGGCTAGCTAGAATGTATACATTGCTTTGGTGAGTGCTTCGAATGATGAAGATGACGCTCTTACGAGTACAGTTAGGTCGTCGGCAAACAAGATTGTAGGAGGGATATGATACTTGTTTTTATTTTGTTCTGTCTGCTCAGCGAGTCTGTGGATGGATGGGTCCTTCCTTCAGAATGAGGCGATGACTTCCATGATGAAGATAAATATTGGGGATGCCAGGGGGTCGCCTTGTCTGACTGTTATTAGGGGTTTTGGACCCCCCCCCCCAAAAAAAAAAAATAAAAAAAAATAAATTGCAGGGTGCCGACAACCCCCGATCGGTAGGTGCTGACCAACTGATCGGTCGGCGGGTCGGCAGCTGACCAGTCAAGGGTCGCCGACCGTTGGGGGGTCCAACACTGGCCTACTCCCATTTTTTCCATGCACTTTTGTAGGAAGTCCCAGTTGCCTTCATCGTATGCTTTTTCAAAACCAAAGAGTAGAATTGTTGCGTTCATTTGTTTATGTATCTTACAGATTCTGCTAGGGACATGACATTGTCTAGGATGAACCGGCCTGGGATGAATCTTGTTTGGTCAATGTGAAAGCAGTTTCTGGTGATCTTTCGAATTCTGTTGTCTAGTAGTTTTGCCAAGATCTTGTAGGCTACTATAAATAGTGTGATAGGTTTCTCGTTCTTGATGTCTGCTGGGTCGCCCTTCTTGTAGAGTAGTGTGACTATACCGGTGCTAAGTGCTGGTCCTAGGCTTCCATTGGTCCATGTTGTTCTTATGAATTGGCAGTACTAGTCTCCTAAGAGTGGCCAGTAAGCTTGCTAGAATTCTTTGGAGAGTCTGTCGATGCCTGGTGTTTTCCATGGCTTCATGGAATCTAGGGCTTTTTTAATTTCTTCGTTTGTGATTGGTTGGTCTAGTTCCTCTGCCATGGTGTGTGATATGGTTTTTTCTAGGTGCTTGTTATTTTTTCCTTAGCCTAAAGGACTGCTCTAGGGATGGGCGATTCTGTCTTGGAGGCATAAAGCTCTTTGTAGAAGGATTCAGCTATGGAAAGCATCTTCTTTGGGTTGGATGTTAAGCGGTCCCCTCCTCTGAGTTGAATGATGGTTGAATTCCTTCCACGTGCCTTGATTTTCTAGAATAATAATTTTGTCATTCTCTCACTCTTCTCCCATTCTCTTATCCTGTTCGCTTTCCAGGCATCCCAATTGGCTAGTTCTGATTTGGCTCTAGCTTGAGTTGTTGTGCCATAGCACTGCTGTACCTGCAGATCCAGCTCTTGGGGCAGGGGCCCATGCTCGTATGTACTTTAGTCTTAGAAGAATTTTGTTGATTATGGTTTTGTGTTCCGGGGGTTCGGTGAGGTGTGTTTCTTGTAGGCATACAATGTCTGAAGGATTTTTTGAGAACCATTTTAAATAGTCGGTCAAGTTGTCCCATTTGTCTGTGTTGGACAGGATTGTAGCTAGCCCGTTGACGTTCCATGACAGAGTTCAGGCTCCTTATATTTCAAGAATGGTGCTTTGGCCTGTTCTCCACCTGGGTGAGTGTGGGCTGTTGTGCTGCCTTGGAATGTCTGGGGGGATCCTGCTACGTTTGCGTGTTGGGTTGATTTAGTTGTCGGGGGACTTGGAGTGGTGGGAGTGGCGAATCTTGACCACACATGCCCTGTCTGCCAAGACCTGGTCCAAGTGATCCTCCCTGCCTTCGAAGAGGGTATCACCCTCGGCTATCGATGTTGAGACTGTTGCTCTTTCACGAGGGATTTCACCTCCTATGAGACCGTAGGGGATAGCCTGTAGTACCTTCCAAGGCCTCCAGACCAAGTGATCAGCGAGTTGAGCCTCCATTGAGTATCTTATCATATATGGTCTCAGGTCGCTGAACGCTATTTCCTCTGAGTCGTCGATCCACTCTTCTCTCCAGTCAGCTCTCTTGCCCAAGATGTGTGCAGCGATCGGGGGGTCCTTGGAGATGTTGGCTGCCAGGACTTTTTCATTGGGGCCTGCGAGGGCTATCAGGGACCGAGATTTGCTTACTGCTATTTCACAGTCCCCATGCTGCTGGCTCCATTGGTAAGGCATGATCACTCTTTTTGCAACCGCTCTTGGCCTCCAGTCTAGCTACTGTGAAGATTTCTGCATTTTGTCCTAGTGTCATGCTCTGCAAATTGACTGTTCCCCTTCCCTGTTGTGGTCCTGGAGGACTGTGATCTGGGCCAGTAATATTTCTCTCTGTCTGTCCAGATCTTCTCTTGTGCTCAGTTGATTCACAGTCTCATCCCCCTCTTCCTTCTGTTTGTCATCCGAGGTCTTTTTGTCCTTCCCTTTTTGACCTTTGACCTTTTGTTTGGGTGGATGTGTGTTGCAGCATTGTACAGCTTTGGCCACTGGATTAGCTTGTGTGAGCCTGTTCAGAGCCATCCTGTTTGCAGCGTGTGTTATCATTCTTCCTTCCGAACAGAGCCATCCACCGCCTGATTACTAGAACTGCCAAAGCATGCTGTAGATCTGGCATTCCTCCGGTTACTGCCACCAGGTTCAGCTGAAGCTTGTGCGTGGTATCCGATCTCTTCCCATATTCTCTCCAATGTAACCCATTCATGTTCCCTTACCCACAAAACTAACTTGTTACACGGGAACATTGGGTCACTCGATAGCCGTTGGATTAGCTTCGACCAGCTGTCCACTCTGTGTGTTGCCGCTGCTGCTCCTTTTGCCAGAATCCTACAGCCCATCACGGATAAGATTTTCCCTACCCTGACATGCCCAGCTCCCTCCTTTTTAAGGATCAGCGCAGGATCGGCAACCAGGCAATTCGTTGACTCTTTCATGCTCGGGAAAACCTTCCCCTCGAGTAATGCCTTGGCAAACACAAACACTCTCTCCCTCCCTGCCTTCATTTCAATTCCATGTGGTGGTAATTCCCAAAGATGAGGACCAAAAGTTGGGACCACCCAACACTTGACCTTGTCCGGGCAGACTGTGAGGACCCCGGCCTCATTCCTCTTAAAAAAAGAAAAAAAAAAGGCCTTGTCCTCCTCGGCTGCATACCATGGCGGAGGATCATCAAGTGGCTTCGGAAATGTGCACATTGCCGGTGCCTCTGTCGCAAGCCATCTTGAAATCACCGCAGTCACTCCCCTCACGTACGGTCTTGACGTGACCATGATGTCACTGTACACTACCGAATCAGGGGCCTCCTTTGCAACTGATGATGATGGGTGCAAATATGCTGTCTCATCTAAGGAACATGCTTGATACCGTACCCTCGCCTATTGTGTGCCTCCTCCTCTCCACCGTTCAAATCACGCTTCACATTTTTCCCCACATGTAAACGTCTTGCCACACGGTCTGCCCAACCGGCACAGATTGCTCTCCTGACGATGTCTTCGCCTTTGTGTCCAATGTGCCTTCAAGTTCTAGGTCCTCGCATATCCAGCCAAACTGCTGCATCTGTGCAATCGTCGTCTTCCTTCTGTTGCTCCCATTGCCGCACAGCAATCTTCACAAGCTGCTTACGGAGCATAACCATTTCCTTCATTGTCTTCAAGTGATGGAAAGCTGCCGTGCAGAACTCCCTTTTCTCCGCCTTCTCATATACTTTCGGAGCATTAACAACTGTCAGCACATCACTTGTTCGGTTCGAAAACTGAGCACGCGCAATAGCTGCCGCTTTCCTCGTTGTTCTCCTCTTCTCTTTGGCTTGCTGCACTATCCAATCGCCATCCTTCTTCTCATCACCCTGTGCCTGCCCCGCCTCCAGCGTCATCCCAATACCTTTCTGGCCTTGTGTCATTCCATCTGCTCCCTGCCCACCCGAAAGGTTCTGTTCAAGGCCACTTTCAAAACGCCGCTTTTCACCGTCACCCTCGCTATCGACGGCCCATAAGAATGGACTCTCAAGACTCAGACCTGCAGCAATAGCCAAAACTTACGTGAGACAGACCTTCACTTTCTGTGCCACTTTAGATTGAGCTTTTGAAGCGGCCACAGGCTGGTGCCGTAAGGCTGTCATCGCTGCCACAAGCATGCGAGAATGTCAAGGGCTAATTGGGTATACCGCCATAGCTCGATCAAGAGGAGTTAGGAGGCCTGCCCGGGGGGTAAGTCCTGACAAAACCATCAGAGACTTCTCAGCAGCAGACAGCATGCCACGATCAGGAGGAGTTGGATATGGATAAATTCGCCATCTGCAATTCAACCCAAGCACAGATGCAAAGGATGAGGACAGAAAACACCGCCACTTTGGCAAAACGTCATTGCTGTCATTGCAAAAGCAGATAAGAGTGTTTTTACATCAAAAGGCGAGACCATGCCACATGTGCAAAGTTTACACACACTGGAAATGCACAACAACTCTCTCTGAACAAGCTCAACTAATCTGATACACAGAAGGGACGCACAATAAATGAGCCCATGCAGAGCTGCAATCAACACCCATCGCAAGCAATTTCCCAATCTGAAACCCTACTAGGCCACTCTCCTACTATCATGGAGGAAGATTATGCCTCAGAAACTGATAAAACTTCGAACAACAGAATTCATCATCAGACAACAATCAAAGGAAATCAAGTCATATGCGCCCCCTGGCAGAACTCCAATCGAGCAACGTCACAGACCGAGGAGACCAGCACATGATTTACACTTCAGAGACGGCATTGTGCTAAAGCAGACAGTCTATCCTTGCCAAACAGAGGAGTAACCGATTCTGTCTGCATCCACCCTGTACATAACGATTTACGATTTCCCCTCGGAAAAGGAACTGCGCCACAGCTCCCCTGAATGTTGTTTTTTCTTCTCCAAGTAAAACCTCCTTTCACAGTAAATGCAGAAGAAATGCCAACTTTGAGGACCCACTAGAAAGTCATTCCCTCTACAGAAAGAAGCCAGAGAGACAAGACGACATGGAGAGACAGCAATAAATGCTCATGGAGCTGCAAAGGCAGATGAGATACTGCCAATACCTGTCTCTTATACACATCTAGATGTGTATAAGAGACAGCCCCACCAATAGATGGAGCAGCCCGTCAGGCAAACCCTCAATTCCGGTGGTTCTCCTACCACCACCAGGATAGAAGTGTTGCACAAGGGCTTTTCTTATAAAAAAAAAAAAAAAAAGATAGTCCATGCTCCGAGTGAGTTTACTGGGAATTTTCTTAAAAAAAAAAAAAAAAGGTAGTCCATGCTCCAAGTGAGTTTATTGGGAATTGAACCCCTCACCTGTCCGATGTAACTCAACCATGATACATCCACAAAGAGGCTGTAATCTCCCAGAAAATGGACTGGGGACTGACCCCATCATCTATCTGATGCAACTCAAAGTGGGCTTGAGGCGAGTGCAAGCTCCGAGTGAGTATGGAGGGGATTGAAACCACCACCTACCTGAAGCAACTCAAGCATGATTCATCCATGAAGTGGGCTTGAGGTGGGCCTGCCGCAGAGTGGTATGTGTGCTTTCTTGTTATAAATGATTGGCCGCAGAAGTGACAATGTAGTGGACGTGCCGGAGTGGTTATCGGGCATGACTAGAAATCATGTGGGCTCTGCCCGCGCAGGTTCGAATCCTGCCGTCCACGGAATTTTACAAAACCAGCTGTAATTCAAGAGGGCCAAGATGAGATACATACACTTATAGACCGGAAGAGCAACCATGACCTTTCAGGTGTGTAAGGGGCATTGGCTCCGGTTGCTAGGCCAAATCGCTCCCATGTCTACGGTGGGCGCCAGAATGTGTTGCTTACTACAACCAGAATGAAGCCATCACAAAGACAATGTTTTTTAGCTGAAACATGTTCCTGACGAAAAGAAAAGAAGATTGTAGATAAAACATACAAGATGCGCCCCAAATTGCAGCCGAGCCTTGACAAGCCAATGGGACTGCTCTGAAATTAGAGGCATGTAAGATTTTACATGTTCGTCCAAAAGGTAAAGAAAAGAAGATTATTACTGTTGTTGTAGATATAAGTTCAGCAATTAAAAAAAAAAAAAAGTTCAGTAATTGCTGCTTGAGTAGCCTAGCAATTGGTCAGCAGTTATCCATGTTTTTCCTAAATTTTCCCGAACTCCTTTAATAGTTCTGAGATTGTTCTTAGCCGAAGCCAGGTAATGGCCCTGGTTTTTCAAATGACTTGTATAATTCTATATGGGACGCTGGGCCCGGTTCCCAGCACGTGTTGCTCCCCACGAACAGACTGGAGCATTTGTCCCCAAAAAAAAAAAAAAAAAACCCTTCTCTTTCTTTCTAATGGATCAGTATGCCAGGTGACTCGAGTCGCAAACGAGTCCAGTGTCTATTGCAGGCCCCACATTTAGATGCCTCCTTTCATTTCTGGCATGTTTGTGGGTTTCCTGGCCCAATCTCGTTTGCATGTAAGAAAAAAATAAAAACGGAAAAAAGAAAGGAATGCCCTTGGCAGATATCATTGGGCCAACAGGCTGATGTAATTCAATCTTGTCCTTTTTTTTTTTCCCCCTTTCTTTTTTAACAATTGGGTGTTCCCCTTCACACGACCCAGCACACCTCCCTTTCGTCAGTTGTCCTTGGCGCACTCCCCTCTCCCCACCCCCACTTCCCTCTCCCCACCCCCCACCCCTCTATCGTTTCTTGGTGGGGTGACCTGACTGGACAACAGTTGCAGTCACCAGATATTCAGGAGAGTATCGCTTTCAGCCCTCTGGTTGAAGCATGTTCGAACGAGCCCTGCCGTACAGGCACTGGAGATGCTAGGTGTAAACGTCTTCTATACAGGCCTGTCAGCAGACCTTAAACCACCATTACACCCGAGCCTGGTGGCGCCGCACCAAAATTTGCCGAGCCGCCGCTGGCACGCCTCCGATTTTTTAAATATTTTTTTAATCATAATTTGGACCATTTCTCGATTTATGCGTGTCATCCTTGCGCAGGGGCCATGCTAATCTTCTTTCTCTGTATCGTTCCAATTTGACGGATGTCCCGAAGGACGCCTCCGAAATTTGGAATTGGAATATGCTAGGAAGACATCTTGCGAGGCTGGGGCTGTCTTCTGCCCAGGTTGTTGTACAGGTTGGATTCTGGACATATGACAATCACCTTCGGCACTCGGCCATGTTCTGTTGATCTCATTGTTGCTATTTTTTTCTTCTTCAGCTCTTCTCACTGCCAGTCATCCCTTGATCTCTTAAGGTCCTTTTCAATTCTGGCTCAATCACTCCTCTCTTTCATAGTTAGTCATCCTACACCCTCGCCCTGAGGTCAGGACAACTGTCGCTGTTGTTCTGTCTGCATATGTACCCTTGGTTTGTTATTTGATAACCATCAATCACCTCAGAATCAGGCTTTCCCCGCCTGCAATCCCCCCTTCTTTCATCCCACCCACCCCCCCTTCCTTTATTTTTTTTTAATTTTTTTTGATTAATTGATTGATCGATCAATTAATTGGTTGCTAATTCCTAGAGAATCTCATAATGAGCCCATCCCTGCCAGGGCAATTACGACGAGTACCCCCGTGCAACTTCTCCCTCGCACCACCTAAGCCAACCAAAAACTGTTCGATTAAGTAAGCTCACAGTTTTACAAGCGAGATGGAGGAGGAGGTGGAGGAGAAGGAGGAGGAGGAGGAGGCTGTAGTTTGGATTCGCCGAACCATCGGGGAGGATCGAAGCCACTGCCACCCAAAGGATTGCAGCGGCAAATTCTGCATGCTGTCAATACAGTCCCCTTGGCCAAGCCGTACCGTGTATATGCCTCGATGGCATACTCGGAACACGTTGGCACGTACCGACAACTCCCAGGGATCCAAGGAGATATCTCCCTCTTATAAAATCTCAATAATGTGACTGCTGCTTTCACACCAATCTGCTCTTTCTCTTCGTCGCCGTTGCCATCTCCTTTGTCGTTTTCCTCCTCGTCCTCAACCTCTTTGCCCATCTCGGGAGTTTTCGCGGGAAGGCTTGATCCATTCTCGTCAGGGTCGCTGTCATCTACTTTTTTGTCGGTTTCCTCCTCCTCAAGGTTGGTCTCCATGTGGGGAGTTTTGGCGGGAAGACCTGACCCATCTTCTGGATCCCCCTCGTTCATATCCGCTGTCATGTCATCTTCACCGCACACATTCGCCCCATCACCAGCATCACGATCTTCATCTTCCTCCAAACCTATTTCCACATCATCGGCATCCAATCCATCAACATACGCCTCATCAGGGCCGCTACCATCATCGCCATCGTCATAACCCGCCGCCTCTTCTGGCCATTCTTCTGTTCCCCTTGGAGGCTGGTTGCACACAACGCTCGGACTGTCGGGATGCCTCCTCCTCCTCCTCCTCCTTTCACGCTCGTTCTCCCCATGCTTTTGGTATGCCGACGACGAGGAAATAGCATAACTCTCGTGCGCATTGTCTTGTTCTCCTGGTGCCCCGCGCTCCTCGTCAGTGTACTGTACCTGCCACCCCCAATGATGAAGATGATCTGCTAACTGCCCGTCCTCTTCATCTCCCGCCCAATCCGATGCACTAGCACATCGACGGAGGACTTTTCCACGTCGATCTGGGCCGTTGGTTCTGCTTCCCTTTCCCAAACTGACCTGATTTATACTACCACATTTCATGAAAGCTGCATCGTTAGGAGGTTGGTGTCTGCATTCCTGCCACCGCTCACAGGACTGCGCTAGGACGTTAATTAGTTTTTGGTGATAACAGCAACCGTTGATGTTCAGCACATCGTAATCAGGAATCTTACTCGTAAGGTCTCTCGAGCCCTTTCTACTCCTCCTCCTCCTTCTCCTCCTCCATGTGCCCCTGCACGTTCTACAGGTGATGTGATCTTCCCCATTCACCCATAGCCAAGAGAAGGAGATGCCGCGTGTGGCTTCCTCCCAGGTTACCTGAGTCGAAGTGAAGGCCTTTCTGTCATCACACGAAAGCGACGACCTCGTGCCACGTGTGAGATGTTGATGGATTTGCAATCTAACGTTATCTGGTTTCTTTTTTCTACCAATCACGAGCCCATCAGGATCGACATCATCTACGCCTTTCTGCCATCCCTTATCCAGGACAGCTGCCCATTTGACACGTGGAAAAGACAACGTTGCATGTAATGTTGTCGACGCCATAGCCGAGGTCAGTCAGTGGTCAGGACGACACCGTATCGCCTTTCTCACTCTCTCTCCCTCCCCCCTTCTCTTTTTTTTAATTTTTTAATTTTGGAAAAGCTCCGATCTCATTCGTGGGGAGCAGCGCGTGCTGGGAACCGGGCCCAGCGTGCCAGGTTTTATACTGTTCAGCAACCGATCCTCACCGCTATCCCAATTCCACATATAATCCCCCCCCCTTCTCTCATCTCGCCTAGCCGCTTGCCCGAAGAGCCAAACTACCGTAGTCCGTTCCGTAACGAATTCCCATCACTACCGTAGACAACTTGCCATCCCGTGTCCGTGGTATCATATGTACGCAAGAGCACGCTAATCCCCCCACCTCCAGCCCCCTTCTCTCGGCCCACTCAGCCCTCCCCTAGAGATGAGGTTACGTCGTTCAGTAACCGATCCTCACCACGAACCCAACTCCAACCTACACTCCCTGGTCACTCGTCCTGCCGGGCCCCTTGCCATCAAATAGCCAGAGTATGGCATGAAGTAACCTACCCCACACTACACCCCTCCGCATCCTCTGCTCCGCTGCCTATCCCATGTCTGTAGCAGCTTATATGCATGTGCACTGCGCTAGGCTGGGGGGCGAGTACGTGGCGTGTCAAACTGCAACCAGCTGAGCAAGGGTAGGAGAGGTCGAATCCACCCACCTCCCAATTGTTTTTTTTTTTTTGTTTTTTTTCCACCTCCCAATTACACCGCCAGAGCTCTAACCAACTGAGCAACACGTTTGACAGGACGCGCCCTTCTCAGCCAGGGTGTTGTGACGACGGGCAAACCTCCACCCAACACTGCTTTCCGGTCGAAGTACGTACTAAGTTGTATTCCCAGGAAAATGTGATGAAAGAGGTGTGCCAAGGATTTTAGGAAATATGGGGGCTGGCGTTCTAGGTTGGGATTGGAATATCCGTGTATCCGTTCCGAGAGTTATAGGAGGAGAAAGGCGAAGAGAAGAAGCAAGAGACAACGGGACGCATACAGATTTTGAGAAAAGCAGGAGCGGAGAGCAACAGGTGTGTCGTTCCCTACGGTCACTTCGGACCATGGAAAGACGCCACACCACGCAGATCCACTGAGCAACAAGGGAGGTACAAAACAGAAATTTATAAGACAAACAACGAAACTTCTATACGAAAACGAAAATAAGTTACGTGTGCGACTGTTCTACGGACTTCGCTGACACTTACCCGCGCGAAAGACCAAGGGCGTACACGTAGGCTCGCAGAAGTGGTTGATCGTCACCCCGCTGGTCCGACCAAAACGCTAGCTTTGCATAAGCCCTGCAATCCCTCTCGCCTGCTTACCAACCCCACAGGATCACCGCCAGTGTGTTGGGACTGACTCTCAGACTTGCCGGCCAAACATTGCAAGAGCAACTGATCTAACCAGATGTACAGATCTGTAATTACCGTGGAGGCCCTCGTGAACTGGCCCAAGGACAGGAGGGGGGACACGCCTCCTATCTGGTTATCTTTCTCTGCTTTTGTGTAATGGAAGTCCATGAATTTTGTTTTTGTTTCTCAAGAAAAAGGTGTGGTTCATTGTTCTTCTTTCTTTTTAATTGTCTTTTTGTGGGTTATAACACGTATAATGTATGCTAAAATTTGAGCCATAGAGAGAATTAAGGGTGTCTTTCCGCCACTCGCGAAATGTGAACTTGCAAACATCTTGTTCCAACTTTAACAGAGCAATACACACCATTTTTAATATTCGAACAGTGATGAAAGGAGGCGCTTGTTTTTGAAAAACAGATAAGGAACTTAGGGTTATGCTCCACACTGTGACCTTATGGAATTCTGAAAAGTATTCGGGGCTTCACTTCTCTGGTGCAACTTACAGGACTTTTGCACGTTACAGTCCAACAGTGGGCTGCCAACTAAGGTGGCTGATGCAGCGCAGCCCACTGTACCATGTTGGGTTCCTGGTTTAGGAGGTGTGCTTCCCTAGTCTCTTCCCAGGAAAGGTTTTTTTTTGTGGGAGGGGGCACCCCGTGTTCGGACGAAGTACGGTGACCAAATAGGCTTGTTCTATGCAGAAGGGACCTACCGTAGCACAGCGTGGATCACTGTATGGGCAGACCAGTGAAAAAGGTGGCAGGTGGAGCTCTCATGACTAGGCCCTCTCCTTTGATCCCAATTGAATGGGAATGGACAACTCACAAACCTGTCCCCATCTGGCAATACACGGTAAGGGAAGGGTACACGTAATCCCATAAGCTCTGCCCCTCTACACCGGTGGACCGGTGGACCGGCGGTGGTACAAAACAGGTGGGTGCGGGACCCCCCCTGCCGCCCTCCGACTTGGCAGACACCCCCTGGTCTTCATATGCCCATACAATGTCAACATCCCACCGGGCCCTCTAGTGGCAGATAATCCACAGGTGGCTCCCAATGGCGGATTGGGTGACCTTCGCTCGAGCCTAGTCGCCATTGTGCTCCTACTGCGGCCTGTCGTTGCAGCGCAGGCGAGCGGATCTGGAGCACTGTCTGCTCGTATGCCCAATGACCTAGCAGATATGGAGGTGGTGGGATGCCTTGTGGCGCAGACTCTCAGACACTCCCTTCCAACAAACCTTACTCGGGACGCCCAGGGACTACCCGCCAGCCTGGACATCCTTCAGCATAACCTTTTAAAACACCAAGCTGACTATCCTGATGGCCATTTGGAGGGTCAGGTGCTCTGCGGAGAGAAAGGAGTTCACTTTCGGCTTCACCCAAGCAAATACCGAGATTGTGGAGCCCATATGGGCCACCACAACTAAAGCTGCAGGTAAGTTAGTCAGAGGCCTGGTTGCCATCACTGACCCTGAAAAGCGGCAGCAAGCGCATTCAAGGAGCAGCGGATAGAACTTAACTGTACAATGTGCGAAGTGCAAGGCAATGGCGGACCGGTGTGGAAGAACTGGTTGGCACAGGAAAATCTCTGGCATCAGAGGCCAGTAGCATGTTTCCCCACGCCTCTGCCGGGCGACAACAGACGAGCTCTGGTAACAACGGCGCTAAGCCTGCGGTCTCTGCCGACCCCCGATGAACCACCCGCCCCGCTGTCCGCACCCCCTCACCCAAGGTCAGCAGGCTTGCCTATTGCCTCTCCCCCTCCCGTCTGCCCGAACTCCATCTTCTCCACCCCCCCCAAGGCTCTGGTACACTTACCCCGCCTGTCGCATCCACCAGCCAAGCTCAGCTAGGCTGCCTATCAACCCCCCCCTTTTCCATCTGCCCCGCCTCCATCTCTCCCTCCTCCACCCACAGCCCCCACAAAGCTAACCCTCCCCTCCATATTCATCAGCACTGCCCAGGGGAGCTTCCCATTGCCCTCCCCGCTCCCGTCAGCCCCATCTCCGTCTTCCCCCCCGCCGCCCCCAATAGACCCCCCTTTCCCCTGTTCCCTTGCCCCCATCCCCTCGTCCCGTCCCCAACCCCTTCACCCCCCTCCTGCTCCTTACCCGTCATCCCAGTGGCCCAGCAGGGACGAGAAATATGACGCTAACACAACGCCTACTTAAACGGCACAACAGAGCAGCGGGAGATCCAAAGTAGAATGCCCCCCTGCACAACTCTTGTGTGAGCTACGGGAATGAAAGACTGTTCCTCCTGGAACAGGGGCCAAGGGGACAACAAAACAGAACCAGTAGAGCCTACATAGAAGTGTCTGGGACAGACCCCAGTTCACGAAACAAATGGGAAGGGCTGCTAAGGTCACCTACGGTTAATCCCCAGCGAGGGCTGGGCAATCAATGCCGCAGGGGACGGGCTCAGCCCGCTGCGCTCATGAGTTGTACTCTGAACTGCTTTCTGAGTGTTTGGGACACTGGACCCAGTTTCCAGCAGGTGCAGCCCCCCACCAATAGATTGGAGCAGCCCGTCGGCCGCGATGCTGGTGGGGGATGCTCATATCACCCCCATAGCTGACCGGAGAGTTTTTTTTTAACTTTTTCCTTTTTTTTTCTTTTCTTTTTTGTTTTAAAAAAAAGGTCAGCCACCCCAAGATCCCTGCTTTGGGACTGTGGAACACAAAACGAAAAACAAAAAGCATAGGCCTGCACAACTATGACATACTGAAATGGATGCAGTGACCTGATCTGCGGAAGCTCACAGACATTCGCTGGAAATCCAGTCAATGCTCAGACAGAAACCAAGCAGTGAGATGAACGGGTAAACAGCAATTCAAACTCAGATGGAAATAGAAATGAACCAGAGCGTACAGAACAAACTGATTGCTCTCTTTACTTCAGAAATAACTACAGGAGTTCGGTAATCACCTGCCTTGAGTTCAGCCTTCAGATCTTCTCCCTCAACTCACCACCTCACTCCAACATCACACAGTGATGGCGGCCTTGTCTGACCTCACCTTGGCGACAATTGCTCTTTCTATACCGTCAGTTACACCAGTATCTCTTCCCGACATCAGGGAGGCCAATGCCAATAAGACGAAGCCTTGGACGAATGCCAATTAGATGCAGCTACACGGTGACTTCCTCCTGAAGCGGCCAGTGGGCTCAATGATATCTGTCTTGGGTCCAGATGTACAGATCTATAACTACTGTGGCGGCTCCCGTGAACCCGCAGGCAAGTTAAGACCTGTGCGTGCGAGCGGGCTAGGTACCAGGGGGGGTCACATGCTGATCCGAACAAAGTGTGCGAGAATTGCCACGTCTGTGTGGTGCGTCCGTATTGTGTCGTGTGTTGAGTTGGACACTACAGCCTTGCAGGGGTGGGATGGATATCACGACCGGAACCATGTATGGTTCCACTTATGAACACCGTGTCCTGACTCTAGTGGTTGGGAGACTTGAGGCTGAGGTCGCCAGTTCGAATCCGTGCTTGCACAGAGTAGGGCCTTGGGCCCAGATGTACGGATCTATAACTACCCACCTGGCCCTCACTTATTACAGAGAGCGAGAGAAACGTGCTCACAGAATGTATGTTTACGAATGGGCCAGAAGGGGCATGCATGCAGAGATTGCGCACAGTAAGAAAGCAGTGCCAAATCGAACTGCGGTGTGGGAACGTAGCCTCTCTCCACAAGGCGATCCAACATACAATGCTATAGGCCCAATCAGGATAACAAAGGGAAGGAAGGCTAGAGGAGAGATTCAAGAGGGTGAGAGGAGAATGCACAAAGATATAGATAGGGAGGGGGGGAGAGAGAGAGAGAGGGAGAGGGAGAGAGAGAGAGAGAGAGAGAGAGAGAGAGAGAGAGAGAGAGAGAGAGAGAGAGAGAGAGAGAGAGAGAG
>BFEA01000218.1:2315659-2326497 GCA_003427395.1 Chara braunii
CTCTCTCTCTCTCTCTCTCTCATGCGCGCGCGCGCATGCACCCCCCGCCCCCACCACCCCCATCTCTCTATCTCATTTACTATCCATACCTGCACTCTCAGATGCGCTTGAACACTTGCCTACCACACCCGTTACGTTAAGCCATAGAGAATAAACAATCGTGATGTCCTGACTCACCTCAAAGCTTGATACACCACGTGCTCGGTCATATTCACGTTTTTTTGCACATCCACAGTCCACAACATATCGGATTCCAGGAATGGTAACAGAGGTCTCCGCAACGTTGGTTGCAACAACGACAAGCTGTGAGCCTTCTGGAACAAGGGCAAACACCATCAGCTGCACTTTGGCTGGTAGCATGGCATAGAGAGGCAAGACGTGCATCTTCTTCGGAGGAGCCCCTTCCTTCCCTCCCTCATTCTTGTCCATAATGTCAGAACCAAGGGATGTAATACCGCCCTCCTGCTCCTGTGTTTGAGGTTCCTCCGCAGCGACCCGATCATCAGCTATTCTCATGTCACTTTTCTCCTTGTTACCTTCCTCATCATTACCCTGAACCTTGTTCTTCATATGTTCTCCATCTTCATTCTCAGCCTTCTCTTGCAGAGTTTTCCACCATCTTCCTTCTCGCAAATCGTTCCACTCCTCCTCACCTTTGCTGTTCTCCACCTGCTCGTCCTCTTCCTCCTCCCCCTCCTCCTCCTCCTCCCCTTCCTCGCTATCTTATATCTTCAACCTCAATGATGTCTTGTCCATAGGCATGCCAACGACCCCTTCTCCTTAGTCCATGCACGTTTTCCTCATTCCCAACTCGTTGATCATCTCCATCCGCATCCTTCCAGATCTCTTCGTCCTCTTTTGCCTCATCCTTCAGTTCACTGGCAGAACCATGGCCACCACCTTTATCTGCTTCATCACTCTTGGCTTTGAATTCAAGTTCGTCGTTTTCACCATATCTTGACAGCATCTTTCCTCCCTTGTTGAACGTTTTCGGAAGCTTTCTGCAAAGCCACTCAACCTCCCTTTGCCCAGATAGGAATACAAACACCCCACCAGGTGGCAGCCGACGGTGGATTTGACAGACTTTTTATAGGCAGCTCCAACATAATCCACGAGCTCCGCCCGCTTGCTGAAGTGAACTGTCACCAGAAACTGCCTGGCTGGCACTTTGACAACTGGAGGAGTAGGTGTGTGGGGAGGGGTTGCAATAAACGTGGTTGAGAAGATTTGGTTTTCTTGAGGGGTGGGTCTTGGGTTTTGGGGGAAGGCTGATGAGGAGTGGTTGCTGAGAGTGTGTGGGGAGGGGGCGCAGAAAGAATGGTTGAAGAGATTTGGTTTTGTTGAGGGGGTGGGTCTTGGGTTTAGGGGAGTGGTTGCGGAGAGTGTGTGGGAGGGGACGCAATTAACAGCTGGAGGAGGGTTCCGGAAAAGCTGTGCATTCTCAACAACGTCCTCCACACGCAATGCCGCACTCATGATGATCAGTTTCAGAGGTGTGATGCAATCTGAGGATTTGATCGTGCAGGTCGGCTTCTTCTGCAGCAAGTCTTGTTGTTCTTCAAACAAACTCTGGTGATAAGAGGGAAACCCGTTGTTAGGAGTAGACAAGAGGACACTTTCCCACAAATAGCATAGAAAGCATCGACTTGGACTTGAGTGAAGAGAAGAAAACCGAGATATATCACATTAAACGAGAAAAAGAAACCAGATGAGCACCGATCGCAGCCAATGTACATGTGCTCTCTCACACCCTCTTCCTTTCCCTTTTTCATTTCCTGTCTTCTCTTCCTTCCCCTGCCCAACAACTCTCTCTCCCAACAACCACACACCAGACAGAACAGCTTGGAGAACACCCCCATTCCTCTGACACAGTGTCCTTTCCACGACCACTCCTCATCAGCCTTGCCCTAAACCCAGGACCCACCTGCCAAGAAAACCAAATCTTCTCAACCACGTTAAGTGTGTCCCCTCCCACACACTCTCCACAGCCACTCCTCATCAGCCTTTCCCTAAACCCAAGACCCACCCCCTCAACAAAACCAAATCTTCTCAAGCATGTTTATTGCGCCCCCTCCCCACACACTCTCCGCGACCACTCCTCATCAGCCTTCCCCCTAAACCCAAGAGTCCAAGACCCACCCCTCAAGAAAACCAAATCTTCTCGACCACGTTTTTATTGCAACCCTTCCCCACACAACTACAACAACAATCATGTGCCGAGCCCCCTCCTTGACCACAACCGTTCACAATATAACTCAAGGTTCAACAGCCGGTCCCTCCCCACTATCATACTGCCATTGGCCCCCAACAAGTCCTAGCCCCGCTGGTAGATATCCCCTATAAGGCTATAACCAACTCACATCCTGCGCAGAAAACCACAACCCTTACAGTATCAAACACACAAGCCTGCCCTTGTATAAGATCGTGGACATGTCCAGTACACGTCTACCACCACATTGGCCGGGGCCCACAATTCTTCCATCGCCACCGACTGCTAGCATTTCCTACGAATCACATTCGAGCAAGGCTCAGCGAACCTGGAAGAATTTTGTTGGCCCCGTGGCCACAAGAAATTAATAAGAGAGTCACAAACATGGAGGGAGACCAAACTCTTATCTGTGTAGGTTACCCAGGTCCTCCCAAATATTCAGGGACCGCCATCTTCGGCCGTAGAATGTCTCTTGATTTGCGTAGAACTACGATTGTAAATAATTACCCCTGTTTGGGTCAGTATTTCAGATTTCTGCTGCCTATAATATGTATACCGCAATTGCAAATTACAATTATTGCACTTATGATTACCATAATGCAATACAAGGATAGTTAGTGAAGGGACGCTGGACCCGGTTTCCAGCATGCTATCTCATGATTCCTCACGACCCCCTTTTTTCTCAACAGTGTAAGGGACGCTGGACCCGGTTTCCAGCAGATGCTGCTCCCCACCAATAGATGGAGCCTGCCTGGGGGTGCTAAAAAAAAAAAAAAAAAAAAAAAAAGATTACCATAATGCAATGCATGTGTGGTAATTCATGGTTGCAAGGGAAAGTCTGCGATTTGCCACTTTGGTATGTGTGCTGCCCCTGTAGTGTCGGATATTCGCAGATTGCCCTTCCGATGCCGAGTTGTGGCAGGCCCCTGACAGACGAATTTGCGCCGTGCCCCTGGACCTCAAGCGCTTGGACAATGGTACCAAATGGCCAGATTTGTGCAGGCATCTGACAACATTCACCTGCCAGCGACAGCCGCAGAGGGGAAAGATTTTAGGCCCAGGCAATCTGACAGATGTTCTGCAAATTTGAACTGGTATCACAACACAAGGTTGTGCGGCACACAAATTGTGGCAGCTTTCTTTTTTTATTATTAATTTATTTATCAAACAGGGCCTTATGGTCCTGGCTCCATATCCATTCTGGGGATCATCAGTCGGGTTCCTTTGCCCCCGGCAAAATCAAAATATACATATAATGCCACCCTTACCCTCTTCCACCCATTTGAGGTCAGCGCACCCATTCTGAACAGCCTTGGTTGCTCCACCGTGAGAGGATTGAATGTCAGCAGGCCTCCTATCCACTTTCCTCTCAGTCAATTGACTGCCAGAACATCTTGAAGCCCAAGAAATTGATAGGATACTAAGGATAGACTAACCCCCAGATGCTGGATCTAATACCATATTGGGTTCATTGTGAAAATATGTTGGCCGTCTTTGCCTGGACCGATGGTTAGGCCAATTTTTCCAATTTAAGTGGGTTCCCTTGATAAGCCATCTTGCCTCCCACCAGCCAGTTCCACCAGAAGTGTGATTTGAAGCATTGCTCTTCATCTGGTCTTGTCTGCATCGGCGCCTTGGTTTTCCTCCTGATCTTTTGTCAAAGCACACACCTTCTCTTTACCGTTGCCCGTGTCGTCCAATATCATACCACATTTATCTTTCCAGATGTGACCCACAGAGTCGTCTTTCGGATTAGGCCAAACCACAACCTTTCAGACGCTTGAAATCCAGACGGAATGTCAGTCCAGAGCAGTTGTAGAGGGAGTTCGGGAAAGGGAGAAGAGAACAGGGACGCCCACAAGTCACTAGCTCATACCCAGAGTTCTTCAGCCTAGGTACAGTATATTAGGCAATGACTAAGCAGATTTCTGAGGTGGTTGGGTCGTTCTTTTTCTGGTGTACGTGGAGTCAGTCGTTGACGGGGGGGGGCTAAATAGTAATATATATGAGATCAAACATTGTAGACTTCTGATTTTGATGGAGGGAAGCGATTTGAATTCGCGCCATGGGATTTTGATCTCTACGTTGGGACACCCGGCGTTTTTCTTCATCTTCTTTTCCTTTTTCTGATTTTTTTTCTTCTGCATGCTGCTTTCTGGACAGTGTTCGACTATCTGGCTTTCAATGTGATGTTGCAATTTGGATTTTGTCATTTTCGCTCTGGCTCATTCTCCTTGCAAACACAAGTCAGCGGCCTTTATTATCTGCGGAAAACCGGGTTCAGCATCCCTTACAATTGGAGCCCATCCTAAGCTTTCTTTCCTTGTGGCCGAGGAACCGTGAGTAAGCGGCATCGCTTGCTCCCTGAAAGGAGAATTTACCCCTGCTCACCCCTGTTCTCCCTTTGTTAACTTACCCTCTCTTTCCTTATTCTGGACTCTAACGCTGTCATGTTTGCTCCTGGCCTAAGTTACTCATAAGCTGTTTCTATGGGCCCAGGGCCTAAGTCGCTCCCTTTGATTTCCCCTCCTCCTCCATCTTCTGTTACTCGTTGGTTACGAGCATACTTGCAAGCGGACGCCGTCCGGGCGGTTCCGCACGTGTGGCAGACCGCCGGACGTGCGGCGCACGAATGTGTGCCCGACGACCAGTTACGCCCCMCCCCCCCCCCCCCCAAAAAAAAAAAAAAACGGCCCCGTCTGGTCCGGTCCGGGTCCGTCTGGTCCGGGGGGAGGGTGCCGCACGCGACAAAGCGGACCGGACCGGACGCTCGTCCGGTCCGTCTGCTTGCAAGTATGGTTACGAGTCTTTTGTTTTTAGCAGCCTACGAAGCCTATCTTGACCGCATATAGTGTGTAGTCAAATAAGGAATGGGAGTCTTGTTCCTCCTTCCTGAAGCTGCTTGCCATTCTCATCCGCGTCAAATTCTAGGGACCGATAAGCTTGTCTCTGTGTTGAAGATCTTCCATGGATTGTAGACTACCGGTAGGGCCCGGACTTTAAGAACTCGGCAGACAGGTGTCGAGCGTGACTTGCTCCACCTCCTTTTTTTCCCTTTTTTTTTTTGACTTGTTCCACCTCCTTGTTTACATCTTCCGGCATGTTTCTGCTTTGGTATTTTATTGGTCAGGTGCAACCTACCAACTTCACAGACTTCACCCCAATCAAACGCCCGGTCATTTTCTCCGCATCTGGTCTGAAAATTGCCCCAAATACAGATATAATTACAGTGTGTTCTACTCGGGTGAAGACGGTAGGAAGTCTCTGTCTCTCCCAAGGGAAGGGACAATGATGAAAGAAAACAAAACCCCTCTGGCCGAAATACCAAAAATAAGGCAAGTGGGAAAGTTGGTGGGCCACTTGCAAGGGCGAGAACACAGAAAAAGAGAAATAGAGATTGGTGTTGGGCACTGTTGGCAATCGAAAGCACAACACAGAATTTCCCGCAGAGAAATCCTACCCGACAAATTCAGGATGAGAAGGGCAAAAAGGAAGATGTCAGCAAGGCCACTGCAAAAAGGTGATTCTCACCTACAGAACAACAACACAGAACTAGATCACAAAGGCAGAAGACCTGACATGGCTGGGGAGCCAGAAACTGCAGCCTCCTCAGAAGTTGGCAGGAGTTTGCTATCAGTAAAGCCATACCTGACGAAGAGGCACAATCCGCGACAAGAGCCCAATGAGTATGTCTGTGTTGAGACTGCGTTCATGTGCTTCATCAATTATCATCACAGAGTACTTCCGCAGCAAAAAGTATGTCTGTCAAACCACATTGAGCGCATGCGGGCACACAAACACACATACACACGTACACACACACATGCACACGGACACACACACACACACACACAACACACACACACACACACACACACACACACACACACACACACGCGCGCGCGCACACACCCACACACACACACCATAGACAAATATACACGATGAGCCAGTGAAACTCTGACGAAACAGTTTGTCACAGCCCCTCGTTTTTGGTCCTCTTCTCCCACTCTGCTTACAGTTCACAGGGCAGTTCTCTGTGACGATATATACCAAGACTAGCTCCCTTCTGCAGTGTTCTCGGGTCAGGTTGAACAGCAGTGTCGGGCCGTCACCATGCGGCCATCCTGGGCCTCTGGTGCCAGCAGCATGTCTGGAGTGTATTCTCCGGCTGCGACAGACCTTTCCTTGTTTCGTGGGTGTTTTGATGGTTTATGATGGGGTGTGAACCTGCAGTCTGTAGAGTTTTCCATCTGGTGGGGACGAGAGATAGTCTGCTTTGATTTTCGTCCCAGGAACCTTGAGGGCAGTGGTTGGTACCCTCCTCAGGGTATTAGTTGTCGGGCAGTCATCGATGCTTAACCGCAAGCAGGGTTAACCCACCAGTTCACACGAGCCTAAGTTGATGGAGCTACCATCCGAGGCTCGTGAGCCTGCAACTGCTCCTTTTCAAACTGGCCTGCCACTTTTACTAGCGGCCCAGGCCCGATTCTAAGCCAGTAAGACCCATACTATGCTTCGGGTGGCACTGGTGGTTTAAGGACTATCATGAACAGTATGATCCGTTAGGGGCCTCTACAGACCGTCGAGGGTTCGGCCTTCTGATGAGTTGGTGAAACTCCAATGAAACAGTCTGTCACAGACAGACACTTGCCACAACAGGAGAAGGTCCTGGACACCTCCTATTTCTGCAGCCACTGGGCATCATTTCCAACCAAGGGGCAGCTCGGGCTCTACACTGTTCTTATTTTTATTTGTTGTACTGTTGATTCATCTGTCCCTGCAGTGTTTCCATTTTCGGAAAGTAGTGTTTACTTTTACAAGAACTTTCTTCCATTCTGATTTCACCGTGTTTGCTGAGGCACTCGTCCTCGTGTGCCGGATTGCAGAGGGGACTGTTCAGAGAGAGTGTCCGTTTGGTTGATATCTGTGGTAGTCCTAGGGAGAGTTTTGTCCGCATTACGACCGGAGGTAATTTTGTCCCGTGTGCCCGTTTGTGGTCAACTTTTGGCAGACAGGAGCAGAATTCAGATCTCGCCCAGAGGCAGCTGCTGATGCAGCAAGGCACCTGATCAGAAATCCGGCGTCCACAGCGACTATGTGGCGGGGTTGGAGACACATTCAGTTCAGCCCACCCATTCCAACTGTTGATTGGTATTGATCTGGATTGCAGGCTTTGTCTGGAGAACCGCGGTGTATCTGAGACATGTATTCATCCAATCCATCCACTTTTACGTTGCCCTTTAAGTGTCTCACTGTCTGGACTACCCGCACTGTTAGTGTCCTCCTCATCATCATCACTCATCGCTCATGTCCCATCTTCCATGCTGGACTCCTACCGTCTTCACCCGAATAGAACACCCAGTCGTTATAGCTGTATTTGGTGCAGCTTTCAGTCAAGGTACAGCAATAATTACCGGGCGTTCTATTCGGGTGCAGACGGTGGTCACATCAATTACAGAAGCCCTTCTATCATCACTGGGCAATACACCAATGTTGCAGCCCGAATCGGAGCTCAGACAGCCACGCGATTCACATACTGTGCAGAATTCCCGAAGATCATCACTGTCACTTGAACTACACACAGTACGGAGTGCTGAAAGGTTGTTACCGCGGGGGCGTGCAGTAGATGGCCAGATCGTGCGACTCTCCCAATATTCATTCGTTGCATACACCCCTGTCACCGCCTGAGGCAAACCACGCCAATGTCTTCCGCTGAACAAAACGTACCCTTATCACGACTGTATCAGGCCAGAAAGTTAGCGTGTACACGTTCATATTAACTTCATAACGAGGGTATGTCGTATTTGGTGGAAGATGTTGGTCCAGAAACTGTGTGTTTGCTGCCGCTTTGCAATAGCCTGGCTGATGTTTGAACGCAGGGCAAGCAATCAGCATTTCCTCTGCTACGAGCGTTGTGATGGTATGGTCCATGTAACTGTAGGTTTTCACATACCTGACAACTGCTTCTCCTGTACCTACCTACCGCCTTCTGTCATGCCATGTCCTCTCTGCACAGCAGGCATGGATATATGTTTTTGGCACTTTTTGCTAATATGACTTTGTCCCCCCGCAACCACGATCCTGGCATGTGGAGCCAGGTTGCCTTTGATGTCCGTTTCTGGTGAGCCAGTCAAAACCGTGTTAGTAGTGTACCCTTTAATGTATGGATGCGCTACTTCCTCACATCACACCCGAACCGTTCCTATCCTGTCTATCACCGTTGCCATCCACAATAAACTTGTACATCCTATCTTTCCCATGCATTTTCTGCAGTTCTGCTCATCAACCACCTTGCCTCTACACTACTTTGTTATGCAAGAGTGCATTGACAGATGGACCAGCTGGCTCTTTCTTCCTCTCCCTCTCCTTCTTTCCCTGCCTTTCCCCTGGCCTTCATTTTCCTCAGCCTGCCTCCTCTGTCTACATCTCCCACGTGACAATAGATGCATATCTGTAAGAGAATACACAAGACATGTGCATCACATAGGATGCAAATGTGCTGGCTGCTAAGGCAGACGGGTGTATCGGGACTTGGCAATCAACCACGCAAGTGTGCCCAACCTTCCAGTGGTTCCCACGTATTTCCATTTTTTTGGGATTCCAAGAGATTTTGGGCGTGAGTCCCCGGGACAGAAACTTGCAGCAAACAGATATATGATAATAATTTATCCATAAGCAAGCGCTGTTCTGCCCAATGGCTTACATCTACAACACACACACACACACACACACACACACACACACACACACACACACACACACACACACACACACACACACTGTTGCATACTGTTACGGTGCAGACCAGAACAAGAACCGACCTCTCAATACAAAGTATAAGATTGCACAGCGGAAGACTTAGATACCAATGATCCGAACAATCAATATTGCAATGCAGCCCTGAACATACATCATCATCATCATTACATGGTGTGAATGGGGTCTGGCGCTTCACACAGGAAGACTGTGCCAGCCCCTACCGTACACAGACAAAGAAGAAGGGGTTAGATGAAGAGGAGGGGAAGATGGGAATGTCGTCAACACCAAGTCTTCGGCACAGCCCAAATAGTCCCTCGTCGAAATGTCTGAATCCCAAATGTCAAGTCTGGATCCAATGTCGTCAAGTCCCAAGTCACAACTCTCTCTCTGTAGTAGTCTGCTGATAGCTGATAAGTCAGGTGGTGAGAGGGGAAGAAGAGATGGTGGACTTAGAAGAAGAGGAAGAAGAACTCTCTCTCTCTCTCTCTCTCTCTCTCTCTCTCTCTCTCTCTCTCTCTCTCTCTCTCTCTGTGAAGTTGGCGCCTTGATGCAGGTAACTCGAAGATGGAGCTGGAGCTATGGCGCCACAGGTAAGTCTCGCTGGCCTCCGCCAGCTATCTCTCCCAACTCTACTATCTACCACCTACTAGCGCCCAGCGCTGAAGACTACTGTTATGGCTATGAGGCATCAACATTGTTGAAGACTACTGCTAGCGCTAAGCTACTCCCTACAACGCTCCTCCTGAGTGCTGCGCTGAATCCTGAAGACTACTCGTGCCTACTGCCCAACTACCTACCAGTGAAGTGCATGGGAACCTCCTATGTAGTACTCGGGTCCTCCTGGCTGCAGGTGAGCAGTCAAGAAGGTTGCTCTTGCCAATGCCGAAGAGAGAGAGGGGCTGCCGCTGCAGCTCCTGCTCAAGCTGTCGTGGGGAACAGGCGATTTCTGGCCTGTTCCCAAAACCCTGCTTTTGTGCCTGAGTCTTAGGGTCGGTCGAAATGATGAGGGCGAAAAACTGGGCCTCCGTTTCCGGTTGATAAACCTCTGGCCCTGAAAGGCCCAGAAATAGGCTGACACGGAAAAGGGCAAGAGCCTCGATGAGAGTGATCTGAGCCTGGAACCGCCGTTTGTAGTCGGCAATAGACAAATTGGCCAGTTGGCCAGGCATGCCCAAAGTTGCGCCAGTCGTCTATGGTGGGGCTCTAAACCAACATGGCACTGTGACGTGGCACTGCTGACGTGGCACTGTTGCTTACGTGGCACTGCTGACGTGCCACTGTGACGTGGCACTGCTGACGTGTCTGACGTGTCACTGTAACGTGGCGCTGCTGACGTGGCACTGTTGCTTACGTGACACTGTGACGTGGCACTGCTGACGTGACACTGTTGCTTACGTGGCACTGTGACGTGGCACTGCTGACATGGCACTGTTGCTCACGTGGCAGTGCTGACGTGTCACTGCACCAACTCTCAATAGAAAGTAATGCAAAGGGTGGGTGGGGAGGGAAAACGCAGGTAGGAAACCAACCCAACAATACTTTCCTCCCGGCCCTAATCAACAGAAAAAAAAAAGAAAAAAAAAAAAAGGAGTACTTCCTTGATTTTTTTTTTTTTCTTTCTATATCCGTTGAGCTGTTATGAGCGAGACATTACAGAAAACTACTATAAACGAGCTCCAGGCTAGGTTCCGCAAAGTTTCGGCTTTTACAAAAATGTGATCTAAAAAAAAAAATTTGAGAGATAGAATAGAGATGCGATTTTCAGAAAAGAACTAAATCCATTTTCTAAGAATATGGCAACCTCTGAATATGGCTATCGAAATGTTGGTAGGCTTCGCAAGATTTCGCTTTCCAAACAAAATTTTGC
>BFEA01000218.1:2382404-2393012 GCA_003427395.1 Chara braunii
CTCTCGCTCTCTCGCTCTCTCTCTCGCGCGCGCCAGTGAGGTGGCGACCATTCTCTCTCGGTCTCTCGCGCCGGTGACGTGGCGGCCATGCTCTCTCTTGCTATGCATGTTTGTCATCTGCAGTCTTCTTGATGTCAGAGTTGCCTCCTTTGTTCTCCTTCGCCGCCCTCCGCTTCTTTTCAATCCTTCTGGCCATGTCGAGTGCTAGCCAGCACTTTTCTTCGACTTCGGAGGCAGGAAGGGCGCGAGCTTTTTCTCTCTCTCTCGCAGCCTCCTCTTCCAGCGACCTTGGGTTGGCTTTCTCCCTCTCGAGGTACCTCTCCGCCTCTCTGTCCCGTTCCCTGTCCTTCTCCTCTTCCAGCCGCTCTCTCTCCTGTTCCACCATCCCTGCTTGCACCTCCCATGCGTACCTCAGTTGCCATAGGTACCTGCCATGTGTGCACTCGGCTCCATGCACAACGTCCCTTCTAGAGAAGAGACTACCGTCTGGCCATGGTATGTTGAACGAATTTATGGAGCCTCCGTGGCCACGGCTCCTGCTGTTCCTCGAGATTGCCGTGTTGTCACGCACCATGGTGTTGTGGATATATATATATATACATATATATATATATATATATATATATATATATATATATATATAGAGAGAGAGAGAGAGAGAGAGAGAGAGAAAGAGTGTAGGATAGACACAGAGAGAGACAGAGCGATGGAGAGAGAGGTGGGCTATGGAGCAGTAGCGTAGTGGAGTTCCACTTCACAGCAGCATTGACGAGTTGGAGTTTGACATGCTCCATACTCGTATTGGTCAACGTTTTATACAGTAAACGTTGACCTGGCGCTTGCCCCGGGCTGGGCATTGACCTGATCTTGGGCCCAGGTTGACGTGAGTGTGGACCTGGGTCAGGTCAAATTTGTTCAGGTCAACATCAATTTTTTCTTGGGTCAAGTCAACATCAATTTTTTTCTGTTTATTATCCTGATGTTGACCTGGTCCTGTAGTGGTCCGCGGTGCGTTCAAATTTGTTATGTTTGTTATCTTGATGTTGACCTGTATAGACTCCTATCCGAAAGGTCTACAGATCGAACCCATGCTACCCATGGACGCTATGACAACCTATCAGTTGTTACAACTACAGAGGTTGCGGGTTCAACTCTACGGGCCGACACAGGTACTGTACACAGGTAAGGTTGGGGTCTAGGGATCGAACCCCGGGATCTGCAGCAGCTACTGCTAACTGGTGAATACCGTTTCACTTGGGCATTGGGACCACTTTTAATTTAAAAAAAAAAAAAAAAAAAAAACTGCAATTTTGGCATTTGAGTAGCCTGGGCCTGCAGGTGCAGATCCACGCCCAGGTGCACCCGCGACAGCGGGCCTGCACCTGGGCCCAGGTGGAGCCCCAGGTGCAGGCCCACGCCCAGGCCCACGTACAGGTACAGATGCACGCCCATGTGTAGGCCCCGCTGCAAGCCCCGACCAAGGTGCAAGGCCTGGCCCATGTACAGATGCAGGCCCATGTATAGGTGCAGGCCCGCTGGGCCTACACCTGGCCCTGCACCTGGGCCTAGGTGCAGGCTCGCGGTGGAGGCCTAGATGTAGGCCCACGTGCAGGTACAGACGCAGGCTGAGGTGCAGGCCCAGGTGCAGCCCCGAGCCCAGGTGCAAGCCCAGACCCAGGTGCAGGCCCAGGCCCAGGTGCAGGTCTACGTGCAGGCCCACGTCCAGGTCCGGCCCAGGTGCAGGCCCTGGGCCGAGGTGCAGGTTCAGGTGCAGGCCTACGTGCGGGCCCCGGTGGAAGCCCCAGCCCAGGTGCAAGCCCTGGCCCATGTACAGATCCAGGCCCGTATGCAAACCCAGGTGCAAGCCCTGGCCCATGTACAGATGCAGGGTCAGGTGCAAGCGCCGCTGCAAGCCCCGGCCCAGATGCAAGCCGAGGTGCAGGTGCAGGTGCAGGTCCAGATGCAAGCCCAGGTGCAGGCGCAGGTCCCGGTGCAGGTTCCCGGGGTTAATTTTTTTTTTTTTTTTAGCAGGGTAAGCAAAAAGTCTCTCTCTCCGCAGATACGGGCCTGCAGGTGCAGGTCGACGCCCACGTGCACCCGCGACAGCGGGCCTGCGCCTGGGCCCAGGTGGAGCCCCAGGTGCAGGCCCACGCCCAGGCCCACGTTGTCGCATTTTTTCCAGTCAAGCTGCTTCGGGCGACCGGAAAGCCAACAGGCTGACACGCAGGATTTTGTATGTGATTGCAATAAATAAAATAAATTAAATAATGCAAATCCCTTCCTGTTGTGTGCGTCCGACTTCGAGCGAGACCCTTCAATTACGGTCTTCGCCGGCCCCCGGTCTTAGGAATCTTTTATTTTGATTCGGAACAACAAAGAATAATAATCATAAAATTATGGGGTGTTGTGCATGCATCAATTGTGTCAATCTGATTTTGAGAACTGTGACAAAACATCCACGAGGGCAATCATCAAGCAAGAATGATGCAGAAAATAAGATTGACTGACTCGAGCAAAGACAGGAGCCATTGAGTGAGGGAAGAATGAGAACTCATAATAATCTCAGAAAGTACACATAAACGAGCGTGGTCGGCACCTCTCAAGAGTCCTCATTCATTCCTCTGGTCAGTCTCTCTCAATCTCTCTTTTCACTGATCTTCTCTGGTGCCGTGACCCACGCCCACGTACAATCTGAAACTGAGGCTTCGAGACAAAATGCCACCTGTAGCCAGCAAGCTCTGAGCATGACCATCCAAGGCATATGACACGGTAGTTAACCATGGAGCAAAACTCCTCCCAGAAAGTAGGCAGTCCGTCCACTGAAAAGACCCCTCGTCTGAGGTAGGGGTACTCGGTGGGCTCGGTCAGTGCCTCAATGTCGATCACTGCCGGAGAGATGTACCTCTTTGCCAAACCAATCACTTCCAGCCAACTCGTGCCATCTATGAGAAGAGAAGGGACTGGAGGCGTAGGATAGTCAGTATAAAGCATCGGTCCGAAGTTGCGGATCAACGTAGTGCCACTCTCATCGAGCTTCCTCTCTCTCTGCTCAAGGTATTCGGTGGCTGAGATCCAGACTGGATCGAAAAGTTCATGAGCCTCCTTGCCCTTCTTCAGATAAGGCCTCAGATCATGGATAGTGCCATCAGCAAAACTGGTCTGGACAATGAAGATTGACAGATCTCCCTATCTGAAACAAATGACACTAACATACTGATAACAAAATGCCTCCTTGCATGAGAACCGATTGAGGTTGGCCAGCACTGACTCACTGACCGGTGTAGACTGAGCTGTGCTTATGAGTATTCTTGCCAGTACAAGCTGATCAGATGGTCCCGGAGAACAGGTCACCAAATTGATTGCGGGAAATTGATTACTGAAAGTTGATTACCAATAATAACTGATTGCTAATGATTGACTGCTAATTAGATGATTGCAGGTTGGCCAGATAAGTGAGTTGTTCTTGTTCGGAGACAGAACGTTCACTGATAGTTGCCAATAGTCCTCCTTGTCTCCTCAACAGTACCCTCAGAAGTCATGATGACACATAGTCTCCCATCCTTGCCGTGCAGAAAGTATGTGTATTCAATTTTAGTATGGTTTCTCACGAGGGTCAGTGCATGTTCCATTATCATAATAGTCTGCTGGTTGTACTCCTCAACTGCACTTTCCCTCCAAATCTACAGGAGACTCTAACTGTGTTGGTGCTGCCCATATTCTCGCTAAATTCTCGCTACATCGGATCACCAGCTCGAGACGGGTGACTCTTTGATGATCTAGGTATGAAAAGCTATTGAGTTGATTGTTGAACTGCTGAGAGCTGGTTGCTGATAACTAGCCGTTGTTTTCTGAGTGCTGCATCTTGATGCTGATCAGGAAACTGAACGCTTGCTGATCCGACTGCTGATCTGGCAATTCTTCATCTGGTTGCTGATCCGACTATTGATCTGATGCCTGTCGTTCTGATTGCTGTTTCGCTGGTGACTGGTCTGATTGCTGATTTGCCTACTAAATTGATTGTTTGGAGTTGAATATGAGAACTGAATACTGAGAACCGATTGTTGAGAACTGAGTACTGTAAGAACTCGAGAGTGGTAAGCTTCAGGTACTGCTAAGCTCACCCGAGCCACGCTCTCTAGCATAGAACCGGTGCCATGTAGCTTGTTGTCAGGCCCGTAGAAATAAACTACATACTCAATGTACTTCTTTTCACCGGCAATTCCCACTGCATACTCCCTCTGCACTTGCATGTTGTTTTCCATGTCTTTGAAAGCCTCCTTCTCCCACCCCTCTCTCTTTTCTCTGATTAAGTGTTTTTCACCACTAGGATCTCGTTATCCTTCATGCTTTCCTTTTTGTCTCAATCAGGTCCCCAGCAGTGAACCCCAAGTTCTGGTAGAGGGCTACGGATATAAAAGTAGCTCGTGTCTCGATTGCCCGGTTTTGAGGGTTGCCAGGCCGTTGCTTATTCATCGTTTTATCTGCAGTGTTTCGCTGACGGACCTCTGCACGTTCTACCACGGTTTAGGCACTAATCAGACGGAAATCAAATCACCATTCAGGGGTGGTCAAGTTCTGATGAAAACTTATGGAAGGTTACCGATTGGTTGCCATGTGCCGTAACAATTTGCTGTTTACTCGTGTCTCGCCGCTTTGTCTGGCTTCAACGGTTGAGCATCAAATGACTGTAACCTGAGCACCGAGTGATTGTTGTTCATTGCTGCTTTGGTTTGTCGTATCAGTTTTGTGCCTGCATCGACTGTAGTTGAATGGAATGCAGAAGTGTCTAAATAAATAAACGAAACCTTGAACTGATTGCCTGATTTAGTCTGTCTTGCTTGACGCATGTATATCTCTTTTGAGACCGATAGCTGTTAAAAAAGGTTCTCAACGGCCGGTTCGTTAGTGGCTGATTCGAGTAACTCCTGGCCGAGAGGAGTATCGTTAGGATAGCTCACAGTGAGTAGTCTGTTCTCTCAGATAGAGGTGAGCAAGGGACGTAGTGAAGCATGTAGGACAGCAGGAACAGACCGCCACGCAGTCTCAGTGGACGCTAGACTCCAGTCCAACAAGCCACAGTTGGGCACTTACTCAGAAAAAGAACACTACAACAGCGGGAGCTAGACTGTTCAGGCTCTCGCAAATCCTCGGAGCGACGGCTAAACGTAGCCACAAAACATAGGTCTGGTTTTCGTCTAAATGCAGTAAAATTCTCAGAATGCCCTTGCTCACGGTACTGCTCTGTCCTTCAGAGCAAACGACCGAAACTGACTCGAGTGAATATAACTTACCATTGAGATTCACTAAAGGCAGCTCATTCTCTTTCCATGATACTAATGAGCGGCGATTGGGAAGGCCAGAACAAACTAAGAATTTTGCCCAACTCAAGAAAAAAACCTCACTGATGCCTTTGGCCGTACCTCACTTTCTACGTGATTTTACCAAGCGAGTGGAAAGATTACCCTGGGTAAAGACAGAGTCCAATCTCAGTCTCCATCCAGGAGAAACTTAGCCAATAAGTAAATTACTTTCTTTAGGATCCGTTGCCTTCTGCCCATTGAACGAAGGATAAGCCTGGGGAGACTCAGAGACATTCAAACTGGTTTTAACATGTCATTCCGTTTCTTTTTCTCAATGATAGTTTACGGCCTCAAGCCAATCCAATAAGTCAGAGACAGTCAGCATCGATTAGCAGACCATCCTCATCATACTAGCTTGCTCTAATCGGTCGTCGTTGTGCTTCCTCTTTTCAGGTAATCGTAGGTGTATTTGTCTAAATGCTCATCCGTTCATTCTAGTTCCAATGAGTCCGCAACTCAATCGTGAAAGAGCATGTAAGTTTGCCCAACCGTAAACACGTTCGGTAACAAGAGGACATACAGACTCTTGTAGTCGAGCGCTCTTACGGCTGTATGCAAGGTAATAAACATAGATTAAGACTCTTAGTGACATCAAGGACTTTAGTCCTTGTCCAATTTCCACGCACAACTTGAGAGTAGAATTTTGACTTATCACCGAAATCACAAGAGAGACCAGATAAAATTATCACACAGGTTTAAACTTCACTCGTTGTGTTCCTTGGCCCTGACCTGTTACCTTTCTATTACTCTCTTCTGTAATATCGCAGCTCATACTAGAAGCCCTCGTCCACATCCTTAGCCAGATTTCGGATCACGCGACTGAAGCATGCAAGACGAGTTCTCTCGTTACTTAGTCATTTTCTTATCAACTGACTTCTAGCGTGAAGCCTAAGTGACGATCCCTGCATTTCCAACCACGAGTTTACTCGATTTACTGACGACAATCACCCTCGAGAGCTACTCACAAGCTGCTGGTTCGATTAATGACAAGCTCGTAACTCATGAAACAATTGGTACTTTCCGGACATACTCAGTTATAAAGATGAGATTTCATTACCCTGTCGAGTCTTGACAAGAGACAAGCGTTTTCAGAGGCAAGAACTTTTTACATCGTTAATTATTACTTAGCTCAGAACTCCTGCCAACGTATTTGTGGTCTGATCAGTAGCGCCCATTCAGACAAGAACGTCCTAGTGCCTCAAGTTTTCATAGCTCTCTGGTTAGTCAACTGCTACCTGATAGCCAACGCATATGCATGAATGGCGTTGATGTTAACTGAGAATCACCTCTCCATTACTTTCTCAAGAACCCGTCTGTTAGTGCAACCCGGACAACATGAAGTCTAGCAGAAGCAGATACTCATTCGATCATAGCAGATCTGCCTGGTTGGAGAAGAAGTGAAGTGACTTTGAACTGGAAGACTAGTTCCAATCACTCCTCAAAGTTAAATCGCCTCCCGAGGGTCGCTCGATCATTCATGTTGCTTTATCCTCGCCCCTACTCACTGCGATTCTCTGAGTCAGTGACGGAGGTCAGAGCAGTATCCCAACACCATAGTCCTAGCGAGAAGGGTAACTTCGAATAGGCCAGGTGACAATAACAGCCCCAAACCAGACGTGTATATAAGCCCTCCCACGTTGATAACCTTTTCTCTCTACTTAGATGCTCTATCCCACAACATGTTATGGCGATGGTAACACGCGCACAATTTACTCATGACCCTGCTTTCAAGACAATGCTGAAGATTGCCGGTTCGTGTGTGTACCATCCATGAAACGCAAAGACTGCCTCTGACGACAACTGTATTGCCTAGGCTCCCCTCGTAACTCACACCGCTAAAACTTCCTTCCCGTTGACTTCTCACCAATGACTAATGGTCACTAGTTGATAGCGAGGGGGGGGGGATGAGTCGGATCACTCTTGCAGGAGCTTGAAAACAAATAGCTAAACGCTCCCCCTTCAACCAGCTTAGACCCCGTACATACACGCGCGATGGAGATCCTCTCCCACAACCATTAAAATGCATCAGGTCTCATCCGAGTGAACTCGTCACCCATTGCATTATGTGACATCATGGTTGAAGAGGCACGTATGCTAGCCCTGCTCGCAGCAAGAGCATCACGCTGGAGCAAGGGCGATCGTTGACGTCAATCAGAGTAACACTCTCACCCGGATCATGCGTCCTCTCGATGTGCTGGTTTCTTCTTGCTTTTTCAGACTATACCAAGCTCGCGAGGACGGCTCGAGGTACTAACTTCCAATTGGTTGCCTGAAGGTGCAAGCGTACAGACTCATCTGTCAGGCGATGAGTAGGAACGTCTCCCCAACACTGAGCGCTAACCCTATCTCTCCCTCTGTAACCTCCTCTTTCGTTCCTTCTCCTACCGATGCCACTCACGAATCGACGGCCCTCATACTGGCACGCACCAACTCCCTCAGTTTGGTGGTCTCTAGGCCATGCCACACGGCGATCAAGGACAGGCCCAAGAAGTCTGGCGCGCGGGAACAGATTGAAGAAAACAGCTCCCTGGGTGATCCTCCCCTACCCCTATGCACTGGCTTATCCCTCAGATGATGTGAGGAAGCATTGAGCAGATCTCCCAATTTCACGCCTCTGCCCTTCTTGGAACGCCACGCGTAGCGCATGCGTTCTCTCGTAACCGCTCCTCTTCTTCTCCCACGCGTTGACCTTGTATATCCCCCTTTTCGCACGACACATGTCAAAAAAAAATCGCTTGCGCCATGTCCTTGCCTCAGCCCCTCCGCTGCCGGCCCTCTCGCCACGCGTGTCGATCCCCTCTTGCCTCACACCCGTTTCTTCCCCTTGCTCTGTTTTTCCCCAGTCCCACGGCCTCTGGGCATCAGTTGTCGTGAGCTGGTCTCAGGTCCCTCTTCCACCGGCTTCGCAGCCCGGTGATGCCTCTGGATCTCGCCTGGTCTGATCCAGGACCTGAGGTCCGTCTCCTGGTCCTCCGCCTCGCGCATCTCGCTCTCCCCACCTGAGTCTCGTTCCAGGTGGGCCTGCTCCCAGTCCGCCGTGTCCATTGAGGTCTCGGTCTCATGATACGAGACTGTTACCTGCATTTTCGTCGTCACATCGTCTCTTCTGCAGCGCCTCTCCACACGGTCTTTCGTCTCTGTGATAGCGTCCTGTAGACTTCCATCAGTTCGCATTTCCTCCTCTTTTCCTCCCTCTACGTTGATCCTCAGTCTCAGCTCGTCACCCCCATCATAGTTGAGTATAGCCGTGATCCAGGGTTCCTCCCCGGACATAGGCTTCCGCCGAATCTGGTGGTACCAGTAGCACGGTCTATACCCATGCAACGCCATAGCCGCGTCTTGAATAACCAGAGTTCCGACCCCAGAAGTACGCACTTTGGATGACTTAACGCCTGTCTCCACTACTCCAACCTTCGGCCCCTGACTAGCAGCGCCAATGCAGCGAGCTAGTTCGCAAGTACCCTCATACTAAAAACCGCCCAGTAGCCTAGTTTTTCCCTTCTTTTATAGACTTTTACTGCACTGCGATCCCCATGCTTTGAGCGAAGAGTCCAAGATAGCCTTAGTTTTGGCTTATTAATATCCCGTGAATCTTGGGGATAATAAAATAAATTAAACTAAAGTTAAAACAAAGGAAAAGAGTGGAGCGATAAACTAAACATCGCTAGTCACTGCACACTCAGACCTTTCTCATCTTGTCCCTGTCGTTTAATCCTGCCGTGATAATAATCGCGACCTCCAGGCAGTGGTCCCATAACGGGATACTGACCGGTGCTTTTTTTTCCTTAAAACTAACTACCGCCTATTTCCCTAACGGGTAGCCGCATCCGATGGCAAGGAGGGGACCTATGACCATCCATTCGGGGTGATAAGTCTCCTACCAATGCGGCCGCGGGTCGCCCTCCTTTTGGGGTCTCACCACACGGCGCCAGTTCGAAGCTCACCCATAGACAGTACGCGCAAGATCGGCCTACTTAGGCCGCGGATCGCTGACTCGAAATTCAAACCGTTGGCCTTCCCACGAAAGGACAGGCCAACAGGTAAAAAATTCGAAAATAGAAAACTTAAGTGATAATAATAAAATTAGTAATGATGATGAATGCAGAAGGAAAGGACAACGGCGCTTTTTCTTCTCATACCTTTTTCCTTCACTAGACCCTACTGTATCTGGCCCCCAATACAGCTACCAGGGCCCTACTAGCGCAGAGTTCAGACGAGCAGGCCCAGTACAGATGACATGCAAGGGGTCGGGCCTGACTAGGCCATAAACCGCCACCCAAACTCAAAGCCTGAACTGTTGGCCTCCCCACGAGGTGACAAGTTGAAAAGAGAAGCACCACGTCAGATATCAGCTGACGGAGATATAATAATAATAATAGTAATAATAATATAATAGATAACGACTTTTAGTGACGAACGACTATGGAGCATCGAGTGTTCTCGATTAGCAACCTTCAGTTCACATAGACTAGGCTCTCAACTGCTCATCTAATTTTCCTTTTCCCATTCCTTAGCCTTGTCTTTTTATGACAGTGACCGTTGGTCTGTATACCTGACCGATAACCCAGTAGAAGGACACTCGGCGTGCAGTAGAAAAGACTGCGCCAGTCTTCTCACCTTCGCGTCCCAGGGCGAACCCGACAGCTACCACGGCCACAGGCCGGTTGTGCTCTGCTGTACAGCAGGGCGCCGAGCCTGCGTGGACCAATGGAAAGCCCTGTGGCGCACCCTTTTGCTAAGGGCATGCTCCGACTGAACCGGTCCACACCAGGGTTCAGCCCGGTGTGAGGAAACCCGGGGAGGGGTCGCCTACCGTTCGCTAAAGCCAGGGGCCACAGCGCCTGTCACTCGCTGCGCCCGCATCCGAGGTCCTCAGCGAGCGGCAGGGTGCTGTGATACGTTTTGATCGCCTGTTACACTTCCTTTTGAAGACTGATCTCGGTTAACGTTTTTTTTTCTTTTTTTTTGCTTCCCAAATGACCAGAAAGTATTCCTGAGTTCGTTCTAGCATTGATTGGATGCTAGCCTTTCCCACACTGTGCTCGACCGAAGCAGCGAAGAAATAACAATCCGCAAACGGGATGGATAATCTGGGAGGGAGCTTCCGGGCCCAATTGGAAGCTAAGTCCGAATGCACTCAGACTCTTACCAGGGCCAGATGCATGATGTTTGTCCAAAAGACGGCAGATCAGCCTTCTCAATTACTTCCTCTCTTACTCTCTCTCAGTCATTGCAGTCCTTCTCTCTC
>BFEA01000219.1:6744-17816 GCA_003427395.1 Chara braunii
TCTCTCTCTCTCTCTCTCTTGTGTGTGTGTGTGTGTGTGTGTGTGTGTGTGTTAAAAAAAAAACAAAAACAAATTATCTCTCTCATTTCATTCCTTCCACAAATGATAACAAACCATCCATATGTGATGACCCGACCAAACATGGACTGAAACACATGGCTGATTTCTGAGTTTTGCTCATGGACTGAATGCCTTGCTGAGTTTTCTGCTTGCTACTAAGTCTGTGTGTGTGCACGCTTGCTGGACTGCATGTCTGTCCGAGTGCTGGTTGCCTTGAGTGTGTGTGTGGCCCGTAAGGGTACTTGTTCGTTCGTTGGGCCCTCAGGGCCGATACTTACCGTGGCTGTGGCATTGAGGATTGCAGCGGGGGAAAACACTCAAGTGGCGGGGAAAGAGGCCCGCAGCACTTAAAGCAGCGGGGAAACACTCAAGTAGCAGGTAGGCCGGTACCACACCCTGAAGCGGTAGATGTGCCGGGTACTGGAGGCCGAGCAGAAGAAGACAAAAGTGGCATTTTTAGAGGCCCAGTAGTTGTAGGCTAGGTCTAGGCGGGTACTACCGGTAGTCTGAGTCTAGGGCATGTACGGGCAATATCAGAGTCTGCAATGATGTTTCCCTCCAAAAGGGAGGAGGTACCGGTTGCTTGGGAGGCCGAGCAGTCTGGAAGTCACCGCCCGAGAGGCAAGCAGGCCGCTATATCTCCAGGCCGGGCGAAGAGCCCAGCCTCATTGTCAGTGTGCAAGTTTGGCGACACACTGGTTGGAGCGCTGGCTGGAGCAGCGCTAGCTTGGAGCAGCACTGCTGGGGAAGAAGCAAGGACTTGGACGAGGAAGAAGGACAGGAAGGGGGAGGAGCGCCAGAGGTACTTACCTGGCTATGGTGGCAGCCATCTTCGTCACCTTGGTGGGCGCTGCAGCAGGAAGGCCCCAGTTGGGTTTGAGCCACACCAAGAAGCTTTGAGGCAGAGTCAGGCATGGCGGCCTGAGCCAGAGCAGCCATAGCTGCTTTGGGTTGTCCTTTGGGCATCTGGGCAAGGCCTAGTAGTCCGCCATAGCCTCGGCCTATGAGCGTGAAGAGTGAGGGAGGCGGCCATGGCTATGGTGGACCTCAAGTGATACCAGCAGTAGAAGAGGGGTTTGGGCATCGATTCTGGTTCAGCCATTCAACATTGTATTATTATTTCTTGTGTGAATAAGAGAGGAGGAGATAAGGAGGAAGAGAGAGTTGGGTGAAGAAGAAGAGCTTTGAAATTTGTCTATGCTGGTGTACATCATCTTCTTCTTCTTTCTTACTTCTTCTTCTTCTTCTAATCTTCTCTCTCCTCTCAAGTTCATTCATTTCTTTCTGCAATTGGACGGCATTGTACGATCTGATGAATGTGTATCTCGAAATTGGCCAGGATCATAACATTGGTATCAGAGCAGATTCTACTTGCTGGTGAGAATTGACTTTGCTGCCCTAACCCTGACCTAAGTGGTTGAGGGCAACACTTAGGGTTAGGGTTGGATGTAAGGGAAGTGGGGCAGTGTGGCTAAGGGAAGCTGCCCCCACCTGGTTAGGTTATGTGGGGTCGACATTGAACCTAACCAGGTTGCTTGAGAGTGAGGTTAGGGTGGCGAGACATTTCATGGAGACTTCATGCGGCAACTTGAGAGAGGCGACGGTGAGAGGCACTCGCACCTGGAATCTGATTCAAGGAAAACACTTGGCAACTTAAGGGATGCCCTCAAGTAGGCGAACTTGAGGGTCAGTGGCCATTCAGCATCTACGGACTGCAAGTTGCTACTTTGTTCTTCAGCATCGACGGGGGACCCGGCGTTGCACTTTGGTGTTGGAGTCAGACCCTCCTAGGAGATAGGACACTAGTGTAGGGGTAGCGTTAAAGGGGTCAGGAGGATCACATGAGAGGGGGGTGAGTTCTATTCATCTCGAAGCTCAGGCCACTCAGGTAAGTGTCGTGCACCTACGGGATGTCCATGTATGCGTGCGTGGTATTGATTGTCCGGCTGGGGTTATTCCGGGTTTCTTTCCTACTCCTCTGTGGTCTTGATTGTGTGATTGAAATGTGTGTGAACTACCTACTCACCTGGATGGAGAAACGAAGTATCTTGATTTGAATGTCGATTCCTTTTATAATGCTTTGTCTTTTCATCTCTGAACGACTATAGTCTGTAGGTTCTACCGGAAGTGGAAATTCGTTTTCAGGATGGTAGAGGCAGAAACTTGTCCAAGTGGAACTCCTCTTGGTTGGGACTCGGTCACGACCTACGTGGGACCCCTGGGGACTCAGTGGGACCGGGCCCAAACAAGAAGAGCCCTTGGAATCGAATCTGTTAGACATTAGTCCATGCTCTTCCTGACCTAGATCCAGAGTTTGTTCTTGTTGGTTAGGACACCCACTGCCGAGGGGATCTCGACTGAGACGTTTCGCATGCTTTTGATCGCACCGTCTGTGACTGGACTTGCACCCTATACACCACTCCATTCTCCATTGCTGCATTTAGTTACTCGTTGTCTGATTTTGTTGAATGGACACGGAGCTGGTCAGACTGGACTCGAGAGGACCTCGTATGCAGTCTGATCAGACTGGGTCGTTGGATCAGACCTCTTCTGTGAAATTGTTTTTCTTTTTTTTGGTTTGCTGCTCTCTAGTCCAAATGTAATGTCGCTCCGGCTAGGAGTTTTACCTTCTCTTCTTTGAACTTTTCAGTCTGTTTCTTTTCCTAGGTTCATATTTTGATGCCCGTAGAGACTCGCAGAGGAAGAGAGAGAGAGAGAAGAGAGAGTGAAAACCCCCATCTTAAGGGACTTGTGGAAATGGGCGATGTAAAGGCTTATGTGGCCTTAAAAACCCAACTCTATGCAGCCGTATAGGAGGATAAACCATTGTTCCAAACTCTCTACGAGAAGGCACTGGCAAGGGAAGAGAAAACCGAGGAGGAAAAACGGAAAACCGCTATTGCAGACTGTCCTCAAAACAGTCTCCTCCTTGCCTGACACTGAGGTCAGGAAGGAGATAGTCGCATATGTGCGTGCTCTTATAAATTGTCACCTACTCAGTGACATCCCTGAACAAATCACCAAACTCTCGGCAGAGGTAAGTGAGTTGCGGGCGGAACTGGCCGAAGTGACCAAAGAGCATAAGGATCAAATGGGGCAGATGGTAAATCTGCAGAAGGATCAAATTTTTAATCCTCTCCCTCTACCTCTTGCCTCCTATGCTGCTTACCAAACTGTCCTCGCTCCTCTCCATTCCTCTACTTCTTCTCAAAGTGTGGTTCCGTCGGGACCTACAGTAGGTGCAGACTCTGCTGCCGCTACGGCAAGTGGCGGCGAAGGGAATTCTGCAACTGGTGCAGCCTCGAGTTTAGAAACAGCAATCACTGGTGTCGGCTACAGCAGTCGCTATGTGGACAAGAAGGTGGTTCCCATACCGTCTAAGTACGACGGGAAAGAAGACGTTGAGTCCTGGATCAACTCCATGAGAGCTTACTTCGAGGTGTTGGGAACTCAACCAGTGAGCCAGTCCTTGATCATGGGGACCAACGTCGAGCCTGTCGTACAAGGCTTCTTAGAAGTCCAAGCTACGCAAGCCAGGTACACTAAGATCAATCTGACACAGTGGCTCAAAGCCACACCCATAGCCACGCTTGAGGAGATCCTTATCAAACAATTTAAGGATCCACATGCTGCCGCAAGAACCCGAAAGAGACTTGATGATCTCAAGCGCAGCAAGTGGACGGGCACCATGCATAATTTGCAGTTGTTTGTATGCAAACTTTTTGCTACTCCGGGACTGGAACTGACTACACAATCATGCTTGGATGTTGTGAAAGGAACGGTTCCCACTAGGCAAAGAGCTCATTGGTTACACAGACTGGCTTTCCCTCATGTAGGATGTGGTTAGCCTTGAGGCACAAGACCTCATCACCACAACAGGCTGCAAAAAGCCTATAGGCGGCAGGTGGGTCAGAGGCAACAACCGTTTTGTTGTGCATGACTTGTTGGAGGCCGATGAGGAGGCCTATGCAGACGACCCCACTCTTGGTGACGACCAAGAACAGGACCCTGACACGGCCTACTCTTCAGCCCATGACTCTGATGTGAAAAATGAAGAGGAAAAATTAAATGTCTTTAAAAAGTCTGCCAACGTAAAGGGACCGAACCGGAATTCAGGGAAGAACTATGTCCAACTTCCCAAGGGAGTCAAAATCCCAGCGAAACCGGAGGATGCAGCCACTAAACCATGGGTTGACCTCCTGATCACTGAAAATGCATGGAGGGTTAGGCTCAAGAAGGGGGTATGCCTGCATTGCCACAAACCAAACCATAAAGTACAAAAATGTTATAGGCTGCAGGGAAACCAGAACCGGGCGTAGAGTTGACTTCAGCATCCTCTACCGCAACGGAGACTGAATCTGATGTAAATCGGCAGTCCTCCCTTGAAGCCCAATCATCTTCTGATTCCAAGGCTGAAGTGTGTCATGCTTTGTATGTCGAGCCTTGGGAGGAGTCTGAGACAGTTGAGTTCCACTACCACTTGGAGCATTGGGCTGAGATAAAACATCAGCGTGCCCAAGGGACAATGAAGTTTATCTTCTTCAAACTTCTCATAAACCACCGCTATCTCCGTGTCTTGATTGATTGTGGTGCAACTACTAACTTTATGTCATCACACGGGATACGCAAAGTGGGCTTGGGAATGAAGCAAGTGGCTTTGTAGAACCCTTGCCGGACCCAAGTAGGCAACAAGGAAGTTGTCTCCTTTACGCATGCAGTCAAAGGTGTGCGCATTACCTTCGACAAGGACAAAGTCGTCACCCACGCTTTGAACTTTTATGTCTTTGACAAGTGTCCCTTCGACGTTGTCCTTGGCTTGGGCTGGCTGCAGTCCCAATGCGAATGGACCAAGTGGAAGGAGTCACTTTTCATGGTCAAAGATGCTCAAGGGAACGAGTTTCCCATCCTCTTGGATGAAAAGCACGAGTCCCCAGTGACTTTTCTGAATGCCATGCATTTCTGCAAGAAATGGCACAAGCACAAAGAGGATGAACAATTGTATGTTGCCTTTGTTCTCCCTACTCATGTGCCATCTACTTTTGCAGCTAGTACCAATACTACTTCATCTAGTGATTTTACTCTTAGCCCTTCTACTTCTTTACCTACCCATAATCCAAATGATTCTACTTCAAATTTGGTTGCCTCTATTCGCAATCTGCGACCTGATCTAGGTGACCCTTTTGCTGACCCTTCACCCCCACCGGTCCCAACAAACATCCAAAACCTACTTGATCGGTTTTCAGAAGTTTTGGCTGAACCACATGGAGTTCCGACGTGATCAGTCCGACATACCATCGAGTTGGTCGAAGGTGGTGTTCCTCCAAAGGGCTGCGTATACCGAATGGGATTCAGCGAGTTGGAGGAACTCCGACGACAGATTGATGAAATGATTGACAAGGGTTGGATCAAGCCTAGTGAGTTTGAATTTGGTGCCCCTGTTTTGTTTGTCCCGAAGAAAGGAGGCAAGCTCCACATGTGTATTGACTATCGCGGTCTAAACCGCATCACAAGAAAGAACGACTATCCATTGCCTCACATAGATGACTTGATTGATGTTGCAGGTGGGTGCAAGGTCTTCTCCAAGATCGACCTCAAGTCTCGCTATCACCAGATTGAAGTCGATCGGACAGACCAACACAAAACTGCATTCAAGACACGCGATGAGCTTTACGAGTTTACCGTAATGCCCTTCGGTCTCACGAACACATCGGACAAGCCTCATGGAGAAGGTCCTCCGCGAACAGATTGGTCGGTTCGTGGTGGTATACCTTGATGATATACTGATCTTCAACAAATTCATGGATGAACACATAAGTGTTCACCATCCTCAAGAAGACGCAACTCCATCTCAACTTAGAGAAATGTGAGTTTGGGAGGGATAGCGTCATCTATCTTGGGCATCGGTTGTCTGTCTAGAACCTAAGGCAACCAAGGTTGAGGTCATACACAATTGGCCTCAACCCGCGAACATCCGCGAACTGCGCTCTTTCCTTGGTCTCACATCGTACTACCGAAAGTTTGTGCTCCGCTTCTCTGTTGTTGCACGACCATTGTCCCGGTTAACAAGTAAGAATGTTCCTTATGCTTGGGATACCGCATGCAAGGATGCCTTTCAAGCTTTGAAAGAAGCTCTGGTAAGTTACCCTGTACTCCGCATTGCAGATTCCAAACTGACATTCATAGCTACTACGGATGCAAGCGAGTATGGAATTGGTGCAGTGCTGCAGCAAGATGACGGCGATGGCCTACGGCCGCTCGAATACCACAGCAAACGCATGCCCAACGAAAATGTAGCCACTTCCACCTACATCCGCGAGCTTTATGCTTTGCGTATGGCTTTGGACCATTGGAAGCACTATCTTTTGGGATGCCTCTTCAAAGTGTTCTCTGATCATGAGACTCTGAGGAGGATCAAAGAGAAAACTACCTTGTCCCATACCTTACTTCTCTGGTTCCATGAAATTGACATTTTCGACTTTGAGTTAAGGCACAAAAAGAGTTGTTATAATCGGGTTGCTGATGCATTGTCTCGCCACCCTGAGTACATGACTTGCCTTGTGAATTCCTACGACCTCCGGAAGAAATTGAAGGAGGAGCTCGTAGAGCACACTGCCAAGGATCCGGACCTTAGTCGCATCCTTGAGCAGTTGCGGGCTGATCCCAGCAGTCAGCCTGATTTTCACGAGTATGAAGGACTGGTTTTCCGTTGCTACGGGAACCACGAGCGTTTGTGTGTGCCCAACCATGAGCCTCTCCGCACGCACTTTCTGGACTTGGCTCATGGCCGGAGTGGACACTTCGGCATGGCAAAGACATACGGAAACATATTGATACAGTTTGATTCCTCTGGCATGAAGGGATCTGCTGAAAAGTATGTGGCTGAATGTCAAGTTTGTCAACAAATCACACCATGTAGACAAAAGCCAATGGGGCTACTTACACCCCTTCCCATTCCCGATGGTCCCAGGGAGTCTATCTCTATCGACTTCACCGACATGGGAAAGGTAAGTAAGAACGGCTACTCACAAGTCATGGTGATTGTTGACCACTTCTCTAAATTTCTTAATCTGATTCCTTTGCCATCTCATGCTCCAACTGAATTGGTGATCCGTGAGTTCAAATAGAACTTACAGAAGTACATTCTGCAGTTCGGAACCCCTAAAACTCTCGTGAGTGACCGGGACTCGCGCTTTATCAGTACTGAATGGAAAGACTTCACGTCCCAACTCCCTGGCCTCAAGCTATGCATGACATCGGGGCGACAACCCGAAGCCAATGGCTTGGCTGAGGAATCAACCAGGTTATGTTCCAACTGCTCCGCGCTTTAATCATTCCGGATAAGGAAACATGGGATGAAGAGCTGTATTTCATCAGGGGGTTGTACAACAACTCCATCCACTCTGTCACTGGCATGACACCAAACGGGCTGCATTACGGTTGGCAGATTCGTAATCCGCTCTCCCACCTATTCCCGGAGCAACCCGACAGGCTTGGCTTCAGGGCCAAGTACGATCGCTTGCTCAAAGTTGCCATTGCAGCAATGACCAAGCGACAACACACCATGATCCATCATGCAAACAAGAAGCGCCGACCTTCAGATATTGAGGTGGGAAGTTATGTCTGGGTCAAGATGTCTGAATTTTCAGAAGAAGAGGAAGTCTCACGTAAAGTTCTCCCACTCTAATGGTCCATGGGAAGTTCTGGATGTGATTGGCGAAGATAGCTTTTGCCCTTCATACGTAGTTGCTGTGCCACCTCATCTGCGCACATATCCCGTGTTTCATGCATCAAAATTGTTTCTCCACTGTGATGCTAAGTCATTCGATTACCGTGAAGACATGATTCCTCGTGCAATCAATGACGGACATGAGATAGACAGAATTAAACAACACGTAAGGAAGGGACGCAATAGAAAGTACCAAGTTCATTTCATGTACCACCCGTTGGATGATCTATACTAGATCTCCAAGCAGAAACTGCTGCGCAGCGCACCGCGCGTTGTTAAAGCCTATGAGCGACAAATCGCCTCTAATGGTGCACCTAAAATCTTTGCCAAGCTCACTGCGACATAGTATTCTCAAAATCGCTTTGCCTTGTTTGCCTACGATGCGTTTGTCGAGGACTCATAATGAGTTACTCGCTCGAAGGGACCTCGCTGTTGAGGGGGGAGTAGTGTGATGACCCGACCAAACATGGACTGAAACACACGACTGATTTTTTAGTTTTTCTCATGGACTGAATACCTTGCCGAGTTTTCCGGTTGCTACTAAGTTTGTGTGTGTGCACGCTTGCTGGACTGCATGTTTGTCTGAGTGCTGGTTGGCTTGAGTGTGTGTGTGGCCCGTAGGGGCACTTGTTCGTTCGTTGGGCCCTCAGGGCTGATACTTACCGTGGCCGTGGCATTGAGGATTGCAGCTGGGGAAAACACTCAAGTGGCGGGGAAAGAGGCCCGCCGCTTGAAGCAGCGGGGAAACACTCGAGTAGCAGGTAGGCCGGTACCACACCCTGAAGCGGTAGATGTGCCAGGTACTGGAGGCCGAGCATAAGAAGACAAAAGTGGAATTTTTAGAGGCCCAGTGGTTGTAGCCTAGGTCTAGGCGGGTACTACCGGTAGTCTGAGTCTAGGGCCTGTACGGGCTATATCAGAGTCTGCAATGATGTTTCCCTCCGAAAGGGAGGAGGTACCGGTTGCTTGGTAGGCCGAGCTGCCTGGAAGTCACCGCCCGAGAGGCAAGCAGGCCGCTATATCTCCAGGCCGGGCGAAGAGCCCAAACTCATTGTCGGTGTCAAGTTTGGCAACACACTGGTTGGAGCGCTGGCTGGAGCAGCGCTAGCTTGGAGTAGTGCTGCCGGGGAAGAAGCAAGGACTTGGAGGAGGAAGAAGGACAGGAAGGGGGAGGAGCGCCAGAGGTACTTACCTGGCTGTGGTGGCAGCCATCTTCGTCACCTTGGTGGGCGCTGCAGCAGGAAGGCCCCAGTTGGGGTTGAGCCACACCAAGAAGCTTCGAGGTGGAGTCAGGCATGGCGCCCTGAGCCAGAGCAGCCATAGCTGCTTTGGGTTGTCCTTTGGGCATCTAGGCAAGGCCTAGTAGTCGGCCATAGCCTCGGCCTATGAGCGTGAAGAGTGAGGGAGGCGGCCATGGCTATGGTGGACCTCAAGTGATACCAGCAGTAGAAGAGGGATCCAGACATTGATTCTGGTTCAGCCATTCAACATTGTATTATTCTGTGTAGCACACCAAACATGTTCGGAGCTTTCGGCCGAACGTCCCCCGAAGGTGTTCAGACGAACATATTAAAAAAAAAAAAAAAAAAAAAAAGTTTTTGGTTTTTTATTTTTAACTCGAGTTTGGTTACGAATTTGAGCATACCCCCAAGGCAAAAGTTGTTAGTGTTATTATTTTACATAAAATATAGTTTTTTTAGATTTTTCTGAGAATGTTGCTTTTAAAAAATATATATTTTTTATGTTCGCGTTCGGGGGGTTTTGGCGTTCGTTCGCGTTCGGTCGCGAACGTTTGGATTCGGTCACCGAACTCGAACACGATGCTACACAGGTATTATTATTTCTTGTGTGAACAAGAGAGGAGATAAGAGGAAGAGAGAGTTGGGTGAAGAGGAAGAGCTTTGTCATTTGTCTATGCTTGTGTACATCATCTTCTTCTTTTTTCTTTGAAACGGTTTTCACCTTTGCAGAGGTAGATGCAGATTCCAGGGTTCGATCCCCAGACCTTACCTTACCCATGTACAGTATCGAGTTGACCCCCGAATGTTTCGTGACCTGTGTTTCGTTAGTTGTTGTTTGTCTGTCGCAGGACTGTGTAGATGTAGGGATTCGATTTGTAGGTCTGTCGAGTAGGGGTCACAGCTTTGTACAGGTCGTAGCTATAGGCATTCTGAAAGGTCAAGGTCGTAGCTGCTACAGTCCTGAAAGGTCAAGCTCGTAGCTGCTGCAGTACCCGAAACGCCAAGCCCACAAACTTCCGGAAGTTCTGGAAGCAGCCTTTCGAAGTTTGTCTCACGTTTAGACAGAGGCAAGTGGGCAAGTGGGAAGCCCAACTGCGTTACGTCGGCAGTGCAGACCCATCCAGTCAGCGGTACCGGTCCAGTCAGTCCCAGTCCAGTCCAGCAAGTACCAAGAGGGACTGTGTGCACCATGGGCCGATGGAAAGGGGCACACCAACGAGTTACAGAAGTATAAATCAAGAGGCAGCGCTCAACCATACATTCATTCGCTGCGTAAGCCATGCGGAAGCACTGCTACAGCGTCTTGTGCGAAGGTGGTCTGCAGGTTGCCCGAAGACGAAGTGGGATGAAGAGAGATCGTAGCCATAGTTAGTAGTGGTAGTGCGGCCATAACCGCTGTAGGAGGAAATTAGACAGAGTGTATGTGTGTGGTGGTATTCAAGGTGATTCAGAGTGAGCGAGTGTGAACAGTGGGGTTGGACACAGTGACGAAGGTTGGGATGTTCAGGCGCTGATGCGCCATACCTTGTTGAAGAGAACTTGCATCTGAACTGTGTCCTTGATTTCCATATCTCTAAGCTTTGAGTGGGCGCCCTGTGCCAGTGTGAGTGTTGCATACCGTAACGGTGTAGACTAGAACCAGAACCGACCTCTCTCACAAAGTACAAGATAGCGTAGCGGAAGACTTAGATACCAATGATTCGAACAATCAATGTTGCAATGCAGCCTTAAACATACATCATCATCAGTCCGTGGTGTGAAGGGGCCTGGCGCTCACACAGGAAGAATGTGTCAGTCCCCAACCATACACAGACGAAGAAGAGGGGGGTTAGACGAAGAAGAAGGGAAGGTGGGAATGTCGTCAACACCAAGTCTTCGGTACAGGTCCCAAATAATCCCTCGTCAAATGTCCGAATCCCATGTTGAGTCTGGATCCAATGTCGTCAAGTCTCAAAGTCACAACTCTCCCCCTCTCTCTCGTAGTCCGCAGATACTGAGAAGGCAGGTAGTGAGAGGGTGAAGAAGAGATGGTGGACTTAGAAGAG
>BFEA01000219.1:79446-102987 GCA_003427395.1 Chara braunii
GAAGTCCAGCTGCAGTCCTTCTAGAAGGTTGGCAAGTGGTCAAGTGGAGTGACTAAAGCAAGCCCATGTTGGAGACAAGGACAAGTGGCAAGGGCAAATAGTAGGACCCCAGTGCGACTGCACTGCGTCGTAGGGTTGTCACTATGCAGTCATGGGAAAGTCTAGAAAGTACCAGTCCGGTCCAGCAAGTACCACGGGGGGGACTGTGTGCCTCATGGGCCAGGGATRCRAGGCAAACGAATGCAACACAGAAGTATAAATCCAGAGGCTGCGTCCAGCCATTCGTTGATTCCTGCGGAAGCTCTGCGGAAGCGCTGCTCGGGCGTCTTGTGCAAGGGAGGTCTGCAGATGGCCTGAAGACGAAGTGGGCAGAAGTTAGTGATAGGCTAGTTAGCTGTTAGTGGCCATGCGCCATAGCCATAGATAGTTAGTGAGTGTGTATGTGTGTGTGCAGTGATTGGCGTGCATGGTATCCAGGGTGATCCGGGGTCGAGTTGCGTGTGAACTCTGAGTCGAACGTGTAAGTGAGGGCGCCCAGCGCCATAGCCAACTGAAGTGAACTTGGATTTGAGTTGAGTTGCAAGCTACCATATCTCCGAGTTTGAGTTGGGTGCACAACGCCAAGTTATTCTCATCTGTTGCATGCATGTTTGAGTGTGAATTTGCAAGACTGATTTCATATATACATATATATATATATATATATATATATATATACATATATATATATATTATTTAATTCGAAGTTTGAATATTATTATTATCTATCTCACGCCCGTAGGTGGGCTCGAAACAATGCAGGGGCGGGTGTTAGACAGGCGGCGCGGCCTTTTGGTGCCGCCACGAGACGCTACCCCGGCCCGGTCCTTCGGGACGGCCGTTAAAATTGGAATGATACAGAGAAGATTAGCATGGCCCCTGCGCAAGGCCGACACGTAAAAATCGGGGGCTCCGAATAGAGATTCGTGGCAAGGGTGCTGCAGATGGATTGTCGGGCTGCTTAATTCGGCAGGTAAGTTTACATACTCCCCTAGCGGAGCCCAAATTCCAGGACCACCGGCCTGAGATCGGTATCATCCAGACTGCCCTTCGAAAACATCTAAGCTAATGTAGGGCAGGCACAGACGGGCGGAGGATAAAAAAGCAGCAAAGGAAGAATGGATCCGGACGCCATTCTGGGCTAGGGACGGGCGGGGCACGGAGGTTTAGAGTTGCCAAGTGATTGACTCCTCGGGAGCCCCGCGCGGTGTCGAAGTCATCGGGATGGCCACTGCGACGAACACCAAGGCCAGGGACGATGCGGAGTCGGAGGGGGATTCGGAGTAGGTGCGTAGCGAATCTTAGTACTCATGACCACCGTCCGGTTGTTCACATCGACCGGCATCATGTAGTGATTTCCGGGCTAGCGCACAGTCGGAGGCAGCGAGGCAGCAAGCGCAGTGAAGAGAGAGGGCGGAGAACGCTAACGCAGGGAGGCGTTGTGCGCTGTCGAACGCGGGGGTAGTGACGGGCAGCGGGGCGATGGGCCAGGAACGCGAAAAATGGACCTGGACGGTATGCTGCGCAGGATGCGTGGACAGTGTAGAGAGGGAGGTAGCTATGGCGGGAGGGCAAAGCTATACCCCGCTCGTTTCTTGACGAAAGCAGGCGGGAGAAAGTGGTAGGCATAGGTTTTTGATGATGGCGAACACGATTTTGGCGTTAGTTTTAGTAAAGAGTTAGTGGGTTAGGAGGTCAGTAGAAAAGTTATTGCCCAGAGGTACGGGGAACGAACTATGGGAGAAGTGGAAAAGTTAGGTGCCTCGCTCGATTCTTGATGAAATCGAGCGAAGTAAAAGGTGAAACTGGGATTTGGGATATCGGCGAGCTGAATGGGGAAGTCAGATTTAGAATAAGATTCCGCTTCCAAACACAATCCCATCTTCTCCACATCAGAATCGAGCCTGGGCATTGTGTAAATATGTGCTCTATGGTTTCTCTGTATTTTCGTGAAGGGAATGCCAAGATGCAGAATTGGCACCAAGGGGATGTCAGCCCCCTTTGCTCTAAAGTTGTATGGTCTATCAGCCAATCATTGGTGGGCAAGCAACGATGCACAATCTGCCATTGGAGAGATGCAAACTTGGCTGGTCTTTCCTTAATTCTTTGGAACCAGAGTAGTGGTCTTAGTTTTTCCATACTAATATTTAGATGTTTTACCCATCGGTCCTGCGTAATTGCCATTACATCAACCTTGGGTCTCAGCAGACGATATGATGTTTTGACCATGAGTGATTGTAGTGTTCTTGTTTTACCATGTTGGTTTGTCGTCCAGCACCATTCTCCCGGATCTATAGGGAGTTCTGCTATCGGTAATTCAGGGAAGTAGGCCCACCATTTTGAACCAGGGGAAGTCAATAAAACTTTGATCCTGTAGAGAGCATTGTGAGGTATAAATTTCACCCTGTCTATATCATATTTAGATAAGGAAAAATCCCTTTGTAATTTAATATTAACTAATGACCCTTGAGGATAAATGCACACTATTTGGCCTAAGATCCTTTGATTGTTATTGTCAAAGTCAGATACCCAATCCCCCTCTTGCAGGACTGACCCTTTTCTTAGAATAGCCTCCCATGCTATAGGTACCGAGGATGTAATGTGGTCTAATGAGTCTGAAAGATGATGTGCATATCGTAAAATAGATCTTAATTGTTCCATCGACATCCATCCCTTTTTAATTGGATCCCAGATATCTTTGACTCTCACTACTCCCCTTTTTACCCACGTACTCCATGGTGGGGATGAACTATTGAAGAACTTCCATTCAAGCTTGTGATCCATCGATTGCCAAAAAGAGGTTGTCTTAAAATTTCTTCATAACGTCGTGGCAAGGGCTTGTGAGGCAGTGGTAGTCTTCTCCATGTTTTTAACAGAGCCGCCCAAAAATTATCCAGCACTAGATCCTTAGTCGATTCTCCCCTTACTCCTTCCCTCCTGGATCCTTGATTTGGCCTGGGGATACTCCAGAATCTGTCCTCTATCCATGTCAAAGGGTGTACATTTTCTGCGGAAGGGGGGGCAAATCTTCGAATTTGTTCTAGAGCCATGGGCTTCCAAGGAATTTCCCGAGCAAAATAATTTTTTTTATCCATTGTAGTGATAATGCCTGACTTTGTACATCAGGGTCCAATAGACCTAATCCCCCTTTGGATTTGGGTTGTATAAGTGTGAGCCAGGCCACTCTTGGAATTACCCTAGGGCCTTCTTGATCCCCTCTCCAGAGAAATGCTGTAATTAGTTTCTTTAGCCCAGTAGTGGCCGATTTGCCTAGTGACCAAATGACCGATTTATACCAAATAGAGGCCAGTGCAACATTATTAATGATTAAGGCTCTACCAAAAATTGAAGTGTGTTTACTTTTCCATTGATTCATTTTGTGTGATGCTGGCTTAGAAATCCATTCATCATTAGTTGATGGTTTGCCTTGTGCCGTCAGAGATACCCCCAATACTCTAATTGGGGCTTCCAAAGGAAGCCATTTCACTCTTGGTTCTTCCGGAGGTCTGATTCCATTGGAGTGAAACCACCATCCCTGTGTCTTACTTCCCCAATTAACTACCATATATGATACCATGAGAAACTTGTCCATAAGTGCTTTAACTTCTTTCATGTTATCTGATGAAGCCTCAAGAATGACGGTAAGATCGTCTGCGAACATAAAAGTTATAGGAATGGCTTCCTCTGGAATCCCAACAATCTTTAACCGCTGAAGATTATGGTTACATCTTAAATTCGTCGTCAAGGCTTCCATTATGATCAAAAAGAGAAAAGGTGTTAATGGGTCCCCCTGCCTGACTGATCTTTGTAATTTGATTTCAGGCGAAAGGAGACCATTTACTTGAATCCTGGTTGTTGCGTTGGAATGCAGAATGTTGATCCATTGTCTCATTGTCGGGCCAAAATTCATTTTTTGTAAGCATGCATCTAGAAAGCACCAGTCCACATGATCATAAGCTTTTTCAAAGTCTATGAATATAAATGCGGCGTTGAGTCGAGATTGTCGAGAAATTTTAACCATTTCGTTGATTAAAAGAATATTATCCTGTATATGACGCCCTTCTATAAAGCCAGTTTGTGCAGGATGAATAATATCAGGCATTACTGGTATTAGTCTATTAGCTAATGCTTTTGCTAACATCTTATACACTACTGTTAGTAATGTGATTGGCCAATAATTATTGATGTTAGTCTTATCCCCCTTTTTATAAAGCAAAGTAAGTACTCCCTGGCCCACCAATTCTCCTGTGTGACCAGATTCCTGGACATGTTTGTAAAATTCCATAAGGTCATCCGAAAGAGTTGACCACATGGCTTCCCATAATTCTGTAGGAAATCCATCTATTCCTGGTGTTTTATCTTCTTCCATTTGTAGTAATGCTGTCCAAATTTCATTTTTTGTTATCGGATTTTCTAAAGCAGACCTTTGTTCCGGGGATAAAGATTGAGTTAATGGGGTGAGAAACTGTTTGATCATTTGATCATCCTCCTCTCTATCTCTAGCATTTTTGTCTGAAGTAAAAAGATCCTTAAAGAAATTATATGCAATTTTAAGGTTCCCAGCCGAGGTGGCTGGGGTATCCATGTCCTCTGGTGAATATTGAGTATATAAAGCTTCTATATTAGTTCTCTTTTCTCGTGCTTTGGCTAGTGCAAAAAAGGCAGTGTCCATTTGTCCTTCAGTCTAATACTTTTTGAGTTTCCCTCTGATGATGTGTCCTTGCCAACGGAGTTGCGCAAAGGCCAGGAGCTGTGTTCTCAGGTTTTCGATATCGACATTTTGTTGATTTTCGATCCTGGGATCCTGTTGTTCATATTTCAAAATTCGTTCTTGGATATATATCGCTTTTTTGCCAATACTTTAGAATATTCCTGACATTTCTTAGATAGAAAAAATAGACCATTATTAAACCAAGCTATATATGATTCTTGTTGAGTCTTAGTTGTATGCCAAAATTGCCATACGTCCCGAATATACTGTCTGAATTGGTGAGACAGGAGGAGAGAAGTATTAAGTTTATAAAATCTTCTGCCTCGGTCAGTTTTCTTTCTGAAGGAAAGAAGTACTGCACACATTTTGTGATCTGCTCCTGGCCAGGGATTTTGAGGGAAAATGGTTGTTCCCTGGAGAGCCCTGTCCAAATCATTAGATAATAAAATGAGATCAATCCTACATTTAGAGGGGCGGGAGGAGCCACTGTTTCGAATGCATGAAAAAAGACGTTCTTGTGGGTAAATACGTCTAAAGGAATCAAAAAGATTTTCAGACTCGCACAACCGGTGGATTATATTTTCCTCTTCTTCAATATAGGGTGGACACGGGGAAGGAATTTTCCATCTATCCATCCATCTGTCTGGAGCAGCGTTGAAATCCCCGGCCATAATGATCGGTATTCCTTGTGGGATGCGACCACGAATATTGTGAAAAAAATCAAGTCTTTCTCGTAGATTATTGGGACCATAAACGTTAATCACGCAGACTATTTCTATTTCTAACATCACTAGAGTTGATATCCATCTCCCCTGCTCCTTATCAACTTCCCAATGAACCACCTCAACCCTAGAGTCCGGGGGTACCCAAATGGCTACCCCCCCTGACCCGCTTCTTTGAGCATGTGAACTTATCTTTTGAAAGGGCCAAATCAGATTATGGGCCCTATTATGCGCCGGAGAGTCCAGGAGATGAGTTTCCTGAATACATATAAGGTCTGGCCAAGAGCGACCACCTACTCCTTTAAGTTGCTCCATAATGGAGTGTCGCTTCTCTGCATTTGCTGTGACCAGTCCATTGACATTGAGAGAACGCAGATCTAGGTCTGCAGTTTGTGTAGCACGGCGCCACGAAGGGTTCTTCCCATATAGTGCTAGTAATGCATCCATCTGGAATAACTATACCGGTAAGCTATCTCCTTGTGACGCTTTTGTAAAAGACCCTCAGAGTCTTACCCAGTTGCCTGCATCTAGCTCAGATGAGGGTTGTAGTACACCCTCACGCAGAATAGTGCCTAGAAAAGATGAGACCTCCGATATAGACCATACTGCGTTAGCTTTGATTTTTAGCAACTAGAGATCTAAAAGAGCCATATGAGAGTACCACTTCAATCCTGCTTCTTTGTTATCGTCAAATCTAACAAAAGTGTCCCTCTTGGTCATGTATGCTTTTTCTCCTATATAAGTTAGGGTTGCCTGTGGTCTAGGGTCATAGTGCTTTGTCAAATAATCCTGCAAATCCCTTTTGAAAGTCTTGTCTCCCGTGTGTTGGTAATCTATGTATGTAGTCCATCCTCTGAGAGTCACTCCTTTATATTGGTTCTGACCTAAGGGCGAGAGACCAATTTCCCATTTACCCCCTTTCTTTCTGACCGCGATTACCAGGTTTCCTTTTAGGATTTGCATCTTATTTACTTGACCTTTTTCCAACAAATGCCGTAATTTTTGCCTTTTCCCTACCTCCTTCTCTTTTTCTTGAGGGTTGTTCTGTGGAGTTGTCAATGCAGATTCTGTAGGTGGCATTTTTGTTATTGCCTCCATCTTATCCTTATCCTCTTCAGTGATTGAATTCTCCTCATTGCTCAATGGATCATCCCTACTTGTTTGGACTGCACTGACTATTAGATTGGATAATATCTGTCCCTGTTCATCTTCCGTTTGTGATGCAGAATCTGAGATTAGGACGAACGATGACTGACTGATTGGACTGTCGTCAGTTACTCCTCCATTTCCATTACTATCCCCTGATTCCTCTTTCTCTGTTTGGTTAATTTTCTTTTCCAAATTAGGTGGGAGAAATATTTTTAACACTTTCTAGAATAGTCTTTGACTTACTACATTCCATTGAGATCCTTCTGGCAATCCTTGTTGTATTACCGTTCTCAAGCTCTGACTGCTGTTTAATATTTCCAACAATTGTACATAGGCAGCATCCCAGAACTCAATGGGTTCCAGATCAAAATTTTCCTTTAACTTCAACAACATCCAGTCTGCCAACTGGGCATATTTCAGATCCTCTGGAATCTGCTTTACGTCTGACCCAGGATCCTTCGATGTGTCCTCCGTGGGTTCCATTGATATATCTTCGTAAGGGGCAGATTGAGTTTCTGGTGTGTCAGTTGAAGTTTCCACATCCATAGGGGCGGGTCCAAATGCATCTTGAAATGGATCATTGTCCTGTTCCGACTCTTCTCCCTCCTCTATCTGTGTGTGCTGCTCCCATCCTTTTCCTGCTGTATCTACATTGCCTTCCTCCAATTTCTTGAGAGACCCTGCAGTTAGTTTCAGCTTGTGATTAGTTTTGCTTCTATTTTTCTTTTTTCTATGCGTGATTTGCTTTTTTTTTCTTTTTTTTAAATAATATGCTTTCTAATGAGCTCCTGCCCCACTTGTTCCTTCTTCTCCTGATTCTTATCTACCATTCTATTGACGGAAGGATTGAATCATAATTCATTAAATCATGAGTTGATCCATGCAGCATCATTTGTTGTTCCTCCTGATTCATTTGTGTAAAGAAATGGGGGGGAGTAGATAATTGTAACTGCGGTATATGTGCAGGTTGTACACCATGTAGTATAGGATGGGGATCACCCACTGTCTTTTTCATTGCGTCCTCTAAGTGCACTGCATTCCCCTGCTCCATTAGTCCCTGCTGTGCCGTCAAGTGAACCCCACCTAGTATTGGATGGGGATCACTCACCGTCTTTTCCACTTCATCTTGTATATGTACTACCTTCCCCTGCACAATCAGTTCCTGCTGTTCCGTCAAATATTGATCCGGTTGTGGTCCAGGGAGAGTTTTTGGTCGCCATTGTTGCTGAACATTCTTTGCTTTATGCCTTTCCCCCCTTGTTCGATGTTCTTCTGTGAATGTTTGTGGTACCGACTGTTCCTCACCACTCCCAAAGGAATTCCCCATTGGGAGGGACTCCTCTTTGTCTTTTGGAGGTAAGGGTCTGATGGGTGATTGTGGAGGGGTCCAATGATCCGGGGGTTTTGTGTCCCAGTTCGGCTCCCCCTGACTCTCCCATGTCCAGCCCTTTGCCACTCCTCCTTTGGCATTGCCTTCTATGAAAACCCATCCCTCATGGCCTGGGTCTACTGTGCGCCATAAGTTATTACGGAAAGGGTCTCTAATTAATCTGCCTGTAATTCTGTTTTTCCGTGTCGGGTTTTGTGTACAACTAGGATCCGTGCACATATGTCCATATGATTTGCACCGAAAACACCATGGGCGGAGTTTATGAGCAGTATGTATATGGTATTCTTTACCCCCTACCCTATAGGGAATAATATCATCCATTACAAATGGCTGGTTTGGGGGGTGGTTCAGGGCTAGCATTAAGTAATAATCCCGTCTTGCTACGTAAACTGGGAGGGGTTCAATAAAATCTATTATCTCGTGATTCTCCCCAAAATCATAAATGAAAGCCGCTTGGATCTCAATAGGAATATACCTAAACTCCACCCAATAATGTTCCTCCATGAGTTGATTACGGCATTCATCTGGACCCTGTCTCAACAGTGTCCATGGGTATATCCTCACTTTAGAAAGTCCACAAGGCAATTTTTTCCAATCCTCTATAATTTTTTTGTCTGTTACATGAAGACACAGTACTGTAAAAATTGTTGAGTTGACCGGTTGGATTAGAAAATCTTCAATTACTGCCTCATTACTTCCTTTGAAAAAAGCAAGACTCTTATTTATCCGTTTCACTTTGTCATTAGTTGATTTGTATGCATCGTCGTCGTGAAAGACCCAATTGTTAGCATGGGCCTGATAAACCGCATCCCTTTCTGCCAACTTATGCGTAGGATAAGTTTTCACCATTGCTTTTTTTCCTCCCGCATTTACTACCTTGCATTCTGATGGATTAAGGAATTTTGCAAGGAAAAAAACTCTAACTGTAGGAATGTTGCACAGTGGAATTTGGAGAGGCTGCGTCTGGGAGACCTGACGCTGAATTTCCAAAGATTTGGTCTGAAACGATCCCCTAGCCCTCTGTGCCCATGACAGGGTGTTACCAGGATGTTGGCCAATTTGTTCCGTTTCATTCTCCCTGGATCCGTTCTTTGGCGCTCCCTGTTGTTCCCCCTGCACTATCCTTCCCCCCTGTGTCCCATTTCCACCCTCCTTCTGGTCATCTTGTCCTCCTTGTCTCTTTTCCTGATATCCCCTTTGACTGTACCCCCATTGCCTTCCTCCTACATTTCCTCTGTATCCTTCCCCTCCTCCCCATCCTCTCATTCCTCCTCTGCCTCTTCCCCCACTCCCCCCTCTACCCATTTGAGTTCCCCACACACCTCCTCTTCTTTCCTCTACCCCTTCGTCCCTCTTCCCCTCCATTGTTCGTTCTTCTCCTGTTTGTCCACCTTGCTGCCTCCCCTGCTTTTGGTCATTGATCTCAACGTTTTTTGCCACAAAAGGGGTATCATTATCCACTGTGCTGCCTTTTGCATCTGGAACAGCTAGCAGCCTGTTAGACTAGCTTGCATGCTGTATTGCCGAACATCCAAGGCTGGATTCTGTCACTCTATTAACCGGGCTATTAACCTGGCTTAACTGTTCAATTTGATTTGTTCCTTCTGCTGCACCCGCATCCATCTGACATTGCTCCGTTTGATTCTTTGGTTCCGCTGTACACACCTCCATCTGACATGCCTGATTTGCCTGACATATGTTTGCACTGATATACAGTGGGTTAAGTATGAGGCTGCTTGTCTGTTGTTGTTGCCCTCTCTCCTCTGTTGTCAGAATTTCGTCATCTGAATTGGAGGAGGAGGAGATTGTGGATGGTGTTACAGACTTAGCTGATGTCCCAGTCAAGTGATCAAAAGATAATCGTGATTGTAAGATTGATTTGATTGGCGTATATAATTGCTTCATCGCAAAATGTCTCATGGCTCCTCGAAAAATCAGCATTGAATCAGCCTGTCGTTTACTTCTTTGGACTCGTGTCATTTTGCTTATGTGTCAATCCCACAGTGCCTCCCCGACTGGATGTAAGGCTTTATATATATATGTATATTTATATATATGTATTTTGATTTATTATGTTCAGTGGGAATGTTCAATTTTTTAGAAGTTAATTTTGGACTGGCCAAGGAAGACTGCGGCGGAACAAAATAGGAATGATGGGAACGGTGGAGAAAGAGGTTGAAATGAAAGTGCCACCACTTATCTGTATACCCTGCCAGCTGAAAAGCTGGTGACCATTCGCTCCACTCTCCTGCTGTTGATCGACACCCTTGATGTCTCTCTGAGTGCCACCACTTATCTGTATACCCTGCCAACTGAAAAGCTGGTGACCATTCGCTCCACTCTCCTGCTCTTGATCGACACCCTTGATGTCTCTCTGGCACCTTCCCTTGAACCTCTTCTTTTCCTTATTCTGTTTTTCCTCAAACCATAGAATCCTTATCTTCCCTTCCTCATTTCTCCTCCTCCGTTCCTGACTTTCTGTCTATTCTCTGCTCTTCCTTCTTTCACTTTCTCCGTCTTTGTCTTCTTGTCAAGTCAGCACGCCAATCATCGCAACAATCAGCTGATCCCACTCAATGTCCACTCAACTCCTTAATGAGTGCATCAATCGATTCGCCTGTAATGTAGCGCATCAGGCAGCTCCCTTACCGATCATCGCCCCAACACACCAATCAACGCTCTCAACAGTGCACAGATAAAAGCACCAAAGAGTGCCAATCAGCGCTCCAGTGCACCAATCAGCACGCCAACGTGCGCGCATCAATCCAGGTCCCCTTATCAAGACAGCTTCCCACTTTTCAGTGCACTAGCGCTCCCATCCACGATCACAATGGGCGCACCGATCCCAGCGCACCAGCGCACCAATCAGCATGGCAACTTGTACTCACCAATCAAGGCCCCGATCCCAACGCACCAGCGCACCAATCAGCGCGGCAACGTGTACGCACCAATCAAGGCCCCTGATGAAGACAACTCCCACTGTTCAGCGCACCAGCGCACCTATCCGCACCGACAATCAACGCTCCAATGAAGACACCTATCAGCGCCCACCAGCGCACCAATGCACCATTCGGCGCGCCAATGAGTGCGTCCCAATGAAGGCCCCGTCAGCACCCGTAATCAGCGCGCCCATCAGAAGCAGATGAGCGCCAGCCAGCACGCTCAGCACACCAGCGCTCCCATCCACTATCACAATGAGCGCACCGATCCCAGCGCACCAGCACACCAATCAGCATGGCAACGTGTACTTACCAATCAAGGCCCCGATCCCAGCACACCAGCGCACCAATCAGTGCGGCAACGTGCACGCACCAATCAAGGCCGCTGATTAAGACAGCTCCCACTGTCCAGCGCACCAGCGCACCTATCTGCACCGACAATTAACGCTCCAATGAAGACACTGATCAGTGCCCACCAGCGCACCAATGCACCATTCAGCGCGCCAATGAGTGCGTCCCAATGAAGGCCCCGTCAACACCCGTAATCTGCACGCCCATCAGAAGCAGATGATCGCCATCCAGCATGCTCAGCACACCAGCACTCTCATCCACGATCACAATGAGCGCACCTATCCTAGCGCACCAGCGCACCAATCAGCACGGCAACGTGTACGCACCAATCAAGGCCCCGGTCCCAGCGCACCAGCGCACCAATCAGCACGGCAACGTGTACGCACCAATCAAGGCCCCGATCCAAGCGCACCAGCGCACCAATCAGCGCGGCAACGTGTACGCACCAATCAAGGCCCCCGACGAAGACAGCTCCCACTGTTCAGCGCACCAGCGCACCTATCCGCACCGACAATCAATGCTCCGATGAAGACAGGTCCCACTGTTGAACGCACCAGCGCACCTATCCGCACCGACAATCAACGCTCCAATGAAGACACCTATCAGCGCCAACCAGCGAACCAACGCACCATTCAGCACGCCAATGAGTGCGTCCCAATGAAGGCCCCGTCAGCACCCGTAATCAGCGCATCCATCAGAAACAGATGAGCGCCAGCCAACACGCTTGCCAGCTTCTTTGCACATGTCGTACACGGCCCTCGGTCTTTGATCTGCCTCGTTCACATTAATTCCGCGTTGAGAACCCGTGTTGGTCGACTAACAATTCACCATCATCATCGTCACCTTGGAATCCGAAATTACCCAGCTGTAGTCGTCCTTAGCTCCAACATTCCGCGCGTTGAGAACTAGTATTTGTCTTTTAACAATTCGTCGCAGCAATCAAGGCCCCCGATGAAGACGTCTCCCATTGTTCAGCGCACCATTGTACCAATCCAACCGACAAACAACGTTCAATGAAATATGAAGGCACAGATTAGCGCCAAAAAGCTCACCAACGCTCCATTCAGCGCGGCCATGCTATAATGAAGGCCCCGTCAGCGTCCGTATTCAACGTGCCAATCGGAAATAGATGAGTGTCAGCCAGCACGCTTGCCAGCTTCTTTGCGCAGGTCATACACGACCGTCAGTCTTTAATCCACCTCTACATTCATCTAGTAATCACTGGAATCCGAAATTACCGTGCTGTAATCGTCGTCCGCTCCAGCATTTCGTTTTGAGAACCAGTATTTGTCGACTAATAAGTTGCCATCATCTTCTTCACCTTGTCATGCGAAATCTCCCTGCTGTATTCGTCATCCTCTCCAACATCCTCCAACCTAACGCTGTCCCGTATGGCCACGTGGCAGTGAACCACGATCCCAACACACGGAGCTGTTGACAGAGTCTACCTGACTCATGCAACAACCACACCTCTCGTCCGCAAGCCTGTTGCGACACTCAGAAGCATGACAGCGCTTTCTCCCTTCACTGTCCAGCACTTTGACTTGCGGGTTTCGGAGTGCTTTTGTGATAGATAGATATGTTGAAGAGGTCAATATATACTTCCGGCTCGAGGCAGAGGGGAAGGTGGAACGTGTTCTCCACTTTTTGACTCTCTTGGTGGAAGATAATCTTCCTTTTGACATTCTTTTAGGTATGGATTGGGGGGAAGTTGCAAATGCGGACATAAAGATGAGGGACCATGAGTGTTGGTTGCCTAGTCCGCAAGGTGGAAAGAAGAAAATCCGCCTATTCCATGAATCAGGTAAGGAAAGCAGCTTAGCTCATTGTTGTACGAGTGCCCCCGCGTTCGCCCGCCATGTGAAAAAGTATAACTTGTATGATCAAGTCTTTGTCGCATATGTGCGCCCAGTTAAAGAAGGTGAAGTTAAAGAAGAGGCAACGTCCCCAGAGGTTGAAAGGATTTTAAAAGAATTTGCAGATGTGGCAGAGACCCCAAGCGGTGTTGTAGAACGCCCAATCAAACATCGCATTGAGATTATTCCAGGAAGTCAAAATTCCTAAGGGGCCTATATACGGAATGTCACCTAAGGAGTTGGATGAACTGCGAACCCAACTTGACGAAATGTTGGAAAAGGGATGGATAAGACCTAGCTCCTCACCTTATGGTGCGCCAATGCTTTTTGTTCCCAAGAAAGATGGTGGGTTCCGCATGTGTATAGATTATAGAAGGTTAAATGATATAACTATTAAGAATGTTGAGCCATTACCCCGAATGGATGATTTGGTGGATAGGGTACAAGGTAGCAAATACTTCACTAAGATTGATTTGAAGTCTGGCTACCATCAAATCGAGGTAGAGCCAGAAGACCGATACAAGACTGCCTTTCGAACAAGGTATGGGCACTATGAGTTCATTGTGCTGCCCTTTGGTCTTACGAATGCACCTGCAACCTTCCAAAGAACAATGAATGAACATGTTTGTGAATGGCTTGATAAGTTTGTCGTGATTTATCTTGATGATAGTTTAATTTTCAGTAAAGATTTAAGAGAACATTGTGAGCACCTTTGACTTGTGCTAAATAAATTGCGTGAGACAAATCTGAAGTTGAACCCTAAGAAGTGTGAGTGAGCTAAGCGTCAGGTTTTATATCTAGGGCATGTACTTGATGGTGACGGTATTAAACCGGAAGACACAAAGATTGCAGCGATTCGTGATTGGCCTAGCCCCCGCACTTTGATAAAGTTGCAGTCGTTCCATGGGCTAGCTAACTATTATCATAAGTTCGTTAGACACTTCACGATAGTTGCTGCTCCCCTTCGCAGATTGTTAAAGAAAGAAACTATCTAGAAGTGGGACTCAGACTGTACAACTTCGTTCAAGCGTTTAAAGAAATGTTTGATTAATTATCCGGTTTTGAAAGTTGTTGATCCTTTTTTGTAGTCACAACCAACGCCAGTCAGTATGGGATAGGCATTGTACTCCAACAAGATGACGGGAATGGATACAGGCCTGTGGAGTTTATGTCCCGACGACTACCTAACGAGAAGGTCGCCGCTTCTACATATGAGAGAGAGTTGTATGCTCTCCGAGAAGCCCTTAATCATTGGCGACACTATCTCCTAGGAAGGCACTTCAAAGTGTATTCAGATCATGGGACACTTCGCTGGCTTAAGACGCACGCCCGGATGACACCTAAGTTGACTAGGTGGGCCGCTGAGATTGATCTGTATGATTTCGAGTTGAAGCCAGTTAAGGGTAAGTATAATGTTGTCGCCGACGCATTAAGTTGGAGATCTGATTTCTTCGGTGCCATTGTAACATATTTAGATATGGGCACCGATCTGCAAGAGAAAATTAGGAATGCGTATTCCACAGATCCTGTCTATGGCGCTATGATTAAACGTGGGCAAGAAGCGTCAACATGGTTTCCTGACTATCGTATCACACAAGGACTGTTGTTTGAAAGAACTGATGTGCATGATAGGCTTTGTATTCCAAATGTAGAAGAGATCAAAAGTTTGATCTTAGGGGAATGCCACAACACCGAAGGCCATTTCGGGTGGAAGAAAACTTACGCAAGCCTTTTGCGTTCTTACACCCGGCCTCGCATGAAACCCGACTGCATCGCATATGTGCAGAGTTGTCAGGTGTGCCAAAGAAACAAGAGCACCACGCAACCTCCCCTTGGTTTACTTAAGCCTCTGCCTATTCCAACAGGTCGTGGAGACTCTGTGTCTATTGACTTTATGGACACCAAGGTAAAAAGCAGGAATGGAAAAACGCAAGTCATGGTTATTGTTGACAGATTTAGTAAGTATGTTGTTTTTGTAGCATTACCTGCGGAAGCAAGAACCGAACTGGTAATCCAGGAGTTCCTTAACCATTCGGTGAAAGATTATGGGTATCCCTTGACAATTCTAAATGGCAGAGACACAAGGTTCACAAGTGAACAATGGCAACAACTAATGAGCGTCTATGGCTCTAAATTGACTATGTCTTCAGGTAGACATCCTGAGACAAACGGCCAACCTGAGCAAATGAACAAGATTTTGCAGCAGACGCCGCGTATGTACATCCGTCCCGATCAGATTGACTAGGACGAGCATTTGCCAAAAGTTGCTAGTGCTTATAACAAATCTTTTCACCTATCTACAGGCAAGACTCCAATGGAGTTGCATCTGGGATGGCGTCCACGCAGACCTATCGACCGTCTGAACCCGGATCAAGTACATAAGCTTCCACTAGGAACAAGTGAGTTTGCAATACATTACCAAAAAGATATAGAAAAGGTAAAGGGAAATATAATAAAGGCACAACATCAAATGATTGAACAGGCAAATAAACATCGAAGACCTTCTCAATTTGTTGTAGGTGATCTAGCATGGGTTAAGTCTAAGGAGTTTGTTCCTGAGGAGAACATATCTCAGAAGCTGCTACCCGCCTACAGAGGACCTTGGCAGGTTCTAGATGTGATAGGAGATGTGGATGGACCTTCTTACGTTATTGAGATTCCCCTGCACTTACACATGTATCCAGTGTTCCACGCCTCAAAGTTCTTACCTTGCGTAACCAATGAGCTATTTCCCGGCCGCAGATCGGCGATTCCACCAAGTATGAATGAGAAATATGATGTGGACAAGATTATTGATGAGAGTACGTTTCAAACTGGACGTAGAGGCAGACCCCAGCGACAATATAAGGTAAGATTTGCCTATCAGGACCCAAGTGAAGATCGCTGGTTCACAAGAGAGGAGTTAATTGAGTTTGCACCTCATATTGTATCTGCATATGAAAGAGCAAGGAGAGGAATAAGTATCATAGATAGATGAAGGTCTTCTCAGAGGACTTCGAAATTAGGCCGGCGAGAGTAAAAGGGCCTTTACCCGATTCAGGGCCTGAATGACGAATTCAGCATTGAGGCATCGTTCGGCCAGAACCTAAGCAAATCAAAAGGCATGTTCTCTGAGTCAAAAGTCGCATCCTAACTAAGTGAAAAGTCACGTCTAAGGTCACAGTTGTGCCCCTGGACGAACAGTCACAGTATTTAGGGTTTGAGGGTCATATCTGTTCATCCAGGGGGTGTGCAAGTCATGCCTGTTCGTGCAGTGTATGTGTCTGTTCGGGCAGTAGGTGTGTCTTTTCAAAAGGGAAGTCAATGGACAGGTCCCAGTCTGACCAAAGTCCAACAATCAGTCTAGATTCAAGGCAGAAGTCCGAAATTCAGGCCTAAGGGCCGCAGCAGCAGCAGACCCTGAGGGAAAGGTACTGGGACACTCTACACAGTCTGGGACAGGGAAAAGAGTTCCAAGGGAGGCTGATTCAGGCCTCGGTAGGCCAGGCCATTGGTATTAAAGAGCAGGCCAGCCTCCCACACGACAGATTCTCCAGTAGCATTGATGCGTGGAAGTGCTGTGGCACTTGTGCGCTGGCTGGCTGGATGAGCGCTGGCAGGAGAAGCTGCGCTAAGAGGAGGAAGGTTGGCGCTGGCTTGCAAGAGGGAGACATAGTTGCACCAGCATATTAGTACTAGTAGTAGTAGTAGAAGGGTTCAGTGAGTAGCATTCAGAGTAGGTTCTCGTAGACAGGGAGTGTGCATGCGTGTTGAGTGAAGGGAATCAGAACAGGGATCTTGAGAGAAGGCAAAGAGAGAAGAGACAGGTTATGGTGCTGGATATGGAGGATACTTACCTGTTGGCGCTACACTGGCGATCTGGGGCAGACGCTGGCTGAGCCAGGCCCTGTGTGTATGGATTGTGTGAGGGAGAGACATGTACTTTGTAGGCGCTGAACTCGTGAACTTGAGATACGCTTTTTTTTTTTCTTTTTTTCTTTTTTTTTGGCTGAAATCAGAACCTCTCGGTTCTGGCTCCTACCATTCTGGGGAGGAACAGTCCGGTTCCTATTCCCCCGGCAAGTCAAAAGATAGTACACAGATAACTCACCCACGCTCCTCCCCATTAAGGTTGAGAGGCCTGAGCGGGCGGCATTGATTATTTCCCTCGGGAAGGATGTACCGCCCCTCACCCCTGCCTAAGTTAGCCTGTTGCAGCTAAACTTTTATGTGGCTTTTGCGAACCTATTCTGCCCCTCGTTGCTCCTCTCAGCTCGCGGGCTGTCAGATTCTGCCTGTGTCTCTAGAGCAACCATTGAGCTCCCTTTGTTGCCCTGGTGCCGTTACCAAATCAACCCCTGGCCCTTCCAATGGCCCTTCCATCTGCTTGACAACAGTCCTTGAGGAGTTTCTTTTAGTCTGCGCCATACCATTGCATATCCACCAAGGCAAGCTGATGGGGGGGGAACGGGTCCGGGAAGTCTGCAGGTGAGCGCAACGGCACTGCTTGGTCCACTTTCGTCCATTCCCTGAAGCAGATGCAGTAGTCTCTCTTGAAGTCCGCCTGTTCCTGACCGGGGGACTGACCTCCATCCCATCGGATGTAGGCAATCCAACCCCCATTTTCGCTGCCCAGCCAGTCCCCTAAGAATTTTTTAATTGCTTGTGTGATGTCTTTCTTTTGGTGGCACCTCTGTAGTTGGTTCTTTTCCTTCTGCCAACGTGAGAGGAGATCTTGTTGTATATACTGTTTAATTATTTCCGTAATTTCCTCTCCTTCCATTCGGACCCCCTCGATGTGTAAGTGCAACGCTTCCTCCAAAAGGCCGCTCTATCAAGGGCTTCGCCGTGATAGCACGACCTCTGACGAACCTGCTACGATAGGACCAGCCCCTCAATTGGGACGCAGAGTGCGAACAGGCCTTCACCACCCTCAAGGACGCTCTGGCAACAGCACCTATTTTGATCCGGCCGGACCCTACGAAGCAGTTCATTCTTATCACGGACTGGCAGCCAGAGGCGATTTCCGCTATTTTAGCGCAGAAGGGGAACGACGGCCGAGAACACGTCATCGAGTACTCGTCTCGTACAGTACCAGACGAGCGCATGAATGACTCAGCTCCGCAAGGTGAATGTTACACAGTGGTGGGGGATTCAACACTTTCATCCGTATCTCTACGGACATAAGTTCCTCCTTGTAACCGATCACGAGCCATTACTGGCTCTCAAGAAGCTCACTAATTACACGGGTATGATTGGATGGTGGGCGGTGCGCCTACAGGAATACGACTTCGACATCATCCATCGAAAGACAGAGAGGCACGGCAACGCGGACGGGTTGACACGTCTGCATCGCCCCGCTAAGGTACCTCAGGGTGAAGAAATCATTCCGTGGAAGGAACCGGAGTCAGCGAACTGACCCAAATACGGACAAGTGGCAGTCCTTCCACGTGGCAAGAAGCAGGCAATTGGCAATGGGTGACAGAGGTAATCTTGCGACTCCTCTCTCTCCCCTTTCATCCTCATCTCTTCTTTCCCTACCCGACAAATTTTGTTATTTTTGCGAAGCAATCTCACGCGTCTACTCGATTCCTATGCGTCCTAGTGGGGAAGGGTATGCAGAATGGATAGATTGTCGGCAATGTGTCGCACGAGCCCATGGCTCATGTATCCAGTACAAAAATGACGATAAGCCTTGGTTGTGTCCCTTGTGTCGGGTTGATAAGATCCTGACAGAGGCTCGATTTCTTGACGCCACGTCAGAAGGGCTAGAGAAGACTCGAAAGTTTAGAAGGGCCGAAGTTTGGATGAACATTGCGTTAATCGCCACCTTGGTAAGTAACCCCCTCCAGGACTTCGCCAAGGAGGACCGAAGGAGGGCCAATGAAAGAGCTCGGGACTATCGCTGGAACGAGGGCTGGTTAGAAAAACGAAAAACGGATGGTAGTGGGATTTGGATGGTAGTGCCGCACCCGTTCACGAGGTATGACTGGGTTAAAACGGCGCACGAAGAAACTGCAGCCCATTTTGTCGTCCGAATCACGGAAGCGGCAATCAACAAGAATGAATGGTATTGGTCCAATATTCGCGATGATGTGAAGTTCATCGTCGCGAACTGCCAGGTCTGCGCTGCTGACAAGGCGCCGATTCAACCACCAAGATCGATAGTACCGACGGTAGTCGAACGACCTTTTCAAAGGGTTAGCATGGATACTACCGATATTGTGGTGCCCCCTGGACCTAATAGCTACGAATATTCAATCCTGCTAGTATTTGTAGACCACTTTTCGAAGTGGATCGAGGCATATCCGTGTCGTACGCGACAGGCGGCTGAAATCACGCGATACGTCAACCGGTTTTTAGGGATGCATCAGGACACAGAGGAAATCCTGACCGATAATGGGGTAGAATTCAGAGGGGAAGTTTTAAGGAATCTGGTCGTACATGGCGTCGCCATCCGGAACACTGCACCCCACATGTCATAGTCTAACGGCCTGGTAGAAAACGCAAATCGGGTCATAAAGACAGCGTTGCGACGAAACATCGCGGCACGGGATCCGAGGCCCTGGCCCGATATCGTAGATCACATCTTTGCGGTCCATCGGGGAACGCCTCACGAATCAACGGGCCTTAGCCCCTTCCAATTATGAACCAATAGCGTGGCTTGTGTCTCGATACCACGCCTCCCCAATGAATCGTCATTGAACCGACGGCCCATAAGAGCCACGGTGCGTGACAAGGCCAAGCGGCACATGGAGCTGATGGAACGGTCCCTTCCCCGATTAGCCCGAAAGCGCCAGAAAATGACCGAGTTGGCCCACGACCGACAGGTCCGTAGCTACGAGGCCCGAAATGGGAACACATGACCATGGCCCCAGTATAAATTAGGGGACCTGGTGCAGGTGAGGAAATGTGCTCGCCAAGGAAAGATAGCGCCACGATTCTTCGGGCGATTTCGTTTGATCGAGCTCGGTCCGAACGGGGTGAACACCGTGCGCCTCGTGCCAGAGGTCTCAGGAAGCCGATCGGCTCGACCGATCGTCCGTCACGTGTCCTATCTACGTCTTCTCCCTTCCTCTCCATCTCCAGCTGTGTCTGCTTCCTCCTTCGCTACAGAGGAGGACGACGACTTTTTATCGCTTTCATCCCTCCCTTCATCTCTCGCCCCTGCCCCGTCCCCATCCCCATCGCCATGAGTTTTCTCACTAAGTGAGCTCTCGGCGATCACATGCTGGCACCACGTGGCGACACTTCGGCAATTCGGCAAGTTTGTCATCCGCGGTTCAGTCCAGATCTGCTCCGACTCGCGCAGTTCTTCTGCACCACCGGGGTATACGCGGCGGCGGAGTTCCGGTTCACTTCAAACGATCGTGTTGGCAGAAGCGTTGGCTGTTCGACGGCTGTCAGCTCCGGGAGTTAGCCACGTGTCTACCGTCGTCATTTTCAGCGGTGATATTGTCGCGATCAACCCTCTACGACACACGGCCATTCGGACGTCGCGAGGGGAGTGGGGCCAGCAGCTGGCAACGAAGTGGAATCATTAGCTTACGCGCCACGACGACAATCTTGTCCCCACGGACGGGATCGAAGTCGGAGGGCTCCGAACGTCTCGGCACGAGCCGGCGGTGGTGCTTCCTGAGCTCACCCCCTTCCAGCATCCTCAATGAACCGGTCCCAGATCTCGACCTTCGCTCTTCCCTCTCTCTTCCCTACCTTCTGGCAGTCTGATCTCTACCCCCGTCTCTCCTTCTGCTTAAAGCCCCTCGCCGTTCCCCTCATCGAACCAAGACACTGGGAGATTTGGTGTGAGCACTACCTCACTCTTTCGCTCTACCTGGTCGAAGTGGAGCTGACGTGGACCCGAGACAGCGAACATCGTGCCACGAGGGAGAGCGTGGAGCTGCTAGTTATCCAGGCCTGGAGGATGGAGGTGGAGAGTGATCTTCTCGGATTCGTCTTCGGAGCAGCAGAGCCGGACCATCGCCAAGCGATCGTGTGAGAACTCACGATCCCTCTTGCGCAGCTCGTCGATGACCTTCCCCTCGATATCATCTCGTAGTGCGACGAAAGTCCAGTGCCGCACGTCCTCCAGCGAAGATTGACGCCCTACCTGCAGTGGTCGGCCTGCTTAGAGGATCGGACAGGAGGTGGCAGCTATCCATCGCGCACAGAGTACCTGAACCCCCGAGGGATCATGCGAGGAGGAGACCTCAGAAGAAGCAGGAAGCTACAACGAATACAGCGAGGAAGAGTCGGGTGAAGAAGAAGAAGAAGAAGAAGAAGAAGAAGAGGATCAGTTGGAGGAAGAAGAGGAGTCTGAGTGGGAGACTTTTGGTGAAGAGGCGGATCGCGCAGAGACTCAGGAGGAGGATCCCGAGGCGGCACGAAAGAGAGAGGAGATCGTAGCCGGGAAGCAGCCGCTGGAGTTCGCAAGTGGTGTGGATCTGCCGATCCCGAACGACCCCACCAAGGATCCCAAGCCGCCCAAGAACGACGATGGGGACCCTCCTGCCGAGACTTCGAGCGCACAGGCGCGCAGGCGACGGAGCAGATCCCGATCCCCATCCCCCCGTCCCCCAGTTCGAGCACGTATCGATGCGGGGCATCGGGCTTCGTCCCTGGTCATTATCCCGCCGTCTCCTTGATTACCTTACCCTCCACCAGATTACCATCCCTATCTCTTTCCCTCGCAACCCCTTCCCTATTGCTACCTTCCGCCATTTCTATGCCACCCGCCTCGCCGTCACGGTACATCCTCACGCCTCTACCAGGTGCGCCACCCCTGTCTTCTGTCTCCATGTCCTGCTCTTCAGTGTCGTGTGGCGACGCCACAACATGATTGAGGTTTATTGCATGATTACGGGGACCATCCCCGCATGCGAAAACCATGATCGATTCCGGACGGCCCTCCTTCACACCTTCACAACCCTCTATCACGACTACCTTGCGTCTCTCCCCTATGGAGGTACCCGTTTTCCGCGCTTCCATCGGTTCGTCCGATATCAGGAGCTTCCGGTGACAATCGCGGGATTGGAACGCTTTCTACCCCTACTCCCGACTGACCCGCCCCCTCAGCACGCCCCCATGTACCGTCTTCCCTTTCCCCTTCCTGCTAGTTACTGATGCACGGATGCATGGCACATGTCACGGCGATGGCACGAACAATCCCCTCCTTCAAGCGAAGAGAACCCTTCTTGAGGAATTTATAGGATAGAGCCACGTATGCCACACTGGATGACTTCCACACTCCTATCACACGGTAAGTGGCAACGAAGAGCTCCGTGTGTCGATCGATTAGAGAAATCCACACGTGTCGCGATGTCAAGCAAGCGGGAGCTTGCTTAAGATTGGAACCCTCTGGGTGTCACATATGTGACAAACCACTTTCTGTTCCTCGCGATTTTCTGCACGATGACAATGAGGGGTCCTAAGATGGGAAGGTTGGGCCAATTACAAGAGATCGGGATCGGAGAGAAAATTGCATCGGTGTCCTCGTTTCTTCGTCTTTTCGCGTCACTTCTTTTTGGATGGCTGGGTTCAGAGCCGGGCAAGTCCCGAGATGGCCGATTGAGTAGCTGTCGCGCCGACAAAGGCGCGATTAATAATGTTTGACGTCGCTTCTCTCTTGTTCTGTTGTCGGGTTTTAGGCGCGAAAATCGTGCGGGAAGTTTTGCTTCATTTTGAATTTCTTTTTCGAATCTTGTCGAGTCCTCGACGGGTCTCGGAACTTCGGACTTTCTTTCCGGAATTTGTGCTTTTTGCATTTTCGCATTAGATAGGAATTTAGGAATTTAGGATTTCCTTTTGCCGCGCAACGCCTTCTGCTTGCGCGCTTCTTTTCGCGACTGCAACGGAGCTCTGATTAGTCAGCGCCCTTAATCTTGCAACTGTAATTTTGGGCGGGCGCCATTGTAACTGTATCTTTCTTCTTGAGCTTCGTCTTTCCCGCTCTCTCTTTCCCTTTTGCTGTGCCTAGTTAGCCCGCGGCCTGCATGCTCGGATCGATGCGTGGAGAGTGGCTACGTCCCCCACGCCGCGATCTGGCCATGCAGAACGTAGGCGCTCCCTCCCCTGAACTCCTTCCTAAGTCCTTGCAATTCCGTGTTCTTCGCGCATGCATGCACACTATAAATTCCGGCCACGCGATTAGATCGCTCTCTTAACCAGTTGTTGGAAGCTCGGGGTAGCGCGATCAGTGGGGGTCGGCTCACGAGTGAAGTAAGAAGTGAGTTGAAGTGGGAGTCGGGCGACCTGACGAGCTGGTGCCAAATGCGCGGGGTTGACGAGTGGGGCTACGACGGACTGTAGCGCGCGGGTGAACCTAACGAGTGCAGGAGGACTAAGCGGGGTGACGACTTCGTGGGTTGGTGCGTGACGACGGACTGTCCGCATTGGAGAGAGAGAG
>BFEA01000219.1:103083-124444 GCA_003427395.1 Chara braunii
GAGAGAGAGAGAGAGAGAGAGAGAGAGAGAGAGAGAGAGAGAGAGAGAGAGAGAGAGAGAGAGAGAGAAAGAGAGAGTTGAGGTTGATGGACGTGGATTTGCAATTTTCTTTGGCTCTTTTCCTTTTGCTTTGTAAATAAGTTTTGACTTCGGCTCGAGCGATTCGCTCCCGTTTCCCTTCGGCATCTTTGTTTCAATATTGGTCCCTGTATGCTATCCCATTCTGTCTCGGTCCTCCCTCTTTTGCGTGTATGGGATAAACTAGCTCGGATGGAATGATATGCTTGTCGTTTTTGCCTAATCATCATCATTGCTTGTCACTTTGATCCGCTGTTAGTATGGTAGGAGTTCTAATGTTGTTGCGATGTCTGATGTGTAATGACACCTTGCATGCTCAGAAATGATTGCTTGTGGGATCACCGAGTGATTAGATGATTGGGTAGTCGTCCATGACACGTGGCGATTTTGCATGAACAACTAAACGCTCACCTTTCCCAGGTACAAGTGAACACCCCGCGGGGAGACGTGTAAGCGCGATCTGATTTGCACAGCCTTCACGTATCCACGCGCGACAATTCACGATCATTAACGGACCTGGCACCTCCGGTAGGCGGGGAAATTTCCCTTCTTTCACGCACCTAAGCTGGTAGGAATTTTCGATACCATATCGGGAAATCCCCTTGTTAGTTAGATGCGTGCGGAAGGCTTCCACTGCGCCGTAATGACAAGATGACGTACACAGGGGACTCAGGGTATTTCGAACCTTGGGTAAGAGAATATCTTACGCAGAGACACCCGAAATTTCCCTGCCTAACCGAGAACCGATTGTGCCGCAGGGAGTTTCGTTGTGCCGTAACCAGCGATCCAAGGTGCCCCGATTACCCAACTACGTATAACACACAATACTTCATATCTCCTGGCTTTGTCGTTGTCACTACCAATTTCCCTCCCTTCCGTCTCCTCCTCCCGTATCACCAACTCACTGTGGTACCTTGGAATTCCATCGCCCCGTATTGGCCCCGCACGCCGTGCAGAAATTGCAGACGGCCCAGCCACCACCGAACCCCTGGAACTACGGAGCCTAACCATAACGCGAGGCGACAGACGCCACGTGTCTACACTTGAAGGACCGACTCATAGGAATCGCAACCCTCCCGAACGGGCCTGTCACGAATCGCCGTTACCAAAACAGACGGATCGGTTGACCCTTGATGCACCGCGTATGCCATCGGCCTTATGTGGCACGACATCGACCGCCGTCAGACCGGAAGTAACCCGTCCCTTGGCCCCATTGCATCTATGCCCTTGGACCCTTGCCACAAGAGATCTCAGTTCCGACCTGGGACTCCACCCCCACTTTCCCCAAAAATCCTTGGCACACCCCTTTTCGCACTTCCAGGCCCACATACCACTCCGATCAGGAAGTCGCGCCGGGCGTGAGGTTGGGTGTCACACCATAGGAACCATATTGGGGTTCCACATACTTGGGTTTCCCACATTCATGTTTCTAGTTTCTAGGCCTGCCATCCCTTGCATCCCCATCCCCATGCTACCCATAGCAGCCAGCTCCCTTTCCTTCTCCTGTCTAAAAGCACCGTACTTGTACTGTCGCCGCTTTCCGAATCACAACGCACACGCGATCAAAGCCCCTAAGAGTCTTGTTTAAACTCGGGATAACACTCATCTTATACAACCGAGACCCCATCTCGCCCTCTTGGTAATCAGGGCGAGAATCACTCGACACAACGTGGCGAGCAATTTCTCGCAACGGCCCAAGTATTCCATGATATTCCTCCTCCCCGTGATGCGGTCTGTTGGGGACAGTCATACGCCATATAACACTACCAATCATCTCATTTAGGACACACCGTTGTCTTCGCACACCGCACAAATCCCTAAAGATTCGCATGCGCCTTTTCAGGTGTTGCGATCTCGCCATCCTCATGACCCACACCGATCACTCCTCAACCAGACCACCTCACACTCTCCACTACTCTCTCTCTCACACACACACAAAACGGTTCCTCGCTACCCAAACAGGTAGCAGATAACCCTACGACCACTCTCACGACACTACTCCGTTGGTTGTCGCGTCTTCCCGGAAGCAAGGGCAGATAATAACGAACAGGTAAAAAACCAGCTCAATGGAGAGCTAGCATACAGTGTCGAGCCAAACACCATTTTACAAAAAATCACGCATACCCCTCGACACATTTCAATCTGCGTGTGTAACAGATCTCTTCATGAGGGTCCCTCCTCCATCGTATGATCAGTGAAGGGGGCAAGCCCCTTCACTGGCTTTTATGATTCCTTCCACGCTTTCCTCTTTCCCTCTCTCGTTTCCCTTCCCACTCACTCCCCATCTTACAGCCATAATCCCGTATCAAATCGGTCCGCTGTTCTGGCGGCTTGTTGTCCCTCCTCGCCATAACATACAAGCGAAGAAATACCGTAGTATACATGAGCCTGGATACAACAATGAAAATCGGCGCCTCCGTACTTCACAAACGAAGCTGCAAAAAAAGAGAGAGCAAAAGACCTCCGAGTAGTTCTGATATAGCTGCACATCACGGTTGTGATTGAGGTGCTCAGTGTCGGCGCCCAACGGTCGAATCAAGGAGCACAGATCGTGATCCAGGTTCGAAAAGGTTGGTGCCAAAAAAACTTTTTGTTCCCTCGATTTTTTAGACAGCCTGCAAAAATCTTTTTTGAAGTCCCCCCCAGTCCCATAGGTGCCCAAAACAAATTCCCGGTCCAGAGGCTCGAAGTCCCTACCCCTTCCTACCTACCTGACGGGTCCTACTGGCCCGTGTGGGATCTACATATGCCACACCCCCCTCTCCTTGAAAGATCGAGTCTACCGACGAGGGCGGAGCTGTCGATCTGAGGGTGGGATCGTAGTCAAAGTGGGACGGTTAGGTTGCTGATGTGAAGCTTTGGCAGCCAAGCGTCGGCGCTCGTACTTAGCCTAGATGTCTGGCGCATAAGTCTTCAAAGCATCTTGGGATATACACCGTGTGTCGTCGTGGTCACATTGTCGAAATCTGACTTTGTATTGCGTTGGCTTGTGGTCACATTGTCGGAATCTGACTTTGTATTGCGTTGGCTTATTGTCGTAGTGGTGGTGTTCGATGACCCGCTCAACCTCTTGGTGGCCATTCATTGAAGGAGGGTCCTGCGGTCATCGATCTGGAAATCGTCTCTCTTGGTTGGCGTATAGGTAGCTAGCTTCGAAGCGTGAAAGATGGGATGGACCGTCCGATGAGGCGGAATGTCAATCACGAAAGACGGGCCGTCAGGCTGATCGCCGGCTGAGGACTTAATGAGCCAAGGCCCAAACCATTTAGGGAGGAGCTTGCTTGAGACATCACGTTCCAGTGCAAACTCCTTGGAGGAGACCCACACCAGGTCGCCTTCACGGATGGGACAAGGCACGTGACACTGGTTCGCTTGCTGCTGCATGCGGACCTGAACCTTTTGCATGATTGCGCGGGCTTTGGCCAGCAACTCCCGCATCTTCCGAATGGAGGCGGGTGTACAAAGGCCGTCGATGTCGGCGGCCTGTGGAAGAAGAAGGTCAGCAAAGATCCATCCTTTCCGGCCTCCATGGTGAAGATCAAATGGGATGACGCCGATTGCCGGATGAAACGAAGTGTTGTAGGCGAACTCAATGTTCGGAAGACGGTCAGGCCAGTCGTTTTGATCCGGTCGGATGAGCGTGTGGAGCATCATTTGGGCAGTTTGATGTGCCCTCTCCATTTGCCCATTCATTTGTGGATGTCGAGTGGAACTTGGTTTCATGGTGGTGCCAGACTGTTTCATGAGAGAAGTCCAAAAGGCCGACATGAACTGAGTGTCACAATCGCTAACAATGTCCTCCGGGACGTCGTGGCCGCAAATCCAGCCAACATGCAAGATCCATGCAAGCTCGGGAGTGGTAGCATGGTACTTGCATGGAAGGAATTGAGCGTACTTGCTCAACCGGTCAACAACCGTGAGAATGTCGTCGTGACGGAAGCGGACCCGCGGAAAGGGACCCTGACGATCATAGCAATGGAGATGTCGGGTTCGCGCGGGATCGGTAAAGGTCGTAACTCGCCAAACGACTTGAGATTGCGGGGTTTATTTCGTCGACAAACTTCACATGATTCGCAGTAATTGAGGATGTCGGTCTCCAAGCCGGACCATTGGAACTTGGACCACATTCGAGCGATCGTGCGGTTTGCTCCAAGGTGAGCGGCGAGGCGCGAGTCATGGTACTCGTCGAGAAGGTGAGTTCGAAGCCGACGGTCTTGAGGCATGCATAGTTGGTCCTTACCTCGAGTGTGAAGGATCAAGTAGTAATCGACAATGCGATAGTGGCTTGCCCGTGGATTCTCCGAAGAGAGCTGCTCATAGAGTGGCGCATACTCGAGGTCAGACTTGTAGCCTCAGGGGAAGTGTTGTTGGAGGTCCTCGTCAAACGTGAAGGCATGGTGTGTCATGGCGCAAAGATTGGGTCTTCGGAAGAGTGCATCCATCGGCTGCGCGATTGGAGAGGCCGACAAGGTGTTTCGGTGTGAAGTCAAACTGGTCGATGAAGTACATCCATCATCCAATAGTGCTGCTCACCGTGTCTTGCGTCTTATAGTAAGTCAGCGGGTTGTTGTCGGTAACCCATGTGAACTTACGACGCCCAAGGAGGAAGTGCCGCCATCGCTTGAGAGCCATCACGAACGCGAGTAGCTCTTTCTTTGTTGCATCATCAGGTGTGTTGATGGGGGGGCACCCTGTGGCTGAAGTACTCCACAGGGTGCCAATCATTGTCGTCGTGTTGTTCCAAGACTGCCCCAATACCACCTTGAAGCGCCAGTTGTCACTCTCGTTGGCAAGGTGGGGTCATAAATGCTTAGGACGGGTGCCATAAGCATAGCCGTCTTGAGTGCTTGGAAAGCATGGCGCGCTTTGTCGTTGAATTCGAATGACACCTTTGGCGATTGAAACCGGCATCAATGGTGCAGCGATCCTTGAGTAGTCGGTGATGAAGCGTTGGTAATAGCCTGCCAAGGCCATGAACGAGCGTACGTTTGTGCTATTGGTGGGCTCGGGCCGTACCCAGATAGCCTCAATCTTGTCCGCAAGCTGACGGATGCCTTGCGACGTCACAAAATGGCCCAAGCACTCGAGCTCTTGCAACGCGAATTCACACTTGTCGCAGTTGGCCTTGTACTTCGCTTGTCGTAGCTGCTCCAAAACAGTTCGCAGTAGATCCACATGCTTATCCAAACTCCGACTGTACACCAAGATGTCATCGAGGTAGATGACCACGAAGCGGTCCATTTTTATTATTTTTTATTTTTATTTTTATTTTTTTAAACACCCCCCTTCGGTGCTAGTGGTGCTGGTAAGAGCAGACACCGTTAGCACCTGTGGAGAGGCTCCATCTATTGGTGGGGAGCATCACCTGCTGGAAAGCGGGTCCAGCGTCCCATTTACAAAATGGCCTTGGATGGTATCATAACAAGAATCTTGAGAGGTACATGCCAGCATTGATTACTCTGGAATCCAGAGGATTGGCTGAGCAGGTCATTGGAAAGAGTGGAGAGAACATCTTCGCCCTGTGCAGTCCAGCATGTTGCGGAACCTCCGTTGTCATACCCTCTTGGAACGTGGCGGGGGCATTCGTAAGGCCAAAAGGCATAACCGACCATTTGAAATGCCTATACCGTGTCTTAAGCGTGGTCTTGTAACGATCTTCACGTCGAATCTCAATTTGGTGATGCCCCGATTTGAGGTCTAGCTTGGAGAAAAATTTGGCGCCGCCCAACCGTTCGAGGAGGTCGTCGATTCGCGGGAGAGGGCCGGCGTTCTTGACGGTTTGTGCGTTGAGCTTGTGATAGTCAATGCACAACCGCAAGTCCTTGTTCTTTTCCGGACGAAGAGAACGGAAGCATCATAAGGCGAAGAGCTAGGCCAAAGCCAGCCTTTCTCGAGAAGATCGTTGAGTTGTACCCGTAGCACACTTAATTATTCCTCGCTCATGCAGTAGATGCAACCACGTGGATGTACGACCTCGGGCTTGAGGCTAATCTCGTGTCGTGTGGGCCGGTCTGGTACAACTCTGTGCGGGGCTTCGAACATGTCGCCGTACGTGTCGAGAAGCTCCATGATGCATGGATCCGTCGATGCGTCCATCGATGAAGAGTCTTGTGGAGGGAGGGTGTGGGGAAAACACATACCCATCTCCTCGACGTCATTCCGTGAGATCGATGCTCGAATGCTCGCGGCGGACACCACGTGGCAGCCAATCGAAGGGTGAGGTGGTGGGACCATGCATGTAACCAATTCGCCGGAGCGGTCACGAACGTGCACTGTACGACAATAGAAGTTCACGGGATGGTCCTCGCTTCGCAGCCATGACATGCCCAAAATCATGTCAAACTTAGTGTACAAAATGTTGAAGGACACCGCCTCGCGTGCGTGCGAGGCGAAGTAAACCAGGACCGCCTCAATACACTGGTCAATGCTCTCACGTGTGTGACCGTCGACCAAACTTACTTCCGTAGGCTGCGACTTCCTTCGAATGCGTGGTCAAAGACCGGCGTGTACCATGAAGTCTTGGCTCATGTAGTTGCGAGTAGCGCCACCGTCGATCAAAGCGCATTGCAAGTCGCTTTTCCGGTCTGAATGCGGATGCACAGCAATGGCGCATCGTTGTCGGCGTACCGTTGTGTCTCAAACTCGTGGTCAATCTTCGCAAGGTACTCGCAAAGGTCGACAACCTCTACTCCGACGTCCATCAATGGAGCTGGTACTGCAGTCTGCAAGTATTCCCGCAATTGTGCCATTAGCGCGCTGCAATGCGGTTTCGGCAATCGACCGGTCGGGGAAGGGGCATCCATTGGAAGTCCACCATGTGCAACGGCTCGAGTTCCTCAAGTCTTGACCATGATGTCTAGTCCCTGGCGAGAGTTGTCGGCGAAGCTGTCGAATTAGTTTGTCGATGGTGATGAAACCATACATGCGGTGGAGTCCTGCACGTGGAGTGACTGGTCCAACGGTGAGACCAAGTGGACAGCGTAGTCTTCAAATGTTGACCGAAGACTTGCGACATCCCCATGCTCCCCGAATGTGTAGGAGGCCGTTAGCAAGGCGGCCGTATCTGGTGGAAAGGGAAGTGGCGTCGTCTCACTTCCCGTGGTACTCAGTGTCCCGAGTTGTTGCGAGAACAAACATCGTCCTTGCCTTGATATTGGCATTGAGAAGTCTTGTGTTTGATGTTGTTGCACCAATATCAACAACAGTGGGGGCTGCGCCACTTATATTCATTCTCGGTCAAGTTGAACTTGACCCATGGTGCTGGCTGTCCATTTCCGGTCGAGGATGCGGTTTTCGCCTTCCCTTTATTTTGGGTCTTGTTAGTGCTTCGCGGCTGGACAACGGCCATCTGCTCTCCTTTACTTAATGCTGGGGTGGCTGTCGGGTCTTCCACAATGTTGTCCGTGCGGATGGCAGCGACATGCTGCGGTCGTGGACCAGGTTTCCCTTTCTCCACACGGGAGGGCTGCAATTGCAATTTCTCGTGTGCGGCCGCCCGGTTGGTCTTGATGATCTCACGAGCCTTGTCGATGATTTTGGCCAAGGTCTTGTATGTTTCACGATCACCGAGGGCTTGGCTCAAGGCGGCACACTATCGGTTGTAGAACTCCCGATGCAAGTGAGGAAACGAGAAGTCAAGATCCGGCATGGCCACGATCTTTTGCCATTCCGTTAACCAGTCTCACGTAGGTGTGTTGCCTTGAGACATGTCGAGGATGCGGTTGATGGCGAGTGCTGGAGCATCATCAACGATGAACCGCTTCTTCCACTCCTTCGTCAGTCCTCCCAATAAAACTTGGTGTGCAGATCGGCGACCGCAACGCCATGTATGGTTGCCATGTGGTTTAACCAGATCTGGCATCTCCCCTTGGCGTTGAGGTATAATGCCGACAGGTAGAGATGTTCGGGTACTCGGTGTATCCAAAGCTCCGTTGTGAATGACTGCCACCAGATGACGGGGTCTTGATGAGTATAATCATCAAACTTTTTGATCCGCCAAGTCGGCATCTTGTACTCCCTTTTGCTGTTTCCATCGCCAGGCAGTTGCAGTTTCCGAACCTTGGTTTGCAGCGCGGTGAGTTGCTGACTAAAGGTCGCGGGTGCCGCAAACTTGTTGATGTCGCCCAAGAGGGTGACCACATTGCAAGGGTCCTGACTGACCACAACTTGCTGGAGTGTATCTTTTCGCATGCACAAGTGTCAACACACAGATTGAGTATCTCACACAAAGCCAAGTTGAGATAAGATGAGATGAGAACTAGATAGCGCGGCTTATATTATCAAATCACATTAGGTCGGTCCGCCAAGGTGACCCCTTGGCCCCCTTTCTTTTTATCATTGTGATGGAGGCGTTGGCAACGAATCTCCGTACCAATAAAGATCTTAGAAAACTTCAAATCTCCGCCATCCCCGAGGAGGTGATTCCCGTATGTTCGATGTTCGCTGATGACCTCACAGTAATGGTGGATGCCACCCCCGAGAACATGGAAGAGATCAAACAATTGTTGGACCGATTCACGACAGTCTCGGAAATGACGGTCAACTGGGGAAATAAAACACTCGGGTGGTGGATCCACCACCAAGGAGCGCGTCCGCCAGAACAGCCACGGGTCAAATGACTACCGGAAAACGGCCCGATCAGAGTATTGGGCATAATCCTGACAACCTCAGGGAAACCAGCCTCCAACGATGAATGGATACTTAAACCAGCGCTGGAAAAGCTGACACGTTGGAACGACAAGCATACATCTCTGATCGGCAGAGCACTGGCCATTAACAACGCTGTCCTAGCTGCCCTCTGGTATAGATCAACCATATGGGCCCTTAGTAAAGATGCGGTTAGAACACTCAAGAGGCAAAGCACTGCCCTCCTCCTGTGGAGAGGCAACAACAAACTCCCAAACGTCATAAGTAGAGTTGCCTGGTCGTCGGTGATCCAGCCCAAGGACAAAGGGGGTTTGGGCATCCTAGACCCGGTTATCCAGGTAACCGCATTGATTGTGCAATGGACCAGAAGACTCATATTCACGCCGGACCTTCCTTGGTACTCCCTCGTGCTCGAACAGATTGCTAGGGGGGCACCGCAAGCGCCTCAAAGGATGGACCCCCTAACCTGGTTCGAGCACCGATACTGGTCCATACCTCGGCACCCTCGGGTCAACAGAGACTCCACCCGAGGAGCAGCGAGGAGCGATCTGGCCAAAGATGATTTTTGGCCCCGGGTGCTGAAGGCCTGGCGCCAATTACCGTTACCAGAAAAAAGCATGCCGAACAGATGGGAAGAAGTGATGAGGCAACCCCTCTTCGGCAACAGACATATCACTGACAGAAATAGTAGGGTGTACTGCAGTTCAGACCCCCCATGGGCCAGCTGGGTCAAAAACGGTATTGTGAGGATCAAGGACAAATGGGAACCCGCAAGCAGAACTTGGAAGAAAGCGCCACAGTTGAGAGCGCAGATGAGGTACTGCCACGACATTGAAAAGAACCTAGAAACTCTGATCTTCGACATCCCTCTGGACTGGGTACGCACCCTACGAAGAGGACCGCGACTAGCGATAGGAGACTGGGTCGCGGCCCCGGACGACGCGCAAAGCGTTGGCCGAGTGGAGGAAGTGTGGGAAGACGAAGCCCGGGTTAAACTCTTCCAGATAGGAAAGGACAACATACTTCTGGCCGCAGGCCTCCACATGTCACCATGTAACCCAAGAACGAGATTTCCGAGAGGAAAAACTCGCTCTTCTGAGCGCGATCTTGAACCCAACATCTCTCAGAGCCCCCAGCGTCCACTCGATCTGTTGTGCATGCTCATGAAAGGTTTCCAAGTAGACCAGGATGTCGTCCATGTACACGATGACACATAAGTTAATCATCCCTTGAGTTAGCCGCGTTTTATTGATGAAGTTCTTGAATGTCACATTCATAGCCCGCTGAAACGTGGCAGGCGCGTTGCGAATCCCCATCGGATACCGAACCCACTGCCACGTGCCTTCAAACAATACGAAGGCCGTTTTCGTTCGATCCTCCTCCTTAACCAGAATATGATGAAAGCCAGGACGAATATCAAATTTACTAAAGTAATTAGCACATCCAATCGCATCCAACAAATCATCAATCCGGGGAAGGGGATACACATCTTTGATCGTGATATCATTCAATTTGCGATAATCGATGCATATGCGAATCGGCCCATTCTTCTTTGGCACTAGTACCACTGGAAATGACCACGGCCCAGTAGCAGGTTCGATCCATCCATTGGCTTCGAACTCCCGAATCCGCTGAAGGGTCGTTTTTCGTTCCACCAAGGAGTACCTGTAGGGCTTACAGTGGGTCGGGGGATGATTTCCGGTCTGAATTTCGTGTTGTTGACTAAGGACAGTCCGATGTCTGTGTCTGTCACACTAATCGCTCCTTTGTATTCCTTTAGAATTTTCGCGATTAGGTGATGGATCTCATCAGGTACGTATTGGGGCACGTGCAACTCGTACAACTCATCCCATATCCGTACATCAATATGTTTCGTACTCGCCCGCTTAGTGTTTTCAGGCGGGGGCGCAGAAATAAACGAGTTATCCGATCGCCAGGAGAATACCGTAGCCATCATTTGTGCGTCCTGCTCTCGAATGACCACGTGTTCCTCTGGTGTTACTCCGTCTCAAATGTCCTGCCATGGCACGGGTTTCGTTGCGATTTTTATTCTGAGCCCAGTTTCGAGGCGCTCAGGGGGTTCCAAAGAATTGGTCTCCGCCCCTAAGCGTAATAATCATATCTCTTTTGCAGGTGTCAAAAGAGATCGTGGGAGATTCGTGATGTCGCAAAAGTGTCTTTTGTCGTTATATCGTGCGAGGAGAGGGGAGATACCTTTGTACAGGGTTCGAGGGGGTTCCAAAGAATCGATCATCCTCGAAATCTGTACGAGGGGTTCACCCATAATCATTGCTTCCGTTCTTTGTAGATTTTGGGCAGTCCAGCTCACGGGGTTCGCATTCGCTCGCTGCACAGGGTAACAGATACGCTGTTGTGCCATCTTCAAGATCACTGGATCGTCCTCGTCGCTGTTGTCCGCGTCCTTTGACGATTGCCTGTCGTCTGCGGAGTTATCCCAGGTGATCACGCGAAGGGTTCCCGCCATCATGGGTGAAACTCGCGGGGTCACGTTAGTGGTGGTACGAAGGGTCAGTCTCATCGGTACAACATAGGGTTTTCCTCCTGTATTTCAGAGGACAATCGATCGTCTCTCGAAGTCCAGATTGGCTCGCAAGGCCACAAGAGCGGGAAGGCCGAAAAGGACGTCGTACGTGTTTACGTCTAAGACTACGACATCTCCCAAAGCATGCACCTTTCCCAATCGAAAGGCTACATTGGTCATCTGTCCCACCGTGTTAATCTTCTCTTCATCTGCTGAAACGAGCTGATCTTTTTCCGCAAGCATGATTAGATCGTTTTTTCTCCCTGCCCTTTCAACTACCTGTAATGAGATAGCCAGGACAGCGGCTCCAGAATCAATGATGGCATTGTACGGGTTTCCCCATATCTCAATATCACATTCTGTCGATTTCCATAGGATTGGTTTAATTCGTAGGAAGTGATCGTCCTTCTGTATTAATCCTAACCTTATTGGATCCGAAGCACCAACAGCGTTTTCGTCTTGTGTTGCATTTTTTGCTTTCGTGTTTGTTGTTCAAGCGAGGGCGAACGGTTTTCGGTTCGCTTTGCAATGTTGCAACATACGTTTGTTGGCTTGTTCAGATATCGAGAGGAAATGAACAATCGGAAGAGGAATCCAATGATCCAAGGCTCGCATGATGTTTAGAACATCGATTTCCCCCATGACGAAAGTGGGTCCTCCCGACTCCATCTCTCCGGGAGACGGCCGCCACTCCACCACTTCCCTTTGTTCCGACGCGGGTCTAATCGTTCCAATCGTCCCAAGTCCCGGATACCCGAGCGTTACGTACTGATCCAACGGGATGAGTTCATCAGCTTCCTCCATCGTAGCTAATGTGCTTCCACCCCCTTCTATTTCTTTCATTAGTGCCCCTACCCGTTCAGGTCCGTTAGCGATCGGGGCTGCTGCTACCGGTGCGACCCCGACTGTGTGTCCGAAATTAGATTTAACGCGGGTTTCACGTTGAAAAATTCAACGCGCGTTGAATTCGCGTTAAACTCCCGTTCAAACGCGAATTGGACGCGAATTAACGGGGTCCGGGATGATTGTTTTCCTGGGCTAAAAAATTATCCAAAAATATATATATATATCTATAAATGGGGTTGTACGTTTTGTTGAGGACTATAACCCTGTATTTTTAGTTTTATTTTTTTATGCTTAACTCTATTTAAAAAAAATCAAAAACATAAACACACAATGAAAAAACAAAAACTAAAATGAAACGAGTGTTTTTGTTTTGGGTTTCACACAGATTTTTTAAGGGCTAAAACAAAAACCAAAAAAAAAAAAATAAAAAATATAGGGTTGTAGATCTTTCAAAGATGTACAACAATTCACTTTTTATTTTATTTTTTTGGAACTTCGTCTATTTTTAAAAAAATCAAAACCATAAAAAGCAAATTAAAAACAGGAAAAAAAGACACACACACACACACAAAATTGGGTCTGTAGCAGGTTACGTGAGTCTGGCTTCAGTTGGTTGAGGAAACCCACGCCCTGGGCCGCCTGTGTGAATGTATGGAAAGCAGGTCCTGGGCTGGATACGGGTATTGGGCCAAACACAGGCCAAAGGCAGTTGGGGGCATGCAACCAGCTCAGGCCCAAGGCCTGGTCTCGTTCGTGTTGGGCCTTAGGCTATCGGACCCTACTGGAAGCTTCCTGGGACTGAACACAAGCAGGCCACTTCGATATAGGAAAGGGCCTGCCTCCACATTGGGCATTCGGGTGCTGGCTGCATGATGCGTAAGCGTTGCCGCGCTATAGCTCGCTGGCACTCACACGCCTCACGGGCGAGTAGGAAGGAGCAGGCAACCATAGCCGAGTTGCGCAGTAGCTTGCTGGCGCTCACACCAACAATCATGCACACACACACGAACACACACACACACACACACACACACAACACACACACAAACTTACAAACACACACATACACAAATACGTGCGCATACATTTATCTTCATGCACATACACACTCTCACGCGCAGGCACACACATACACATATACACGCACACACAGCACACCTACACACACATAACTGGGGCGTTGGGGGTTGGTGGATGTGGGGGCGCATGGGAGATGCTTTAGGGGTTGAATTTTTAATTTTTTATTTATTTAAAAAAATATAATATATATATATATGAATATATATATATATATATATATTTTGCGTAGGGCCACGTGTTCCAGACTCCACGCATCAATTCCGTTTTTCCGAAAACAGCGGAAGCGGCCCATTTTCGAGTTTAACACGAATTCAACGGGATTTTTTTGAATTTAACGGGATTCAACGGGAGTTTAATTCCCCCGTTCTCCGTTAAAAAGATATACAGAGTTAGCCCACTAACCTGGCTGAAAGACCGCTTTTGGACTGTGCCACAGTGCCCCCGTATAGAGCGAGACTCACCTCGAGACACAACCCGTTCGGACCTGGTCAAAGACGACTTCTGGACCCGAGTCATCAGGGTCTGGCACCAACTCCCGCTACCTGTTCAACCCCCACCAACCAGGTGGGAGGAGGTGATGCGTTAGCCTCTTTTTGGGAACAGGGGGATAACAAACCGGTACAACAGGGTGTATCGCAACTGGAACACTCTGTGGAACAGTTGGGTAAAAAAAGACATAATCCCAATAAATGACATATGCGACATAGAAGTGGGTGACTGGAAAACGGGGCCACAACTGAGAACCATACTAAAGCACCGTCACAAGATTGAGGAGAACGTTGATTTGTTGACCTCTGCAGTCCCCCTTGACTGGGTGCGCATCCTGCGCAGAGGGCCACGGCTAATAGAAAGGGACTGGGTAGCTGCCCCGGGGGATCCAGAAAGTGTAGGCAATGTAGTGGAGGTCAGAACAAGCGAAACGTTGGTAAACCTCTTCCACTTAGACAAGTAAAATAAACTCACCCGGTACCGCCCAGATGTGATCAGATGGTGCAGAACAGCAGACCTTCAGAGGGTACGTGTGCTGCATATAAAGATGTTTGAATCGCATATTAGTCAAGCACCCCCGTGATGAAGCTACCTTTTGACCCTGACGAATGGCGATGGGTCCCCATGCGAAAACCCAGGTCAGGGACGGATCTAAAACTACACACTCTATTAGTGAAGACCATATATCGCCTGCTTCGACCAAAGGTGAATATAAAAGATATAGTGAAGGGCCGATGGAGGTCACACTTGAATGTAGGGACTGAGGCAATCCGCCCGATCCGATGGATCACGTCCACAAGGTCTAGGGTTGCAAAGATGGCCTCTCTTCAATGGCAGATAGAACACCGTTGTCTGCCCTTTGGTTGATAAATCGCACATACCTGAAGTCGAAGGGGCGGGCATTACTATGGTGCAAGTCATGCTACACTGCCTTTCCCCCCCCCAGAATCCTTGAAACCATAGAGCACATATTCATGCAATGTCATGGGCAGCTCTTACATGGCGATGGTAGGATAGGATCTGGACCCAGCTGGGCACTGAATCTCACTGGCCATGGGATTGAAGGGCCATATTATGCGAGGCATGGTCCTCCCCCACTGACATACCTTTGAAAACAACATGTTCAAGTTAGGAAGCAGAGCGGTCATGTGGACCCTCTAGAGGAAACATTGTATACATGCTATGGAGGGGGTCCGCATAAGTGGGGGAAAAGGCAATAGACATGATAAGGCAACACATTCAACAAGAACTCATAGTTCACTGGCAAAAAAATAAAATCCAACTCGACTTATATCATTCAACAAAGGATGTAACACAAGCAATTCACCAATTTTCTGGAGACTGGTTGGACACTGAGAATGGGGGTTGAATCGCATCTGTTAGATGGGAGGGCAAGCCCACCCAAGAAGGCAACCAATAGGAATTCAGAAGAGACTACCGTATCTGTTTCAGAGACTTGACTACTGTGGGCCAGGAGATCCCAATGCGACCCGCCACATAATTTCCCGACTCCTTCCCACGCTCGCAGCCGGCGATGGTGGATATGATGCAATGGTATGGAGCAGACTGAACGGGCGATACTCAGCATATGGAGAGGACGGGTACCTAGAAGAATGGTATCCAAAGGAACAGGACGTAGCCGCTAAGGAATTACGAGTGATCAGGCTGTCTGGTGTAGAATGATACTGACATACCACAAGTGTGCTCCTTTCTGTTCTACTTCAATAGTCAGTCTGTAATTGAAAAAAAGGCGATGATAGTATGATTTCAGTATGGCTCAGGGGGAGGGAGGAACTAGCGTGTAGCTGCGAATCTGGCGCCGAACTCAGGGTGACGAGGTTCCCCTTCCCTCCAATATTCTACTCAGTCAATCCCTTGGATCCCAAGGTAATCAATGTTGGCAGGAACACTCCACAATTTTTTTTTATGTATCCCAAATTCAGTCTGTATAAGGGACGTTGGACCCGCTCGACAACAGGTGATGCTCCCCAGCAATAGATGGAGCCTCTCCCCAGGTGCTAGTGGTGTCTGCTCTTATCAGCACCACTAACATTGGTGGGGGTGTTGCAATCGTATGCCGCAATTCGAAATACATACTAATGGTCATCTGCATTACAAATTACAAATACAAAATACAAAAAAAACAATTGAACAAAAGCGAGAAACACACGAACAACGTTGCGCGACACCACCCCAGTAAAGGTAGACAGGCAGCCATCATGACATCATGGACACGCTCATGAAGGGGCACTCTCTTGCTCGTGGACAGCAAGACGAGCAATAACATGACATCCACGTGGACAAACGTGAAGCGCTCGGGGAAGGCCAAGCAGCCAGTCCCAAATCTTTATCCGCCCGATCAAGAGCCCCTCGTCTACCGCTCTCGAATAACCTTCGCTATCTCCAACATTGCATGACTCATCAGCTTGCTCACTTCGTCTGACGACCCGTACTGCTTTTTCTGCACCTCAACCTCTCCTTCCAATGCTTCACACTGCCACATTTGGATGGAGCATTGTCTCTTACTTGCGCTCTCCATCGTCGTCACCATTAACGTTCGTGCTTCTTCGTGCACTGTATCAAGAAAGTCTACTACCTCATGCTCTTCCTCTTACCGAATCCGCCAGGGCTACCCATTGTTGATGAAGAACCTTTCGAGGAGCTATCGTCTTCTCATTGCAGTTGCCACCTGCATCTCCATCAGCCACAAATTTAAGACCGCCAGAAGACCCGAATGGCAGCTGCACACCACCCACACTGCCTGTGTCGGTGACATTCTTCCGGTGTATGGTGTGACCCTTCGCAGTCGACCCTTGATCTCCTCATACACAGCCCGATCCATGGCAAAATTAAACCCATGCTCCTTCCCCCTCAATTGAAAGAAATCACATTTCCCTGACCCGCTCTGGAACAGGTGCACCTTCTTGAACTACTACATCAAGTTGTCCCACTTCTTCCCGCACTTGTCTGTTGATCTGTCAATGTCCACCTTCGTCAAACTCTGGTGAACATCTCACTTCCATTTCCTTGTCTTCATGCCAGAGTACCCGTAGCCCATCCCTTGCATGCGCATCCTGGTCCCACTTCATCCTGATGAGGGCGACCATCTGTTCGACTGACTAGAAGTTTTGTCCACTCTCCCCCGCCTCTGTGTTGCCTTCAACCTCGCTTCCCGCCGGCGCCACTTTTTCCCCCCGACGGCCCTTGATGAATGCAAATGTCTTGGATTTATTCCTGAATGGTGAAACGTAGCAGGCATCGTCATCCTCTCGTTCGTCATTGTTGTAGGCATCCTCATAATCGTCCACGTCCAACACTGGTGGCTCCTTCTTCGCGCCTTGCTCCCCCATGAGCAATCGTTGCACCCCCCGCGTTATCGACTCCTCTCGCTGTCCACGCAGCTCGCATCGTTGTTCCGCCCACACCTGCCTCCCATCCCAACGTCGCCCACGCCCGTAAAGTCAGCGTTCGTCACCCCGGATTCAGGTGCACGCCGGCCCGTGCTAGAACCTCCCGCCATCAGAGACGGAGACTGCATCCACTGTGGGCGACCGCAGGCAACGCATGCTGCTGACGCCGACAACGACTGCAGTCTCGAAGGATCCCTTCTATTATCCGATGTCTTCCATCCTCCAAATTAATCCTTTGGAGATTGGTCGACCACCGTCACTAGCCCAGCATCATCGTCGGGTTGCGGGTTGTTGAGGACAGTCCGTGTGGCGGCGAACGAGCTCCCACTAGAAAACCCGTAAAACAGAATCATGATGTCATCGACATTGTTTTCACGCGCTGCCTTCTACACTAATTCGGTGTACGATTGTCGATACGTGCTCTCGTGGCTCCCATACAATCGGCTCCCCGCCCACACATGGGTGGACGCATTCCCCATCGCCACGGTCCGTGGCCGTGTTTCCTCCTCCTCATCTGTCATATCGGGCAGAGGTTGCTCGTGCGGTGGCAGGTGCGGGTATGCAGGGTGATCGTACACCCTTGCACTGTGGGTCGGTCCGTGGCCTGCACGGTGACTTCTAGAGTAGTTCACTGAAGACTTGCTCTTCACCTACCGCCCGTCCATGCGGACGTCCTTCTTCGCAGACCGCCTCTTGCGTGTAAGTCCAGGCACCCTGTCGAGGATGCAGACGGGGAAGAAGATGACAAAGATAAGCAAAAGGATGACCAGGATCAACAGCGGCAGCCTTCAAAAGACGGTCATGAAAGGCACACGGGAAAAGGCAATAGCTGGACGACGACGGTACACCTCCAGCAAACGGCAATGAAGAGGGTTGCAAACGACATACCACAGCATGGGACAAACGCGTTGTAACGTTATCCGTCGCGAAATACAGTGGGCAATCGAAGCAAGGGGCCTCAACTAAGTATTCAAATTTGTCGACCGCTGGACCCCTTTCCACCTTCGGGCATGCACGGCCAGGTTGAACACCGGTTGGAGATTTTCATGGAGGCCAGTAGACCACCAACGATTACCGTTGGTGCAAGGTTCCTTGAACACGGACGTCGACGACCCAAGATGTCTGTGTGGTGGCCGGTACACTCTCCACTGGACCAGCCGACGAAAATTATGTTGCCGACGATGTGTGTCGTCGCCGCTCCGATTGTCGCGGATGCTTGACCTCCAAGGGACCTTGGGGAATGCCACCAAAAGGTTGTAGCCCGAGGGCGCCCCAACGATTCCCCAAGGAAATATTTTCACTTTTTTTTTCGTTTCTATACCCAAGGATAGGTGGAACGAAATTTTCCTCAGGGAACTACGCACCCGAGGTGTGTCTAACAAGCCCTAGACGTTGACCTTGGGGAATGCCACCAAATGGTTGTAGCCCGAGCACTTCCCGCCCCAAGGAAATGTTTTCACTTTTTTTTTTCGTTTTCATTCCCAACAATAGGTGGAACGAAATTTTCCTTGGGGGATTACTCGCCCGAGGTGTGTCTAACGAGCCCCAGACACTGCAATGTGTTTGTAAACTACCCTGTCAAAGTTGTTCCCTATCTTTGCGGGAACGATGTCAGACAACTTGTTGCTGACTACCGACGATTGACAACTAACAACTTACAACTTGTAGTTAGCAAATGACAAGGGCAGAAAATGAACGGCCATAGAACCCCTGGCTTTGTAAGGCATGCTCCTGAAGTCCTGTGAGGCGTGCTGCTGACGTATGGATATTGGTTGTAGGCGGCGCAGGGCAGTGGTTGATAGGTGTGAAGTACAACTCGAGAAGGCGACTCTTTTCCCCAAAGTGAAAGCAACACCTGCAGAACCCCGCGAAACCCTGAGAAGGACTCGTACTGTTGTAGGCGCAAACCAAAAAGTAGGAGAATATCCACATGCAAGCACAGTTTCTTAACAAGTGTCCTAGCATAGTTGGTACACCCACGACCTGAATTCGATTTCCAAAGAAGTCAGGCGAGTGACAACCAACTTTCAAAGCGGTCAAAAATACGTCACCTCATCGAGAAGGTGCCGTACCACAAAAGTATGTCGGAGGGGGACAAAGTGCTGGTTCTCCCGATCAAAAAAAGAACAGGCACCTGCAGACTTAGAAGACTCGTATGCTCCTTCCTATGGGGGAATGACATCGCACGGTTGGCACATGCAAAGGGAAAGGGCATTACGGGTCCACGAGGTTACGGATTTTCTCACAAACGACTATGAACCGGAGGCAATGGCCACCATCAGTGTGCCATTAGAAAAACCTGAAAATGGCCTACAAGGACCTATACGTGAGATTTGAAGACAATAAGGGAGCAAGGCTACAATGACTCTCACATAATTCGCTTCTAAACATCCAACAACTCAAAATAAAACCCACTAACATCTGGTCGACAGATGACCTACTCACATGCATTTGCACAATACTAAGAAAAATATCCTTAATAAGGGGATCAATTGCGAGACACAAGAATGGTCACCGCTACAAAACAGATAATGGAAAAGGCAAAGGAACACCCGGCCTACGATAAACTACGATAGATTGGGTAGAAGTGGTGTATAGTAAAAACCAAAAATGGAAACACGCTCTCCAGCAGGCGGACCTGGGCATTAGATCGATCAATGTAAATGGTTTAGCATCGCGCAACCCGGAGAAAAACAATGCGGGGGGTCGGAGGAAGAACTTGGTCGGCCGTAGTTTGTGTTCAGGAAACCCACCTAATGGACACACCAGAGGACCATAGGGTTCACAAGCACGGGTGGCCCTTTCAAGGCTACCAAGCTTTCGCCCCCAGCCCGGGAAGTGTCAGGTTGGCTATATGGATCCTACCCGAATCACATTTAGAAGTACTCAGCTGGAAACATGATAAGGAGGGTGATCGGTGGGTCAAGGTGTTGGGCATGATGGAACTAGAAGCAGTGTGCATCTTATCCTTATATGCCCCTAACACATCCCGTGAGAAAAGGACCTTCAACGAAAAAATTGAAACGGTCTCCACCCCTGGAGTCCCGACAATCCTAGCAGGGGATTTCAACGCCGCTCCGAATAGATGGTTAGCCCGATGGAAAGTCCCTGATAATAAAGCAACATAACTAAAAATTATCACCCCAATATCGCCCACAACGCAGAGGAGAATGAACAAATGCTAACGGATTTGTGTTCTTGTCTCTCGCTATTCGACACTTTCAGGTGCAACTCCCCGGCTGAAAAAACCTTTACCTGTTTCCATAACAATGACTCCGTCAGGCTGTCTAAATCCCAGATCGACTTAATCTTCGCACCGGAGGATTTGGGAGGAGGGCTTATTGTGGCAACTATATTACCGACCAACCCGTACCCAGGAGTGAACCACAGGATGTGTTTGACAGTCTGGAGCTTTTCATAAATACCTGCAGCAGGTGTGGGACTTCTGGAAAGACTCTCAAATCACTTGGTTAAACACTGGACTGTTTTTTATGCCAAAAAAATGGAACGAATACTCCACACATCTAGCCGCACAACGATATCAGCAAGACATCACGTTAATGTAGAATCTAGTGGATGAACAAAAGCAAATTTCGCAAGAGCAGGATTCATGCACATCTGAACTAGAAACCTATATAGTAGACAAGCAGGTGCATCCAGCGCAGCTTGCGCCCGCGAACGCCGTCAGGAAGCAACCCCAATAAAGAATCTCACGTCCTTCTTTTTGTCTCTGACCGTGATGTTTGACATTGTTGGTTGCTATCTTACCTTTCTTTCACTGTTTTTTTTTTTTTCTTTTTTTTTTCCGTCTTTAACGTTTTCAGATCATGATCGTCGTTCTCTAAAATCATCAAGATCAGCATCCGAACTGACAAAAACCAAACAACATCGCAGTCGTTTCATTGCGGGAAAGTCGCGGAGAAAGCCATTAGAGAAACTCAATTTTATCGATCAAATGAAGCACAACCCACCGGCACCAAGCACCACCAACCGCCCGCAAGCACCCACCGACCGGCCCCAAGCACCACCGACTAGCCGCAAGCACCCACTTACAAGCCCCAAGCACCACCTACCGGCCCCAAGCACCACCTACCGGCCCCAAGTACCACCCACCGGCCCCAAGCACAACCCACCGGACCCAAGCACCGTCGACCGCCCCCAAGCACCCACCGACCGGCCCCCAGCACCACCGACCCGCCCCAAGCAACACCAACAGGCCCCCAGCACCACCGACCCACCCCGACCACTGACCAACCCGCCCCAAGCACCA
>BFEA01000219.1:125499-142109 GCA_003427395.1 Chara braunii
TTTTTGCCTAGGGCCACGTGTTTCGGACCCCGCGCATCAATTCCGTTTTTCCGAAAAGCGCGGGAGCGGCCCATTTTCGCGTTTAACGCGAATTCAACGGGATTTTTTGGAGTTTAACGGGATTCAACGGGAGTTTAATTCCCCCGTTCTGCGTTAAAAAGATACACAGGGCCCCGACTCGTGGCTGCGGAGGCTGATGAGGGCAATCTCGAGCTATGTGCCCTGGTTGATGACACGTGTAACAGACGTTCAGATTGGCAGGGAGCCCTGCGGGAGGGGGTGCTGGAGCCAGCCCGTGTTGAATCGGGGCGGCACGCACCGCTATTGGTCGCATCGACCTCATCATCACTTCTATTCAAGCATTGTGTTCCCGCTATTCCTTTTTGCTTTCCTGAATCAGATTGACCAATGTTTTGGTTAGTTCCAATAGGGCGGAAGATTCATTTGGTCGTGCGGGGGTTTCGATCGGTGGTGGGGGTGCTGTCATGACGGGCACGGGCATGCTCGTAATCACACTCGGGGTTGGCCGTTTGGGGTAGGTGATTGGGCCAGACACAAACCCCATGTTTTCGAGCTTATTTTGTAACGCGGCCAGCTCAGCTTTAGCTCTTGCTAATTCCGACGAGTCTCCCTCCCTAGGATAATCTTCTCCTTCTAGGAAACTCGCAGCGAACTTTCGTTCCATTTCTTTTGCGGCTGCCATGATCTGTTGCAGCGTGTGATTGATGGGGGAGAACTGTTTTCGCAGTTTCGCTCTCATCGTTCGGCTGCGAAGTCCGTCGATGAACAAATCTCTTCCTACTTGTTCGCCTCATTCAGTTTTTACGAACATTCGATAGAATCGGTTCCGGTACTCAGTGACAGATTCGAGGGGTTTTCGAACTCGATCCTTAATCATGAAAAGGGCTTGTTCGGGGTGGATATAATCAAATTGGTTCAAACTCGATCCTTAATCATGAAAAGGGCTTGTTCGGGGTGGATATAATCAAATTGGTTCAGGAAATTTCGCTCGAACGTTGGGAGGTCTACCCAAACATAGGTGCTGAACCAACGATGAGCGTCCCCCCCCAATCGAGCGGGAATGTTCACCTGTGCCTCGTTACCATCGTACTGCTGAGCTCGGAGCGTGGCCAGCCATGCTCCAGCGAGATGATGAGCGGGGTAGAATAGATAGAGATCGGGTGGCGTCATGGGAGTCCGTGCTCGTGGTACGGGTTGATTGGGATTTAGTTGTTGATTAGGATTCTGTTGCGGGTTCGGGTTTTGTTGATTGGCATTCATGTTAACCGCCCGTCGAGCCGCAGACCGGCTTCTGGTAACGACGGGGTCGCGTCGATGCGCCTTCCGGGGTCAAGGTCGTCCCCTGTTAGTCAGATCGCTTCGATCTTGGTTACCGTCCCACGAATCCTATAACCCTGCCACGTGTCGGGCTCCGATACCAACCTCACGCCCGACGCGACTTCCTGATCGGAGTGGTATGTGGGTCTGGAAGTGCGAAAAGGGGTGTGCCAAGGATTTTTGGGGAAAGTGGGGGTGGACTCCCAGATCGGAACTGGGATCTCTTGTGGCAAGGGTCTAGGGGCATAGATGCAATGGGGCCAAGGGACGGGTTACTTTCGGTCTGATGGCGGTCGATGTCATGCAGCATAAGGCCGATGGCATACGCGGTGCATCAAGGGCCGTCCGATCCGTCTGTTTTGGTAACGGTGGTTCGTGACAGGCCCGTTCGGGAGGGTTGCGATTCCTATGAGTCGGTCCTTCGGGTGTAGACGCGTGGCGTCTGTCGCCACGCGTTATGGTTAGGCTCCGTAGTTCCAGGGGTTCGGTGATGGCTGCGTCATCTGCAGTTTCTGCACGGCGTGCGGGGCCAATACGGGGCGATGGAATTCCACGGTACCACCGTGAGTTGGTGATACGGGAGGAGGAGACGGAAGGGAGGGAAATTGGTAGTGACAACGACAAAGTCGGGAGATATGAAGTATTGCGTGTTATACGTAGTTGGGTAATCGAGGCACCTTGGATCGCTGGTTACGGCACAACGAAGCTCCCTGGGGCACAATCGGTTCTCGGTTAGGCAGGGAAATTCTGGGCGTCTCTGCCTAAGATATTCTCTTACCCAAGGTTCGAAATACCCTGAGTCCCCTGTGTACGTCATCTTGTCATTACGACGCAGTGGACGCCTTTCGCACGCATCTAACTGACAAGGGGATTTCCCGATATGGCATCGGAAATTCCTACCAGCTTAGGTGCGTGAAAGAAGGAAAATTTCCCCGCCTACCGGAGGTGCCAGGTCCGTTAATGATCGCTAATTGCCGCGCGTGGATACGTGTAGGCTGCGCAAATCAGATCGCGCTTACACGTATCCCCGCGGGGTGTTCACTTGTACTGGGGAAAAATGAGCGTTTAGTTCTTCATGCAAAATCGCCACGTGTCATGGACGACTACCCAATCATCTAATCACTCGGTGATCCCACAAGCAATCATTTCCGAGCATGCAAGGTGTCATTACACATCAAACATCGCAACAACATCAGAACTCCTACCATACTAACAACGGATCAAAGTGACAAGCAATGATGATGATTAGGCAAAAACGACAAGCATATCATTCCATCCGAGCTAGTTCATCCCATACACGCAAAAGAGGGAGGACCGAGACATAATGGGATAGCATACAGGGACCAATATTGAAAAAAAGATGTCAAAGGGAAATGGGAGCGAATCGCTCGAGCCGAAGTCAAAACTTATATACAAAGCAAAAGGAAAAGAGCCAAAGAAAATTGCAAATCCACGTCCATCAACCTCAGCTCTCTCTTCCTCTCTTTCTCTCTCTCCGATGCGGACAGTCCGTCGTCACGCACCAACCCACGAAGTCGTCACCCCGCTTAGTCCTCCTGCACCCGTCAGGTTCACCCGCGCGCTACAGTCCGTCGTAGCCCCACTCGTCAACCCCGCGCATTTGGCACCAGCTCGTCGGGTCGCCCGACTCCCACTTCAACTCACTTCTTACTTCACTCGTGAGCCGACCCCCACTGATCGCGCTACCCCGAGCTTCCAACAACTGGTTAAGAGAGCGATCTAATCGCGTAGCCGGAATTTATAGTGTGCATGCATGCGCGAAGAACACGGAATTGCAAGGACTTAGGAAGGAGTTCAGGGGAGGGAGCGCCTACGTTCCACATGGCCAGATCGCGGTGTGGGGGACGTAGCCACTCTCCACGCATCGATCCGAGCATGCAGGCCGCGGGCTAACTAGGCACAGCAAAAGGGAAAGAGAGAGCGGGAAAGACGAAGCTCAAGAAGAAAGATACAGTTACAATGGCGCCCGCCCAAAATTACAGTTGCAAGATTAAGGGCGCTGACTAATCAGAGCTCCGTTGCAGTCGCGAAAAGAAGCGCGCAAGCAGAAGGCGTTGCGCGGCAAAAGGAAATCCTAAATTCCTAAATTCCTATCTAATGCGAAAATGCAAAAAGCACGAATTCCGAAAAGAAAGTCCGAAGTTCCGAGAGTCGTCGAGGGCTCGACAAGATTCGAAAAAGAAATTCAAAATGAAGCAAAACTTCCCGCGCGATTTCCGCGCCTAAATCCCGACAACAGAACAAGAGAGAAGCGACGTCAAACATTATTAATCGCGCCTTTGTCGACGCGACAGCCACTCAATCGGCCATCTCGGGACTTGCCCGGCCCTGGACCCCGCCATCCAAAAAGAAGAGACGCGAAAAGACGAAGAAACGAGGACACCGATGCAATTTTCCCTCCGATCCCGATCTCCCGTAATTGGCCCAACCTTCCCATCTTAGGACCCCTCATTGTCATCACGCAGAAAATCGCGCGGAACAGAAAGTGGTTCGTCACAATGGGCATGGGCAGCCAGAATATGATGTCCAGTAATAGTACTCCTACGTCACCATATGAAACAGTCACCTGTTTCATTTTTGGAAAAAACGGGCATTACGCCCGGAACTGTTGGCAGGCAACTAGTAAGCCTAAGGTGGAGGACAATAATAGTGAGATGAAAGAGCTCTTTCGAAAGATTGTCCGCAAAGAGGAGGAAGTAGAGGAGAGAACTAGGCGACATGCTGAAGAAGTAAAGAAGAGAAAAAAAGTTGAGAGGAGGGAGAGTGAGAAGCTTCGGGAAGAACAAGCGCGGGAAGCTAAGCTAGAAGCTACTATAGTGAGGATTCTATCACAACGGAAGGAGCTGAGGATGATTACAGCATCGACACAACCTGCCGCTGAGAACAAGAAACGATCACCCACTTCAAAGGCCCGTATGCTTCGTGAGATTCAAAGTTATATTGCGGAATCCGATGACGACAGTGAGGAGGTGAAGTTGGAAGCGAACAAGCTTATTGAAGCCCTCGAGAATCGTAAGAGAGGGAAGAGGACCACAACAGTTTTTCGTGCCGCGACCAGCCAGGTGGAGAAGAAGAAGACTCCTGTTATCAGGAAAGGGAAAGAGAAAGAGAAGGCAGCGGAAGCAGAGGTGGCTGAGTGCTTCAAAACTCCGATGAAGACCTGCCCGGCCGAAGGATCGAGCGAAGGTTTGGTTGATTACACTCTGACGCAAGCCAAGCAGCTTAGCAGTCTCAAGGCACCAGAAATCAGGAAATTATGTGATCGTGAGGGCGTTGAGTACATTGTAGAGGACCAAGCGGTGCAGGAACTTGTACGATGTCGCACTCGACTCGCATATGAAGGCTTCTTTGAACGGAAGGTACAGGTCACACCAACTACGAAGCGGGCTTCTGAGGATCTGGATACAGCATGAAGCCATGTGAGCACCTACCATCACGTGTGGCGTTCGTACGAATCGGGGAACTAACTAATAGAAGAAAGGTGAGAGAGGTGAACGGTACACACCCACTACTTGTTAGGAATGAGGAGAATGAGCTTTCCTTGTTATTTTTGTTGTTGGTAGTAAGAGGGCACGTGTTTGGTTCAAGAAGATAGTGAGGTTTATCGATCCGTGCCAGATTTGATGTGAACCTATCTGGTGTTTACGTTTTAGTAAGTCCATGTTGCCGATGGATGTATACCGGTTGCACCGTGCGGAGGATTATCACTAGGTGGGCGGAGCATGTACGGTGCGCAAAATCAGGGAATGACGGCAATGCGCCAAAGCTCCATACGTGGCTTAGCTCCTTCGGATGGCATAGCTATGTAGTTATACCGCTGGTTACTGATGTATGTGGCGGTTTGGTCGTTGAGAGGGCATTGATCCATAGATTCTCACCGTCCCTGAATGTAATAGGACGAATGAAGGGTCAGGTCCGAAAACGTCAAAACCGAAGGAGGAGGTGAACGGAGATGCACATTACACGGGCGGTATTATTGTTTTTCAGCACGATGGATAAAGTATTCGTCTTTGATGGGCCTGCTAGATAGTTTCGAGGGTACTCGGAACGATATCAACATATCTACATGTGAAGGCAACGTGTGGATTGACTCTTGGAAAAGGATTCGAGAGAAGTACGACGAAACGGTGGTTGTCTGTAATCTTACCAGGACAAAATTGAGGATTGTCAGGAAGGTGCTTGAATCCGGATGTGTTTTGTGTATAGTGCAGCTGGTCGCTACGCCTACAGGAACGCAACGTAACAAGAGGTTCCTAAGAGGTCTGCTAACAAGGTTGTGTTGCATTAGACACCTGTATAGCTTAACAAGTAAAAAACTTGTTGCTCTTTGCAGGACAGAGAGGATTTTCTCTAGGAGTGTGATACGATGTAGTCTCCGACAAAAACTGGCGCGCATCTTGAAGTCCAAGTTTGGCATCGAGAGACGGAAGAGAGTGATTATTAGAGTCCCGTTTTCAACACAGATCAACTTGCGTGCGGTTAGGGATTTGGTGGTACACGTCATTTCCACATCAGTTGGAGATGAAGCTATTCGATCCATCGTTGTAGAGAGATTGAGGGTAGTCCGACTGAGGAACAAAACCGTGGCCGCGGTTATGCACACCTATAGGTGGATTCTGGAGAAAGGACAGGACATGTGTGTCTGCTCTGATTTTCGTCTGACTCGTTACCAAGGTCACGTCCGCATCCGGTTGGATGAAGTCGAAGGAGTGGATCGGTATCTGCACAGCTCAAGGAACATCACCTGCGGAAGGACGATCTCGAAGTTTCAGCTTATGGAGAAGATTTATCAGGCCATTCCGAGGGCATGCAGGAGCAATATGTTGCAGATAAAAAATGAAGATATTGAACGGTGTTTCAGAACACAGGAGGTAAAGCAGAATGGTGCGATGACCGAGCAAGAGGTTACGCAGCAAGTTGGGCACCTGCAGCATCTTGTGCTCGTCCCGTTGGACAGAAATCCTGGTGCTACCCTGGTGATTTGTCCGACCCTGTATATGCACACGTTTCGGTTGACTTTCTGTTGGAACGCTGCATTCAGGAGTCTGATACAATCGGAATCGGAGTTTTTGGTAGAATCAAAGGGCGCATATGACGATGCAGGTTTGCAGAATGTTGCCATTTGGCGAACGAGCGGGAAGCTAGGAAGGGCGTACATTATACCTAAAGATAAGGATTACTCCAGATGGAGGCATATCTCCCCATCGTGGTCTGAACCATCACGAACGGCCAGCACCAGGCTGCGGAGAGCTCTTAGGTACATGTTGCTCTGCCTACCAGTGAGCTATCATTTCAGTCTGAGGTCGACTGATCATCTGAATACTGCACTAAGCAGAGGCGTTGCATCACTTAAGAAGGTTGGAGGAATGATCGTAGCTCGTAGTTACGACATCAAGGACATGTTTGTAAAACTCCCACATGAAGAGATCATAGCATCAGTAGATTGGCTTGTGAAGATCCACGAGAAGAAGAATTTGGTTGCAGTGAAAACAAGTGTTCGTGGGAAGAATTGCAAGATGGCGCGGACTCTTCACAAAGAGGAAGGGTATATTTGTTTGTCCTTTTTAACAGTGATGGCTATGCTAAGATACGAGCTCGGGCATGTATACACTATATGTAATGGCCGAGCATACCAGCAGGTGTTCGGAATTCCGATGGGCAACCATTCCTCCCTTGCTCTCGCAGATTTGATGTGCACGAAGGCGGAGTACATGTTCTTGATGAGCCTTGGGAGTGAGCGTTGTCTCGTCTCCGGAGTACGATTGGCCAATGATGTCTCGGTTATGGTTGCAGCTGGAAATAATGGCACTGATTCTCAAAGGGTAAGTCGGGTTTTTCATCGGTTTGCTGATGCGTACCCGCCCACGCTGAAGCTGGTCAGGAAAGACGATTGCGGCTACGCGTGGGATTTCCTCGGGTGCAAAGTTTTTCTGGTGCCAGATGTGACGGAAGTGCATGTGTTCCCCAGAACAAAGAATCAGGCATGGCTGACTGAGCAAGGTACGCTGCATTATCATTCCATGCAGGATTACAGATCTTACTCAGCGAAAAAGGTAAAGAGGATGACCATGACGGCGTTCATGCTGAGATTATGGAGGTCATCGACTGATGAACAAGCTGCCGGTGTGTCTATCGTATGTCTCATAAGGGAATCTCGCCTCCGGGGACACCCCCCCGAGGTCTTCTTCGGTTCCTTGGCTAGGTTGGCCAAGGTGGTGGGTGGCCCCTGGAGATCTTGGATCTCACAGGTTTACCCCCACCACGGATCGACGTCAGTACGATGATGATGATGTGTGAGTGGGACCACGTGTTCAGGCACCAGTTCCAGTTGTTTCTGTCTTCGTCCCGCTCCCGGGTTTGTACTATTCCCTCTGTGGATTTTTGTTTTGCTAGTTTCAAAGGTTCGATCCGGTGCACAGTGGAATAGTTAGTCCAGGAAATTTTTAGTTTTTTCCGAGGCTGTTTTTGAGCCTCCGGACCGGGAATTTGTTTGGGCACCTACGGGACTGGGCGGAACTTCAAAAAAGATTTTTGCGGGCTGTCTAAAAAATGGAGGGAACAAAAACGTTTTTTGGGCACCAACCTTTTCGAACCTGGATCACGATCTGTGCTCCTGGATTCGACCGTTGGGCGCAGACACTGAGCGCCTCAATCGCAGCCGTGATGTGTAGCTATATCAGAACTACTCGGAGGTCTTTTGCTCTCTCTTTTTTCGCAGCTTCTTTTGTGAAGCACGGAGGCGCCGATTTTCGTTGTTGTATCCCAGCTCATGTATACTACGGTATTTCTTCGCCTGTATGTTATGGCGAGGAGGGACAGGAAGCCGCCAGAATAGCGGACCGATTTGATACGGGATTATGGCTGTAAGATGTGGAGTGAGTGGGAAGGGAAACGAGAGAGGGAAACAGGAAAGCGTGGAAGGAATTATAAAAGCCAGTGAAGGGGCTTGCCCCCTTCACTGATCAAACGATGGAGGAGGAACCCTCCTGAAGAGATCTGTTACACGCGCAGATCGAAACGCGTCGAGGGGTATGCGTGGTTTTTTGTAAAATGGTGTTAGGTTTGGCACTGTATGCTAGCCCTCCACTGAGCTGGTTTTTGACCTGTTCGTTATTATCTGCCCTTGCTTGCTTGATTCTTCTTCTTCTTCTTCTGTCCTCCAATTGTCCTCCATCCTCCACCGCTCAGTCTTCCACTTCCATCTGGATGAGAGAGAGAGAGAGAGAGAGAGAGAGAGAGAGAGAGAGAGAGAGAGAGAGAGAGAGAGAGAGAGAGAGAGAGAGAGAGATCTGAGATCTGAACTTGGGGACACTCGGGCCACTGCCCTGCTCTGGCATTTCAGGCAAAGACCTACTTTTGGACATTGTATTGAGACTTGGACTTCGGGGACATTCGGGATTGCCGTTGGGGACCTGGTCTCTCGCCCCTCTCTTCCCCCTCGTCTCCCTCTTCCTCCTACTTCGTCCGAGAATGATCAGGGGACAGTGCCTGTTCCTTGTATGCTGTGCTGCCCCCTTTCACTGTGTGATGCATGTATGAGTGTGCATTGTCCATTCTGATATTGCTGTGTCAGATGTATGTTCAGTCTTCTGCTGCGTTTATATAGTCTGCAATCAGACTCGACTCTTTGACACTTTTCCTGCACGTGAACAGTAGCACGACAAACTGGCGACATGCGCCCACACAGTACACAGAGATATGGCTTCCAGGTACGTTCGCTTCCTCTGGCTATGGCGACTGAGCGCCCAACATCCACTGTTCACACACTGGATCACCCTGGATATCCCATACACGACACTCTGTACACGCACACAACACACACACACACCACTACAGCTATGGCAGCGCTAGCTGCCACTACCCTATCACTATACTACACTTCTCTGCCCACTTCGACTTCGGGCACACTGCAGACCTCCTCGCACAAGACGCTGAGGCAGCGCTTCCGCATGGCTTCCGCAGGAATGAACGAATGGCTGTGCGCAGCCTCTTGATTTATACTTCTGTGCCTCGTTGGTCTGCCCTGTTTCCCTGGCCCACGATGTGCACAGTCCCAGACGGTACTTGCTTGACTGGACCGGACTGGCTGGACTGGGACTGCTGACTCTGCGTGGTGGACTTCCACCACTTACCCACTGGCCTCTACCCAAACTGGGGCTGACTCCGAAAGGCCACTTCTAGAACTATCTGTTTGGCCTTTCGGTACTGTAGCAGCTACGACTCTACCCTTTCAGGTAAGTAGCAGCTACGACTTTGACCCTTCAGACAGTCTACAGCTACAACCTCTGGACTGTCTAGACTCCTACCCGACAGATCTACAGTTCGAATCCCCTGTACCATGTAACCTACGAGATCCTACCGACCACTGGCGGTCCTACAGGTCACAGGTTCAAATCTACGGGTTGACACAGGTAAGTTGGGGAACTAGGGATCGAGCCCTGGGATCTGCCTCAGCTACCACGAATTGGTGAATACCGTTTCACTCCCACCGGCCTAAATTCGAGGTCCTCCGAGAAAATTTCAGTCCAAGGCAGGACCTTTACCTTTCTGTTGCCTCTCGTAGGCCCGGACTATATCAGGAGCTGTCTCTAGAAGTTCAGATCTCGTAAACCAGCGGTCGTCTTCCGGCTCTTGATAACTAAAATGAACCTTGAACTGTTTCTGTGGATGACCTCTACCTCCAGTCCTGAATACATCTTCAGCCACTATGCCATCGATGTCATACCTTCCATCCATATCTGGTGGGATCATAGACCTACGGGTTGGAAACTGATCATTTGTTTGACAAGGTAACAACTTGGATGCATGGAAAACTGGGTAAGTGTGGAGGTGTGCTGGGATTTCTAGGGTATAGGGCGGTCCATCTTCGCCGCCCTTGACTTCCAGAACCGGCCACGGGCCTCTATACGTAGGCAGTAACTTCTGCGAAATATTCACTTCAGGCGCAAACTCTTTAGACTGGACCCAGACTAAGTCGCCTACTTGAAACTGTGAAGGGCGACGGTGCTTGTTCGCCTGTTCAATCATGAGGTGCTGGGCCTTCCTGAGATTATCAACAACAGTTGCTATCTCTTTCTGAATCGCAAACCCCCTTGTACCGGGCGGTAGCCTATGAATCTGATCCCGGTTAAGCCCTTCAAATGGTCTTCGTGGTCTAAAGGACTTATGGAGCTCGTTGGGAGTGCGGCAGGTTGACAGGTGCAGGCTGTTGTTGTATGCGCTGGCTATGGGCAGCATCTCATCCCAATTGACTTGATCAGGTCTAATGTACATGCGCAGGACTTGCTGCAGGATCTTGTTCATCTGTTCGGTCTGACCGTTCATCTCCGGATGACGGCCAGATGACATCAACAACTTGGATCCGTAGACTCGCATCAATTCCTGCCAGTTTAGACTTGTGAACCGGGTATCTCTATCGCTAACTATAGACAGCGGGACCCCGTGTTCACTGACCCAGTGATCAAAGAACTTCTGAATTACTAACTCGGTTCTGGCTTATGACGGCAAGGGAACAAAAATAGCATACTTACAAAATCTGTCTACCACGACCATAACTTGGCTCTTGCCATGTCTACTTTTAACGCCGGTGTCCATGAAGTCAATGGACACTATCTCCCGACTGATCAGGGATAGGTAAAGGTCTGAGAAGGCCTAGAGGGGCACGCGTAGTGGACTTATTTCGCTGGCAGACTTTGCAACTGCGAACATACTCTATGCAGTCATTTTTCATTCCTGGTCAGGTGTACGCGTGCATCAGGTTGGCTAAAGTCTTCTGCCAACCAAAGTGTCCTTCGGTGTCGTGACATTCCCCCAAGATCAGACTCCGAATCTCTTCACTGTTGGGGACGCACAAACGGTCTACCACGTTAGTCTTCTCAAACAACAACCCATCAGTAGTGCAGTAATATGGCTCGGACTCTGGGGCTTCCTTAACTCTCTTAAGGAGCTCATTATAGATGGGGTCCTGCGCGTACGCCTCTTTAACTTTTTGTTGTAGGTCTGACCCTATATCTAGATAATAGACTATGGCCCCAAAGTAATCAGCTCTCCTACTCAGAGCGTCTGCAACTACGTTATACTTACCTTTGACCGGCTTGAGCTCAAAGTCGTATTGATCTATTTTTGTGGCCCACCTAGTAAGCTTAGGTGTCATCTTGGCCTGCGTCTTTAACCATCGCAAGGTCTCGTGGTCAGTATAGACTTTGAAGTGCCTCCCAAGCAAGTAATGCTTCCAGTGTTCTAATGCTTGCCTGAGAGCGTAGAGTTCCCTCTCTTAGGTAGATGTCGCAACCTTCTCTGAAGGCATCCTAGCGGACATGAACTCTACGGGTCTATAACCAGTGCCATCGTCTTGCTGCAACACAACACCTATGCCGTACTGACTAGCGTCCGTAGTGACGACAAAGGGCAAGGACGGATTGGCTACCTTAAGGACTGGGTACTGTATCAATGCATGCTTTAACTTCTTTATGGCAGACGTGCAGTCCTTATCCCACTTCCAGATGGCCTCCTTCCTGAGCAGTCTGCGAAGGGGCGCAGTGATAGTGGAGAAGTTCCTCACGAACTTCCTATAGTAGTTAGCTAAGCCCAAGAATGACCGCAACTCTGTTAGCGTACGCGGCGTGGGCCAATCTCTAATCGCTGCGATTTTTCCGTCTTCTGGCTTAACGCCGTCTCCGTCTAAGACGTGGCCTAGATATAAGACTTGGGTCTTCGCCCAATCGCACTTCTTTGCATTGATCTTGAAGTTTGTTTCTCTCAACTTCTCCAAGACCTGCCTGAGATGACCCTGATGTTCTTGAAGGGCCTTGCTAAACACTAAGATGTCATCTAAGTAGACAACAACAAATCTATCTAACCATGGCCTAAACAAATCGTTCATACAGCGCTAGAACGTCGCTGGCGCATTGGTTAGTCCAAAGGGCATCACTATGAACTCATAGTGCCCATATCTAGTCCGGAAGGCTGTCTTATATTGATCATCATGATGCACCTCTATCTGATGATATCCGGACTTTAAATCTATCTTTGAGAAGTACTTCGCCCCCTGCACTCGATCCAAGAGATTGTCTATCCTAGGCAGTGGCTCAACATTCTTCACTGTAACAGTATTCAGGCCCCTATAGTCTATACACATCCTCAACTCTCCCTCCTTCTTGGGGACAAAGAAAACAGGCGCTCCAAATGGAGATGAATTGGGCCTAATCCAACCCTTCTCAAGGAGCTTGTCTAGTTGCTTACGAAGCTCCTCTAACTCCCGCGGGGACATCATGTACACCGCACCCTTAGGAGTTCTACTGCCAGGCTCTATCTCAATGCGATGTTGGATGGGCCGCGGTACTACTCCTATCGGCGGCTCAGCTAGATCTTTAAACTCCTCCAGCAGTTTGGCAATAGCAGGGTCTATAGGCTTCTCTTCCTTACGCTCAGTCACTGGCCTAACATAGGCTACAAAGACCTGTTCTTCTAGGTGCTCCTTCTTCACGAATCTCGCGAATGCAAGTGCACTAAGGCAGCAATGTGCCAGGGGATTCTCTACTCCTGACACATGGAACAGGCGGGCAGTCTTAGCCTCGCCTGAAGGACTAGGGTGCTTACACTCGTGCTCTTTCAAATGGAGTGTGGCCCTGGCTGCCTCTCCCCAATCCATTCCCAGGACAATATCAAATGGGAGGCTGTCTTCTACGAGGAGAGTCAGAGAGTGGAGGACCTTCTCCACTTTCCCATCTTTCTCTAGGCGGAAATACGCTTGGACTCCCTCTACATACTCCTCTACAATCATTGTACGGTTGTCTGCGAGGATACTAACTATAGGGTCTGCTAGCTTTTTGACCTTAAGTCCCAGCTTCAACTTCTGCAACGCTTTTCTACTAATATAGTTGTGGGTAGCCCCTGAATCTACTAGGGCCCCTACTCTACCTCTAAAAATCTCTACATCTACCAATATTAGTTGCCCCTTCTGTTCTTTCTTCATCTTGGCCCAGGTGGGCATCCTCTCCTTCAATTCTTCAGCCACGCCTGTGAGGGAGGTGTCTAAAGAGACCCTGACACAAGCAGTCTCTGGACAGCTATCTAGACACCGGCCTGCAACCTCTGCCATAGGCACATGTGGTGTGGGAGTCTCCTGCCAGCTAGCGCTATGTTCCCCACATGGCCTTGTGGTAGGGGCAGTTGCCACCCCTACCGGCGGCTGCCTTTTGGCCCTTGAGCAGTCGTCCGGGTCTCTCTATACTTAGGACAGTATTTAATGATATGGCCCGGGTCACCGCAGAAAATGCACTAGCCCCGGTCCAGACGTTGTTGCCATAAGCTCTGGTCCAGACCCAAACTTTCCCAAGGCCTACCCTGAGGTAGCCCTGGGTGCCATCCACTTACCCTATAGGGAGACCTATTCCTAGGACGGTTTTGCGGGGGACCTTGACCCCTTCCTCCCGCTTGGCGGTTTCCTCCTTTGCCGCCAACCCCCTGATCGCCCTGAAACCGGCTCCCTGAGGCCCGGCCCCCTTGGCCTTGGCCTCGCCCTCCTCCTTGCAGCCTCCCTCCAGTCGCGACAGCAGCGTAAGTTCTCCCCGGACTCGCACCGCTGTCCTCGTCCTCTAACCCCCCATTCAATTTGTTCATAGGGGATCTCGTCGGCACTACCTTCGTCTAAAGTCAGGACAAGACTATCCTTAGTCTTAACTTGCCCTGAGATCGTGCGACCCTTCCATTGCTTTCCTTTGTCGAGGTCTTTGTGCCAGAAGGTAGAGAGCGACACCGACTTCGCTTCGAAAGCCACCACTTCACGGCTAAGAGAATCATAAGTGGTGGCAGGGTCTCTTCGCGAAGAACTGCCCTCGAAAGGCTTCGGGCATAGCCCGATAGAAGAGGCCGACCAATTGGGCCTCCGTGACTCCATGGTCAGGGACAGCCACTAACTCATCCATCGTGCCCTTGAGTGCCCTGGCACTCTTCCATTTACGAGCATGGATGGTTTGGAGCTTATCTGAGGCCTTGACACTGCGAGCGACATCAGCGAATCGCTCGCGCAGCAATTTCATGAGGTCAACGAGGGGAGTGAACGATGAATAGGCCACCGCATCGTTGTTACAATTGGCCGCGCGGACTAGGGACCTTGCGAAACTGGCGACCTCGTCTCTAAGCGCATGAATCGCAATCAACACGTGCTGATCTGGGGAGACCTGTTGCAGATGCACATAGGTCTTGACGTTGGCCTCCCAGTTGTCAAAGTTCTCATCCCTTTTTCCATTGTAGGAATCAGGGAATTTGACTTTGACCGGCTCCCTACGAGGACGCGCTTCTTCCTCCTTGGGAGCTGCCACCTTGACGCCCTCGATGGCGCCCACGCAAAAGCACTCAGTCTTCTCGAGGCGGTGATTCACCTCGGCTCCTACAACACCTACCAGCTCGCGGGCAAAGTCCCGAGATCCCATTCGCATCGAACGCACAACTATATCCTGACTTCGACTAAACTTATATTGTCGTTCTTGCACTCTGGCTAAACGTTCAACACTCTGGGCAATGATCTCTACCTTTTGTTGGAGGTCTACCTGGGGGGTCAATCGTAGAGTCAGTTTTTGCACCTCCTCCAGATCCTTAAACGCTTCACTCGCCACGTCCACTCTTTTCTTCTTCTCCCTCATCATGGCGAGTTTCCACTCCATCCTCGTTTCATCTTCCATCGCCTGCCGCTTCAGGACATCTGCTTCTGCTTCCCATTTTCTCATAGCGGCTTCCTGCTCATCCTTGGGGATGTACATAGTTACATCTTCCTCTTCGCCCAGGGATAAGTTAGCGACCCACTCTGAAATCCGTTTCTCCATCTCCTCATCTTTGCTGCCACTGTGCTGCCCTCTCCTCCTTTGCAACGGCGGTTCATCTTCTTCTTCCTCTTCCACCTCCTTCAACTTCTCCTCTTCTTCCTTCTTCAACCTCTCTTTTTCTCTGGCCATCTCCTCCCCTATCTTTTTCAACTTTGTTGCCTGCTCCTCCTGCAGGGCCTTCTTCTTGGCTTCCTTCTTCTCCTTTCTCTCCTACAGGATGGCGGCCATCTTCTCCTCCTCCTCCTTCGTGTAAGGTGTAGTGGAGGTGCCGCCCCGGGTGCCTACTCTACACGTGAGCGTGGGCCAGAATCCCAGGGGGAAGAGGAGACGCCAGAGGGTCCCCCACAAGGAAAACCCAACAAGTAACCCATACATCGGATAGTCATCCATAGTGGTGTCAGGTGCACGACAAGGAGTCCCACTCCTCACCACTTAGACCTACCCAGACACTGACACACTGACTGACTCTCTAGGGACCACAGGGTGGAACCCTGTCAACTATGGTCACTACTTTAGACCTACTCTAAGGCTGTCACTACTGAACCAACAACTGATCTGGAGGCATTTAAGGAGATCCCCCGTAAATCCTCAAGAATTTTTTAACGTCGCAGTCAGGACGACGTGATCAGCGTGGTTCTGCCTGTGCTTTCAGCCCACAACTCAGCCTTTCCGGCCTACTGTGCCACACCGAGCAGCCCGCCGGTCTGTACCGGTCCTTGGGAGGGTTCGTATCCCCCGGGACAGTCGAGTCGCCAGACACAGATCATCAGCCTTACTAGGTCCGGTAGGGGAGTGGTTCAAACAGGCCCTCAACACTTAAAGACTGCCTGGCGTGTCAGCCTTAGCTGCCGCTCAGGCCCACTGAGTCCTACCAACCGTTTCCAGCCGGTCAACACCGGTCCTTGGGAGGGTTAGGCCCCCCTGGAAAGTTGGATCAGCTACAGCATCAGCCCTACAAGGTCAGACTAAGGTTTCGTCATCCAAGCACTATCCTTCATCCATAGAGTGCTACCACTTAGGACAGAAGAGACTCGATGCAGAAAGGAAAGACAGACAGACTCAGACTCAGCAAGTACCGTAGGGTGAGTGCACATCCACAGGGTGAGGGGGTAGGCTAGGGGCTTGGCGAGGCATTACCAACTCCAGCTTGGTCCAAGCCTTGGTCAACGGCCCCGGTCAACTCTTCGGTCAACGCTTGGTCAACGCTGCATTACCCCGGTCAACACCCGGGTCAACCTTCCGGTCAACGCCTGGTCAACCCTCCGGTCAACTTCCGGTCAACCCTCACCTCGGCTATGGCTGCCGGCACCTTCACCCTCGCCACCCTTGTCTTCTCCTTCCTTCTCTTTCACCTTCCTTTCTTTCTTTCTCTCTCTTTTTTTTTTTTTTTTTTTTTTTTTTTTTTTTATGTCTGTCTTCTTCTCCGAT
>BFEA01000219.1:142583-153495 GCA_003427395.1 Chara braunii
TCTCTCTCTCTCTCTCTCTCTCTCTCTCTCTCTCTCTCTCTCTCTCTCTCTCTCTCTCTCTCTCTCTCTCTCTCTCTTAGTCTTCTCCTTCGTTGTGGTCTCGTCGCAGGTGCGCGGCGGCTCCTTCCTCCTCAGGTCCGCTATGGCGGACTTCTCCTTCCAGCGGCCACCTCAGCTATGGCGCATCAGCCCTGCACACGACGGCGCACATGGGATAGCGGGAACCAGCTCCGATACCAGTGCAATCAGACTCGACTCTTTGACACTTTTCATGCACGTGAACAGTACATGCGCCCACACAGTACACAAAGATATGGCTTCCAGGTAAGTTCGCTTCCTCTACGGCGACTGAGCGCCCAACATCCACTGTTCACACACTAGATCAACCCGGATATCCCATACACGACACTCTGTACACGCACACAACACACACACACACCACTACAGCTATGGCAGCGCTAGCTGCCACTACCCTATCGATATACTACACTTCTCTGCCCACTTCGACTTCGGGCACACTGCAGACCTCGCACGAGACGCTGAGGCAGCACTTCCGCATGGCTTCCACAGGAATGAATGAATGGCTGTGCGCACCTCTTGATTTATACTTCTCTGCCTCGTTGGCCTGCCCTGTTTCCCTGGCCCACGATGTGCACAGTCCCAGACGGTACTTACTTGACTGGACCGGACTGGCTGGACTGGGACTGCTGACTCGCGTGGTGGACTTCCACCACTTGCCCACTGGCCTCTACCCAAACTGGGGCTGACTCCGAAAGGCCACTTCTAGAACTATCTGTTTGGACTTTCGGTACTGTAGCAGCTACGACTCTACCCTTTCAGGTAAGTAGCAGCTACGACTTTGACCCTTCAGACAGTCTACAGCTACGACCTCTGGACTGTCTATACTCCTACCCGACAGATCTACAGTTCGAATCCCCTGTACCATGTAACCTACGAGATCGATCCTACCTACCACTGGCGGTCCTACAGGTCACAGGTTCAAATCTACGGGTTGACACAGGTAAGGTGGGGAACTAGGGATCGAGCCCTGGGATCTGCATCAGTTACTGCAAACTGGTGAATACCATTTCAAGTCTCTTGCTTTGAGTCAACTCCTTGGATCTGCGCTATACTTGTCATTTTTGGATGTGTATGTGACAGCTACCCAGCAACAACCCAACAATGGGGTGCGGCAACAGCCAGACCACTCAGAAAACAGCGAGGACTGTCACCCGGGCCAACAGGCTGCAGATGCCGGTCATGCTATGCCTGAGGATTGCGCTGAGGTCAATCAAATTCCAATCCCGGCGAATGGTGTGGCAGATGTTGTGGCCGCAAGGGAAGTGGAGAAGGAACTGGCCGAAGCCATGGAAAGGACCCGGTTAATGAAGAATCTGATGGATGGAGATTGGGAACATAGTGAACCGCCGCCCAATAGCCCGGAGAGCGATTGGTTCCCCGCCTCCCCGCTGCAGGCACAGAAACACCAACGCCAGCCTCTCACCCCGAGCAAACGGCCCTCTTCCACTATCTGGCAAGGGCCCAACTCGCCCAATTACAACATCCGATTAGCCCGGCGCCCGTGAACGAAGCCATTGGAGCGCCCGTACAAACAACTGATGATCATGCCCACCTTCTGCAATACCTAACACAGGTGCAGCACAGTGTCACTCAACAGCAGCAAGAGCTGCAGACCTTACACCAGCTACACGAGCTTCAACTCAAGCGGGAGCAAGAACACCGGCAGCTGCTGCGATGCTCCCAGCAGCAACTGCTATGAATAGCTCGACAAGAGCAACAAAGGTGTCGGGAGCAACAGGCCGTGCAAATGCTGGAATACGAACAACAGCAGTACAGACCAAAGCAGCATCGAGTGTTAGCATACTTGCCACAGCACACCGAGCAAAGTCACACACCGCACCACTCACTGGCCACCCTCCACCGCAGGGCACACACGGTGCACACGCACAGCTATCACAGATGGGCGAGCAACAGCAGATGTGCGCCCAACATTGCTCTCCGGACATCCCTGCTGGAGTGTGCCATGGAGCCCGAAAACCACGATGCCCCCTCGACAGACATCCAGATGAGGACGGGAGGGAGCGGGACTGAAGATGGGGAAAACTGAGCTGAGGCGGGTCCTGGCCATCCAGGGCAAGACGTAGACATGCCCTCAGCAGAAGAATCGGTGAGATGCAGATCACGCAGCTAGGCTGAGCTAGCCAGAACCACACGGCTCCCGGAGTCCCAAACGAAAACAACCCTCACCCGAGACCTCTAATTAGACACAAGAAAATGAGAGGACATCTAAAACCATTGACTGATTGGAGTCTGATGAATGTGCTGTCCCTGGCTGGGACCCCGATTCTGGACCTCATCCCCCCCCCCCCCCCTCCACTGGAAGAAAATCAGATGCCAAATCATTGCGAAGAACAGATAATTTGAAATAAAACAAATCATAAACAACATGGAAAGACAAGAGGACATTGACTGGGAGAAGGTAGGTAGGGCGCTGGCTAGCACTCATGGAGCTGCTCATCGAGCTCGTACAGAAAGCAGAAATTAGCAGAGTTCTGGAGATGGTGGGAGCTGACAATGAGGGAGCCGTCCCCATAGATACTAAAGGGAGGAAGATGATGTGGCGATCCTGCTGGGTGCATTGATGGCCGTGGACAGAATGGACAAGCAGAAGCTCTACGCAGCTGAAGTAGTCAGGGGAACGGAGCTTTGGGCAATATGGACTACGCGCAATGAATGCATTCGGCAAGGCAAGAGCATCACGATGGTGGGCTTGAGAAATAGAGTAACTGTTAACTTGTTAAGGAAAATCTGCAGAAAACAACAGTCATGTTCATGCTCATGAGTCTTTTACCCTTCTGGGTACAATTCTGGTTACTATTTGTTAAGAGATGCTGGACCCGGTTTCCAGCAGGTGATGCTCCACACCAATATAGATTGGAGTCACCCGGGGGGGGGGGCGGGGGGGGAGGGGAAGGGATCACAGGAGCCTGCTCTTATCACCCTCTAGGATACAATCCTGGTCTGTTTTATAATAAAAAAGAATGACCTTGCTGGTGGATTGGCAAAAACAGAAGCGCAAGTCGGGGAGCGAAGCAACAGAGTCCTGGAGAACTTGGGGGGAGTACCCGCCCCTGGTGGCGAAGGACCCGCAGGCAGGCAGCTTCATCGTCAGACCCCTGCTACAGAAGTTTGTTCCGGATTTGGGAGAGTAGTGTCCAGAGGTTCTGATGTGTAGTGAATCTAGTGATCCGGATCGAGGTTTTGGAGTATAGTGTACTGTAGTTAGAACTCCTTAGGTAGGAGGGAAGGCCGTTGTAGTTGTATTATAATTTATAAATAGGAAAGGGGATTGGGAAATCCGGCCGGGGGAGGGCAGAGTGGTGACTGGGCAGAGACATATGGAGGACAAGAATAAAAAAATGAATTTGGGAAGAGGGGGTATAACGGGTTAGTTGAGTGAAGAGTGGAGGCTATTAGGTGGAAAGCGGTTGAGGGTCTTGTAGGTGGGTGGGTTCGGAAATTTAGGAATAGGGTAGGGTATCAGATGGGAAGTTGCCTTTGGTTTGCAGACTGAAACCAATGGGGCATATGGGGTGAGACTGAAGTAGGGTGTTGGGTAATTGTGGAAGCAAAATGTATGTGGTATTGTGAGGCCTGGTGATTGAAGCGGTGTCCAGGATATGGCCTCCCCCCCCCACCCCCAAGGCACGCGTAATGTGTGACTGGGTACATAGGTCTGTTTCCCGGCCATTAGGCATGCTCCGGGAAGGGTGGCATGGACCCCCTGGGTGTGTCTTGGGCAGTAGGGGACTGGGCTGCAGACTGGAGCCCGCCATAGGGATGCTGAGGATGTCTGCTCACACCAGCGTCTTCGGCAGACCTGTGACTGATTGACAAAGGAAAGAAAAAAAGGAAAAACAGGAGGGGTACCGACAGGAGAAAGGGACACTGGACCCGGTTTCCAGTACAAGCCTAATCTGGGTAATGGCGCCAGTTTTCCGGGTTGAGATGTACGTGGAGGGATTCCCGGCCTCCTTTTGCTCAATATATAATGAAGCATGCTTTTCTTAAAAAAAAAAAAAAAAAAAAAAAAAAAGAGGAGGGGTACTGATAAGGAAACACAGACCCAGCATCGTAACCGAAGGCAGTCACTGCTGACCAGAGGKGCTGATAGGRGAGAGAAGCTTGGKGCTCAAGCTGGGGAAGGMAAAMAAAAAAAAAAAAAAAAAAAAAAAAAGGGCAAAGGATCATGGCATCCTAGTACAGGTACAAGCACCAATGGAGGACAGAATTCCAGCCAACCTTTTGGCCATCCAGCAAGTCCACAGGCAACCGCCACGAGTCCATGCCCTTAGGGAGGCACCTCCACAGGCTCTTCATGTCATCCAACTGCTATCAGACACAGATGGTGCCTCAGGAGACGAAAATGAAAAACAAGACCTGGAATTGGAATCTGAAGATGATTTCGACAATGATCTTGATTGGGAAGGGGGGCAGGGATGGGACCAGCCTAACCTTCTGCCACAGCATGCAGGCCCAACAACAGACCCCCTCAGAATATCAGGTTCACAGACTGACGGGGGTCTCTCTGAAGATCTACAGGCCGGCACTACGATACTGGAATGACAGCCTTCACTAACCAGAATAGACTATGTAAAAGCTATCAGCTTCCACTAACCAGAATAGACTCCACTAACCAGATAGACTATGCAACAGCCTCAACTAACCAGAATAGACTACGTAAAAGTTATCAGCTTCCACTAACCAGAATAGACTATGTGACTATGTAAAAGCTAACCAGAATAGACTATGTGACTATGTAACTACTATGTAAAAGCTAACCAGAATAGACTATGTGACTATGTAAAAGCTAACCAGAATAGACTATGTACTACGTAACCAAAATAGACTACTATGTAAAAGCTAACCAGAATAGACTACTATGTAAAAGCTATGAGCCTCCACTAACCAGAATAGACTATGTAAAAGCTATCAGCCTCCACTAACCAGAATAGACTATGTAAAAGCTATCAGGGCAAATCATGAACCCACATCGTCCCAATACGCGACACACATTAGCTCCCCTGCTGCTACCAGGCAGGGGAAGGCCCTTGTCTCCTTCCTCACCCCCTCAGAGCAGCCCCCCCCCTCTCTTACGCAACCCGCTCCCCCAGACCCCCGCGTCCGACCGCAGCTGAGGCAACCGCTGGACTGGGCACAAAAAATAGCACAGGCCGATTTAGACATCAGGGCACTCAACTTCAATGGCCTGGCACAGGTCTCACAGGAAAAAATGCAGGCCATTTGGGATTACCAGAGAAGAGAAGCCACAGGAAGGTGGCCAGAAGTAATCTGCGTTCAAGAGTCGCACCTACCCCACTTCCCCCCATACCAAGCAAAAGAAAAGTGGGTATGGCCCTATGTCTCCTTTTTTACTCCGGCGAAGTTAGCTGCCTCGACAGGCGTGGCAATCTGGATCCCGTCATCCTCAAGGCAGCAAACAACCACGATGCACGCTCTTCTCCTCCTCCGTGACGGTGGTCTGCTGGATTCCTTGCTGTACCTCTTACTTTAGGTCGCTTACCTTGCCAACGTTTTGATCCTGCCTTTCCTTCATGAATATGGTAATAAACAGGAAGGCAGGCGGTCACCATGGGTGTACATTAAAGCAAGGGTTGCAGGAGAAGAACTATATATTGCCAGCGTATATGGACAAAATGACCCCCTCGAAAGAGTTGTGTTTTTGCATGGCTTGTACCACTCCTTGCCCTCGGACATGTCACTCATAATTGCAGGGTATTTCAATATCACCCTGGACCCGATTATAGACAGAAGATCTGCAACTCAAGGCAGCCCCAGGCATCAGGCCAACGCGAGCACGGCCCGGATGTCGATATGGCGGCCCAGCTAATGACCACACTGCAATTACAAGACGCATCCCGGGTACTGCACCCCACAAAAAGAGCATACACGTGCGTACGGTTGTGGGGGCAAGCTGGGGCGTGGAACTCAAGACTTGACCTTTTTTTTTTCTTTATTTCGCAGGATCTTCTAGGACTATTGTCAGTAGCAGATATCCTGGTCGGCAGTCCTTGCAAATCATTTGACAACCTTAATGGGCCTATCCTTCCACTCACAAATAGAGCAGGGGCCAAGTCTTTACAAGTCCTTTGACCACCTTAATGGGCCTATCATTCCAGTCACAAATAGAGCAGGGGCCGAGTTTTTATAAGTTCAATACAAAAAACTGCCAATCTGTAGCAGTAACTCATTCTCCCTTAAAAGGAGGTGATCCAGCTATTGCATTTCCGCGATACTTCTATACATTCTGAGATCCTTTATGTCTTGAAAACTCTCACCCGCAGTCTCTAAACGAGCTCATTAAACCACCAGTACATGGCCCCGGGCAAATGGAGAACCTGCTCTGAGCCTCTCTGAAACTTTAGGAGGCCGAGCATCGTAGATAAAATGAATCAGTGGCCGGTGGCGTCCGAAAGGGGCCCACGGCCGACAGCTGGCATGTACTGGTGCTTTAAGTCCTTCCGGCGACACATGCAAACGACAAGGGATGAGGCTACGTCAAAAGTAGAATGTTTCAATGAGGGAGTGGCGAGGCTGCAGGACAGGGTGAAACACTTTTCAATAATCCACGCCCGGGAAATGAAGAACACAATCGAAAGACTCATGCAGGATATGGAAGAAGGGGACAAAGAAAAGTTGCATGATGACCCAGCGGATGAACAAACCTATAATAATCTTCAGACGGCAAGGGACCACATGCAGGCTTACTTGGAACATCGGGCGGAAGCTTGGAGAATTCAGGCAAGAATTAGGAGAGAGGATACAGACGGAACGATGGCTAGAGTATTTTTCTTGAAAGCTTGGGCTAGAGTCCGCCAAAATACTGTTACGGTTCTCAGTCACCCCTTTGACCCAGCACAGGCTCGAGCGAGAAATGTACACAGTCGTGGATTACGCAGCCAAGTTTTATCGGGGCTTGTACTCGTCTGAAACTGCCCAATGGGAAAGGAGAGTCTTGGCGGAAGGCAGAACTGCCACGCTTCAGCACCTCCCATCTCTGTTGTCTTCTCAACAGAGGGCTGTACTGGAGGCTCTCCTCACATTGGAGAGCTTCCACAACATTGCGCTCCATGGAGGATGAGAAAACCCCAGGGCTGGACTCCTTCCCCAAAGAGTTCTGCCTGCACTTCTCGGAAGCTTCATGGGCTTTGTCCAGGCAGTTAGCCAAGAGGGGAGCTGGCGGCATGATAAGTCAAGGAGTGGCAACACTACCCTACAAAACAGGGAACAAGGCTGATATCAAAAACTATTGCTACACCTACCCTACAAAATTGTATTAAAAGCATTAACTAATAGGGAGGGTGCTCTCATGTCTGCGCCACCTAATTCATCGAGGGATTTGTGCCACAAAGAAACATACAAGACAGACAACATCCTCCTTGTAAATGAAACTATCACATACACGAGACAAAGATAAAAGCGAGGCATCGATACTGTTCATAGACTTTGAAAAAGTGTACGACCATGTAGACTGGAAGTTCATAGACTGTCCGTTGCTTTAAGGAAACGAGTTTTGGGCAGTGCTTCAGGAAATGGTTTGCCTCGATGTACAGGGCCGTGGCCACCGACATAATGGTCAACGGGTACATGTCACCCCTATTTCAACTGCAAAGATCTGGGAGGCAAGGGGATCAATCCAGTTGCTCCAATTCTTTTTCTCTTAGTTGTGGAGACATTGGCTGCGTTAACCCCAAAATAGAATGCATAGAAATCCTTCAGCGAAGTTGAGATCCCCCCGCACCTTGATCCCTGTGACATCACTGTTTGCAGACGACCTAACAGTAGTAATAAAAGCAAATGCCTGTGAGTGTGGCAGCACTAGCGGAGGCGACACAAACTTGTGTCATAGCCGCTGACATGAAAGTCAATTGGGGCCACATGAAGAAGCGATGTTATCGGTTTCGTGAGCACAGCTCATAACACTAGGACTGCCAAAGGACGACCATTGTTGAGAACCGATGGTGGAAACTGTCACATGTGCAAGTGGGACAGCCTCCACACCTCATTGCCCGGAAGGGTACTCACGATCAACAATGCGATTCTGGCCACAATGTGGCGTACGACCAGCTTCAGGCGACTACTACCTAATGCACACCTCAAAAGGTTAAACGCGGAACCTGCTGCTTCCCTTTGGAGAAACAGCCACAAACAGCAAACATGTACAAAGAGAGTGGGGTGGAAATATGTGGCCCGACCAAAAAAAGTGGGGGCTTGGGAATTACTGACCCCCACGGTGAGATAAATGCCCTGATCTTCAAGATTATCATGAGGCTGCTGATGGCAACAAACACCCCTTGGCTTCCCTGTGCTCTCGTCCAAATTGCCAACCTAGCCCCCCACCCCCTCCTAGATAAACCCGTCCACCCAACACCAACACCTGTTGGACCATTCCGAGGCCACCAAGACAACAGAGGGACAACACCATGGAAAATAGGGTCAAGACTCAAATGGGATCTAAGATCCGATCCCCTATGCGCAGATATTATCAGCCTGTGCAGGAAAATTGGGCCCAACCAAGAACCCGGCCCCGGCAAGGTGGCATAAAGGGTGGATGCAACCCCACTTTGGCAACCAACGCACGGACGGCCCTTCTAACTGCAAAACAAATCGCATTGACTATCCTATAGGTCAAAAGGGGAATATACCCGGTCCGGTGCACAGGCAGGCACATGGAAATCCCCCCATCACAACTTTGGGCAAAATTGTGTAACATACCAACGGGCCTAGCTCAGTTGATACACCCCTGAATTGTTGAAATACAGACCCGAATTCGAATCCAGATACCTTCGGATGAAGAGAATAAAATCATTCTGAATTGCTTGGGGGCGGTTAGTTCGATGGTGGTATCTGAAGGTTTTTTCCCTTCTATTAAAAAAAATAATAATAATAATAATTATTATTAAAAAAAAAAATTGCGGAACATAAAAGACAGAGACTCCAAGCTATCTCTGCCGAGGGAAGCTATTGCAAGGAAGATGAGCATTAGCGAACTTCAGCAATCAAACAGCATCATACATATGAGCCCAGATAGTCTTGACCTTGAACCACAGCAGACTTGCATCACGAGAATTACCAAATAAGAACACACCAAGAGTTCAAAATTGACAATGCTGAAGTAGTCCCATCATCATCAACTACGAACTAGAGTTGATATCCTATTGGCGCTCGGCGCCCAGACTACAGGTCGCAGATCCTATCTAGCCTATACTACGAAGCAGAATGATGACATCAACAGCGTTCCCAAAGTACGAGCATATGGCGACCAATGTCGCCCGCTTCAGCACCAGGTATGTCTCTCGTGACACTCACAACCCCGATCCACACCGCACAGATGCCACTAGCACCCCAAGGACCACCCTGCGCTTCACCTAGCATACAGCAGTGCAGCTTGGCTATGGCTGCGTGCTCCCTCCTACTCGCCCGTGAGAGCATGAGTGCCAGCCAGCCAGCGGATTGCGCAGCAGCGCTCACGCAGCATGCAGCCAGCACCCGAATGCCGAATGAGGAGGCAGGCCCTTCCCTATATCGAAGTGGCCTGCCTGCGTCCAGTCCAGGAAGCTTCCGGTAGGCCCCGGTAGGCACAGGCCCAGTCACGAAGAGAGCAGGCCTTGGGCCTGAAGTGGTTGCATGCGCTCAACTGCTTTCGGCCTGTGTTAGGCCCGGTACCCGTATCCAGCCCAGGGCCTGCTTCACATTCATTTACACAGGCGGCCCAGGRCCTGGATTCATTCAACCAACTGGCGCAACGCAACTGTCTGAATTTCCCCGATGCGGGGTTCCCTGAAGAATGAGGCCCGAAGGGCCTGTCGTGCCTGCCTTCACTTAGGGCGGCCGACCTTGTTGCAGATAGGGCCCCGTAGGGGATAAGCGGGCGTAGCCTCGCACTATCCCCATCTCTTGGGAAGCAGTGCCGAGGAGAGGACCTACTATTAAAGAGGAGGACTGGGTCATTAAAGTGCAACCGAACACGGTCCCAATGACGGCATACAAAGTCCACCAAGTAGCATAGCACAGCATACAACTCCTGACTTAAGACCCAGACTTGCTGGGTGCCTGGTAGGCGAGGTCGAGTTGGAATGAGCTCCTCGTAGGCCAGGTCGACTTGGAATGAGCGCCTCGACTGTTGGGGAATGAAGAAAAACGTAAGTGAGAGGGAGTAGACAAATGTGTACCTACTAGAGTAGGAGAGTAGTCGAGGTGGTGGACACATCACGGAACAGTCCCTACATTGTTGTTTTGTGTTTATATTGTTCGAGGTGCAAAGTGGGCTTTCATTGTCAAGAAACTTCAGTGTTCCGTGTGCTCTTAATTTGGTGTGCTGCTCATATTCGAACTTCGGGGTGCTTTTCCGACTTTCATCTTCATCTCTTGTAATTGAGAAATGTTCGAGAGATGGGACTTTCTTCTTCCTCCCTCCAGATATAATCGATTCCAGAGAGCGGGTACGTAAACAGGATAATACGCCACCGGCCAAATCCAACCATCCCAGCTCTTGTGATGTAATTCTGCTTTCAACACCAAGTGCGGCGGTTTTCTGCTGTTCATTCTCTTCTTTCTTCTTTTCTTTCTCTACTCAGCTTTCCATTTTCTACTCTGTTCCCCTCTTCTCCCCCTCCCTCCAGATGGTCTTGAGATGTTCACACTGCAAGACAAATTTGAGAGAGTGGAGAGAAAGCTTGCGCGGCCTCAGTCCCAAAGGTGATCGAACCCACGGCGGTTTTCTGTTTGGGGTTTTCTGTTGTTCATTCTCTTCTCTCTCTCTCTCTCTCTCTCTCTCTCTCTCTCTCTCTCTCTCTCTCTCTCTCTCTCT
>BFEA01000219.1:222729-235493 GCA_003427395.1 Chara braunii
TCTCTCTCTCTCTCTCTCTCTCTCTCTCTCTCTCTCTCTCTCTCTCTCTCTCTCCCCCCTCCCCCGTGCGTCTTCCCCCGATCTTGGCAATCTCTTCGTCATTTTCATGAGTTTGCACTCACGACCTATGCTGTGCACCATGAAGCACTTTCCTAAATGAATCTGATTGCAATTACGGCCAGACATGGATGCATCTGACCGTAATCAGGTCCAGAGCTAAGTCAAAAAACTCCTGTGAGTATACCCCTGGTCCAACAGTCCATCCATGGCGGTCGAACCTCGTCTCCGGCCTCTATCCCCCTCCTCATCTCATCCCACTCCCCCCTCCCACCTTTCTCTATCCCACCATCAATTCAGTAATCCAGTCCCCGTCTATTAAGCTCTTAATCCCCAGCTATTAGCTTTACCAGTATTTTGATATGTTTGGTAACATTCTTTCAGATAAAAGTGTCGGGTCCATTTGTTCCCGTTAAAAGCGAAACCGGCTGATGCTGCCGGGATAACTCCGGGTGGAATTGTGAGGTCCCCGGCCTCGATTCATTTTGGAATTGAAATGGAATGTGTTTTTCGCAAAAAAAAAAAAAAAAAAAAAAACTCGTCTCCGAAGAAAAGGCCTCGCTCCACTACTCACGAAATGTGCAAAACGAAAATGACTTTTCCGCTACAACATGGGAACATACATACACCACCATATTCTTTTGTCGTTTGTGCATCTGGTGAGTAGTGGAGCGAGACCCAAAGACTTCTCTTCCCACATTCCCCAATCCATCCTACTCGGAGTCCGCCTCCTCCTAACAGCAAATGAAAATTTTCCTCCCGCGTATACTCAGGGCCTCGCCACACCAGTGTGGAAACGAAAAAAGCTGCAGTGCATTGAAGAAAAAAAAAAAAAAAAAGGAGTGCATCTCCCTCAGAAAGTGGCAAGATGCATCCGTTGCTATTCATAGTAGTAGCGGATGCATCCTGCAGCTCACTGCGGCGACATGCATTCGTACTTTCTTCGTCTCGACAGTGGTGTGGCGAGGGCATCACTCATTTGTCTTTTTCCCACCCTCGCTGTAGAACCACCTGCCCAATTCAGGGGCAGGTCCCACTAGCGAAAAGGGTGGGGATTAAGCGTCTGAATCGAGAAGTCTTTTATGCATAGATGCAGAACAGCAGATCAATCACGATTCTCTGCACCCGTCCATAAACACATCCAGATTCGGGCATTACATCCGCCCCTCTTTGCTACTCCCCAGAGATGCCCGCGCTCATCAATCGCTCTTTCCTTCCCTAACCACTGCTCCATCATTTATATCTGCCTGCCCTTCACCGCATCATACACAGTCAACCTTTTTTTTTTTTTTTTTTCCTGTCCATGCTAAACTTCTCTGTATCGTTCCACTTTTAAGTTTTAACCGATGTCCCGATGACTCCTCAGCCAATAACAGCCACACACACCTCCGTCGAAGTCGGAGGCTATACACTGCATATCGTCAAACAGAGCTGCCAGGTAAACCGTCGGCAGAGAAGGAGAAGAGGACAACAAACCGGGGGCTGTGACAAACTGTTTCCTCGGGGTTTCATCGAATCATCAGGAGGCTCAATATACATATATATCGTCAAACACGATATATATATACAGTTTCTCACAGCCCCTCGTTTGTTGTCCTGTTCTCCCTCTCTGCCTACGGTTTACCGGGCAGCTCTGTTTGACGATATATATATTGTCCCAAGAATATCAGAGCGCAAAAGCTAAAAAAAGAGAACAGAAAGAAAGAAAGAAAAGTAAGAAAAAATGTATATCGTCAAACAGAATATATTGATGAGTCGGTGAAACTCCGACAAAACAGTTTGTCACAGCCCCTCGTTTGTTGCCCTCTTCTCCCTCCCTCTCTGCCTACGGTTTACCGGGCAGCTCTGTTTGACGATAAGCGCTCAACCTGTCATCCACGTGGCTGGCCTTGTACGTAAGAGGTGATGAACAGGCGGAGCTTTCCTTCCTTCTTCTCCTTTTTTTGTTTTGTCTTTTTCCGCCTTTGCGCTCCCATTCATATACTGGATCACAGTACATACCTCGCAGTTCATACCATTGATATGTGGTCCGAGGGTATATACATATATATAAATATATAATATATTAATGACATATACTAATATAACGTAATTATATTGTTTAATAATATATCATCACAGAGTTGTCAGAGCGCAAAAGCGAAAAAAACAAAAAAGATATCAATTCATTTTTTTTATCTTCTTCCTTACAACTCCCCCTGTTCAGAACCTCTCGCGTACATGGCGGCCCACGTGAATGTGTATATATACTCAATCCACGTACATACCTGGCAGCTCCACGAGGGAATCCGGCCAGAACTAACGGTCACATACATACCTCCGTCAAAGTCTGAGGCGTGAGCGCGCCATCCAAACATGCCCTTTCCAGTTGCTTCCTCCTGTCCGCGCTCGAAAATAAAAGTGGAAACGGATAGTGTAATCGTGAAACTGTCGAGAGAAAGAAGATTAGCATTGCCCCCGCGGAAGAATGACACGCATAAATCGCGACATCGTCCACATTGGCAAATTATTATAGAAAATATAAAATAAAATAAAAAAGTGGCCTAACTTCAGTTCCCGCAAAACAGGAGTGCCACGTCGGACAAGAGGAGTTCGAGTTTCTCAAACTTTTCTGGGGGAAGGGGGTAGTTCGTCAGACTCACACTTTCATCGCTCGCGAAAGCGAAAAAAATGCCCGCGCAGAACCGTCTCTCTTTTTCCTCCTCTCACGTCGTCGGTCGCTGGCGCGCTGCCTCGCCCCCCCGCGCTACTACAGTTGCTACGTCGCCCGCGCGCGCTGTGATCGCTCGCTCGCCAAAATCGAACGCGGAAGGAACCGTTTCTCACTTTTTTTTCTCTGCTTTCGCGCGCGCGCCCGCGCTACGGTCGGCGGTATGTGGCTTGCTCCCATCGCTCCCCGCCGGGCGTAGGGCCTCCTTCCAGATCGCTTCAAAATGCTTTGCCTCAGAATTCAAACTTCAATCACTTCAAAGATAACGAAGGCCAGTGTGCGTCGAGCTCGACAGGATTCGAGCACACAACGCATCAATTACGGCAGAGATAATCAAGGCCGGTGTATGACGAGCACAGCACTCGAAAACAGGCAACTAAAAAGAAAAGGGAAAAAAAAAAAAACAGGCAACTCGTGGCTCGGCAGGGCTAAGGGCATCGCCACACGACTCTCGAAATGTGCAAAATGAGAATGAACTTCCGCTACATCGTGGCCAGATGCACACGCCTCAATTTTGTCTTTTTCACATTTCGAGAGCGGTGTGGCGAAGCCCTAAGTGACTGGGGTCGAAAGTGAAGCCCCGGTGATAACCCATTGTCCATTTTTTGGGGGGTTGGTCCTTGAGAGCGGTCCTACCTGAACACTTCCGCCGGCGCGCTCGGACCATGCGTTGTCCGCGCCGGTAACGGCAGAGTGGATGGCAGGGAGGCATACCAACGCCATACGCCACTGTAGGATTTTGGGCGCCGTCACCTACTGTTGTTTAGGTCATAGCTCTATTGAACTATGGAGGCACCCCGAGCAGTCACCCGGATGGACCCATGTCTACTAAGACGGATGAGTCGATAAGTGTTGTGAGTAACCATCGAAGTAGCTTGAGAAGGGGTACGTTTGTAATCCCCCACGGTTAATAAGAACACTTCCTCTCATCTTCCCCCCTCTCCTTCTCCTCTCCCCTCCTTCTACGCGAATAAGGATGGAAGAAGAGAATGCCGATAGAGGTGCAAGGTCCCCCCCGCTAGGTCCTGAGCTTACGGGGGAAGACAATGATCGTCTAAAGGAACGAGTAAGGTTGCGTTATTTTGAGGGCATTATGCCAATCGATATTGACCCTGGGGTAATGACAGTAGATGGCAGAGAGGTTCGTTTCAAAGTCAACGTGGCGGTTGATCAGGCCAAAATCAATTGGCTGAAAGAGCACACAGTGACTTTCATTTTCAGAGGAGGTGCGAGCTTCCTCTCAAGAAATGTAAAGGATGATATAGTACGGGCCTATGAAGACAAGAAGATGGCAGAAGGAAGTTTCGATGCACAAACGTTTCATAGAGGAAGAGTCAAGGTAGAGTCGCCTAACGTGGTATCATACGTAGCAAAGTCACCGGAAAATTGCCAGATGGTTGGTTGCGAAAGGCCATGACGAATTTACGATTGGCAATACTTCATACATCTTTGACTTTAAACCATGGCTGACCAAAGCACAGTTGAGGCAATAGAGAGTGTACAAGGACGAACAACGATTCGGGGTGATTGTCGTTCAAGTCCCATTGGATGCCTTTCTCTTCCTTGAAGCGCAAGTTCGACATGCAATCGGACCAGTCCTGCGATCGCATCCTCCAGAACAAGACCGAATGAAACCTGCTCTAGTCAACATCAAATTCGACCTGGATCCTGCATCAAGAGACAACATGAAGGACAAAATCTGGATCGACACCTCAGAGGGAGATATCACTTGAAGTCAAACTTGTCTCCTCTTCGACACCACGCTGTAGAAGATGCAAAGCTTTCTTCCATACAGAGACCGAATGTAGAAGGAATCCAAGGCAGCAGAACCATGAGCCAACCACAAGCTCTGCAGACAATCAAGTATAAAGCGGAATCCAACAACGTGGGACTAATCAAGAATATCAGGGCCCATTGGGCCCGGCGGCTCAAGCTACTCCAAGCAACAGTGTAGCGGCATCTCAATCAGGCACCTCTCAAGTACCAATTGTAGCAGGGTACGTGCAACATATGAACCCTATCTTTTCTCTGAATTTGCTGACGGTTCCTAGCCTATTGCAGATGCCCGGAATGCTTCCGCAAGGAAATATCCCGTGGAGTACATCATCGGCTTTTCCATGGACCATGCATCAACTGTTTGGAATGTCAGGCATAGCCCAGTCGTCGGCCTTTGCACCTTATCAGAGCACTCCGGCTATTGGAGCAACCTTCACAATACATATGGAGGCGGTACCTGCCACGTCCGCCCAATTGGTACAGCCCTGGCAGCGAGTACAACCGTGACTAGGACAGCTGGCATACCCAGCCCAACACGCACCGGAGCAGAATCAAGTATGTCGCCGGGGACGATAGGAAAACAAAGGAGACTATCCATTGAAGGAAGTTTCGCGTCAGGTGGTAACATCAATAGCGAACCGTCAGAAACATCGTCACAAGGCTCCGATGACAACACGGTGATTGGCACACCTAGGACTAAGACATCAAGACAAAGGCGACCTATAGCTCTGGTGAAATGACAAATGCAGAACTTGGACTGTAAGATTTTGTCATTCTTTTGTGTAGCCGCTCGTAATGCCTATTGGACAATTGGATTCGTGGGGCCTGACGATCATCCTACTATGGTAAGTCTTCCATCCTCTGACTCACCTAGTATGCCGACGACAATAGGTACAATGGTAAGATCCGCTATCCAAAACAAGTTTGCCTTTCGGCTAATTCCTGAAATCCTCATGGTACGTATTTTCGTTAACCACCCCGATCAACAAGGACGAAAGATAAAAATTTTCATCCCTCTATTGGATGTCCAATTTCATGTTGGTCAACTCGAACATCTTGAGCAGGAGGGTCTACGCCTTCTCCCGCTTGGATGGTTCGCTGACAAAAGGAAACAGGAATTAAGACGAATTCGCATCCCTCCACTGCAGACAGCGAAATGTTTGACGGAATTGGAACAACGACTGCCAAAGAATAAGAAACTTCTCTCACCATTCTTACAGTCTTACTTATGTGCTGCCTGGTCGACATAAGAAATTCCCCCTTCTCCCGGAATCCAACAGACAACAGACCCTAATAGGATTATATGAACAAAGTCAGATTCCTCAACTGGAATCTTCGGGGAATATGTGATACCTCGAAGAAATTCAAGAAGGACAGGGTTAAATCTTGGATACACTTGGAAAAAATTCAGATCGCATGTCGTCAGGAAACAAAGTTAAATGAAGAAAGGATTAATTCATTGGGAAATTGGTAGGATGGTCCACAAATTTGGTCCCATGTTATTGGAACCAGAGGCGGGGTAGGTATCTTAATCCATCGTAACCTGGACGCCGAAATTGTGGATTACTACGCTGACTTGTGGGGTCGGTGGGCGTGGACTAAGATACTAATTGAAGATTAGTATTGGGTGGTGGCCACTGTGTATGCACCTACTGACTCACGATTGTTTTGCTCTTTTTTTGAAGATTTGAAATATATTATTTATGAGGGCGATAACTTGATTATCTGTGATGATTGGAATGTTTCCCTAGATGTGTCGAATTCTACCCAAGCTTCAGATTGCCCTCGAGACAAGTTGGTGCTGACAACTATAATGAATCCCTGGAATTGATTGACCCCTTCCGCTTAACTCATCCCGATAGCGATGGTTTTACGTGGTTCTCGAATTTGAAAGAAAATGTCCGGGATTGTAAGCAGAAGGTTGGATTATTTTTTAACGTTTTTAAACCTATGGAGTTCGATAGGTGAAACGTATGTGCACTTAGACCCAACATCAGACCATAAACCAATAACGATGACCTTGTTGACATCCCCGTTAACAAGAGGCAAAGGGATGTTTCGCCTCGACACCCAGAACTTGCAGGAGGAAGGCTTCTGTAAATGGATGGAAAGTTTTTGGTCCAGCTGAAACTTGAAGGATGCCCGTTAGATGTATGCGTCAACCTCTGAATGGTGGGAAGTAGGGTCACGTATGTTCTCAAATCTATTGTCCGTCTTCTCGAGAATAATGGTTGCAAACCGAAAAAATCAAGAAACAGCCCTGAAGCGAAAAATTGAATATGCAGAACTCAGAATGACCCCGCACCCTGTTTCTAATTTAGTGTGGGGAAAAGAAAGGACAAGACTAATGACTGAATTGGACGATCTACAGAGAAAAAATTTCAAAAGTGTGGTCGGAAAGACTTCCGATCAAAGGCATAACTGTCTACGATAGAATGACGAATGAGTTCTTTCAAAGATTACTCCCTCGTCGTTCGACAATCCCGGTGAAAGAACTTGAACATTCGTTTGACAATTTGGCTCCCAAAGCCAAAACTCCTAGGGATCTCTGCAACTATGTGTCCTTATACTACCACGATATTCTCACATTTAAATTGAAGGAAGCAAACGTAGTAGACAATCTAGACCAAGATAATCCCAAGTGGGTTAACACAGAGGTCAAACTGTTAAATGCTGGTAAACTTTACTTGGACCGGCCTATCACGATTGAGGAAGCCTACTCTGCACTAAGAACAATGTCAAAAGGTAAGTCCCCTGGAGACGACGGCCTCCCTGTTGAACTATATCTAACTATCTGGGACTCGGTGGGAGAAAGTGTGGTAGAAATATATAATGATATTYTGACCGGAGGAAAACTCTCTACCAGCATGTGCAGAGGCATCATTTCTATCCTCTTTAAAAAAGGCGAGAGGTCTGAAATTCGTAACTGGAGACCAATTTTGGTACTGAACGTTTCCTATAAACTCCTCGCCAAAGTGTTGGCTGGAAGATTGAAAAAATATTTACCATATCTAGTACATCCTGATCAGGTTACGTTTATCCAAGGAAGATCGATATTCACCAACATAGTAACTGCAGTAGAGACCTTGGAGATTATTCATAATGAAAACCTCAATTTTGCTTTACTTGTCTTAAATCTCGAAAAAACGTATGATCGTGTCAACTGGTCGTACGTTATGACCACACTAAAGGTAATGGGATTTGGCCAAGTGTTCTGCACCTAGATTAGGGTTATGTGTACTACGGCCACAACAACTGTAATAGTTAATGAGAATCTGTTCAAAGAATTTTTACTCACACAGTCATTAAGACAAGGTTGTCCATTAGCTCCTCTTTTGTTTGCTATTCAGATGGAAGGGTTGCTGAATAATATAGAGGCGAACACACGGATCAGAATCTTCCCAGTGAGCTCAAATTACTATAAGACTAAAACTCTAGCTGATAATTTGTTTGTCGTAGCGGAGAACACACCACAGTCCCTGGGAGCCTTGAAAAGTTGCCTAAAGGAATACTCAGAGCTCTCAGAGGCAACAATGAACTGGCATAAATCATTGTTTTTTTTGCCAGTTTCATTTGTAATGTTAGTCCAATGGGGCATGCGTAGGATAAATAAGGACCAATCTGAGCGCTTTCTTGGAGTCCAAATTTCCCTGCTGCCATGCACTGCAGACCAAGACAACCTGCTACTACAGAAACTGCTTTATAGAGTAACCACGTGGGGAAAAACACCTCACATGTCATTATTCGGTATGAGTATGATTATTAACGGTGCCCTGTTTTCACTATTGTGGTTTGTGGGCATGGTGAGAGGATTTGGAAAGCAGCTATACAACTTAGTAAAGCGTCGGACAACAAAATTTTTGTGGGAACCCCATGCAGGAGACGAAGACTCTTTCTTATCTAAAGTTGTCTAGGAAATGCTGTGTCTGCCCCGAGAACAGGGAGGCCTGAGAATTCTGGATCCTAAGAAGCAAAACAATGTTACGCTAGTCAATTGGCTAATAAAGGCTATATTAGAATACACTGAACATCAATGGGTTATATTAGCTGAGCACATTATGTCACAAGAATAGAATCTAGCACGACAGTCAGACGTCTGGACCTGCTTAATGATACACTCATACCGACGTAGATTCGTTAAGTCCCCTTTATAGAAATAGATCATAGCAGAATGGAAAGTCCTACGGTCGGATGCTTGGATAGAACCTGTGACAAAGTCAGAGGTCCTGTGCCAACCTCTTTTTGAAAATCCTTACATCAGAACAAGTTATGGAGAATGGTTCAAAGTTGACACAACAACAGGAAGTTTCGGTCGAAAATGGATTGAAAAATAAATCGTACAAATTAGTGATATTTGGGATGAAACAATAAGTCTGTGAGTAGATAATCAAGAACTGCGAGGGATTTTGGGCCAAATTCGCAAATGGAAAAAAATAAATTTTCTCTTATTAATGCGATTCCCCAGAATTAGAAGGAACTGTTGGATTCCACTACCACCGATCCCCCAGGGACGTGGTATATGGCAAACCAGCCTCAAGAAGCATATCTGATCTGGAAATTGACAGACATATACCCGAATGAAAAACGCATTTTCCAGGGGTGGACAATCGTGAATAACTACCTACAACCAAACAATATATCTCAAGAGACACAAGAAGAACCGGTGCCTGAGATCCAACCAAGGCTTGGCACAACGTTCATGCAAATCCGGGTTATTGAATCAGTGGCAAGCGACGACTCTGTCACAACAGTCTTATTTGCTAATGAGGAGCCCCTCAAACGGTTAAAGTTGGATCCAACAAGGTGGGAGTGGTGATCAATGAGCCATGGAGGTCAAAGCCTATGCTTATTAGACTACACACAGAAGATAGGCTACCAACTGTCGGCTCCCTCTCGAGACCCTCTAGTAACAATAAGGACTAGGTGACAATCTTTATTGACGATCGAACCAGAGAGAATAAACTCAGACCTCACGAAATATTGAAAACAGTTGAAAAATATACCGAACCAAAGACAAGTAGCCATACTGTGGTTACTGTCAATGGTTGCCACCCCATCAGCAGTATGGCTAGTAGAGCATGGAATGAAGATTGAGATGACATGTCAGTGATGCCAATGGGCATTCGAATCAACAGTACATCTGTGGTGGGACTGCCTAGCATCGACACAAATCTGAAAGTGGTGGACCAGTAAATGGAATCAACTATCGAATGCAGTTGTACCATGTGACAAGATATGGACCTTGTTAGGGGGAGTACCAAACGAAATACCGTTGACTGAAGGTTGGGGCTACGTGGCCCAAGTATCAAGGGCAGTAATCTGTGCAACGATATGGCAAAGCAGGAATGACCGAGTGTTTAAAGATAAAGAGTAGACAAACGAACAGATACGAGCAACAATTGAACAAGGTATCAGACATGCAGTGTTGGCAGACGGGAGAAGAAAGGTAGCGAAGGCAGACAACACAGCAAGAGGGATCGTTTGGTTCAAGAAGACATAGTGCGGCAATGACACCTTTGCCTCTATCTCAGAGGAAGGCAAGTTGTACTGAAGGAGTGGCTATATGTTTAAATCTTTCTGAAGTAACAACCTATCCGCTCAGTTGAAAGTAGGGTCGCAGTGGACAGGCAGAGGGGTTCAAGAAGGAGGGAGCGAGGGATGAAACACGTATTCGGTATCTCGAGCGGAGTTACCCACCACCGCTTTAGGTGGTATGTAGGTAGGGAGGATTTTTAGTTGGTGTGGTAAAGTGAGATATAATGAGGGTTAGAAGTGAAGTACGAAACTAGTAGAATAGAAGTAGAAGTTTTGGTTGGAGTAGGAGTGGGGTAGTTAATTGGAGAGGGAAGTTAGAATAGGGGGGACAGGTGGGATTTGTGGGTGGTTGGTGCACTGTTTTTTTGTAGAATTGTGTGGCTTTGCAGGCCTTGGTGACATTCATGCTTTTTGTTTGTTTTTTCCCCTGTTTTTTTTTTTTAATCTTCAGGGTTGTGGAATTTTAGGAAAACGGTCTAGATTCGGCCATTCTGTTCCTAGAAGGATTTTCCCAACGCCTAAAGCGAAACTGGGTAATGCTCCCAGACCTTTGTTTTCCGGTTTGATTGTTGAGGGATTTCCGACCTCATTGTTATTTGAGCATAATGGAAGCCTGAAAATGGCCCCCTTTAAAAAAAAAAAAAAAAAAAAAAAAGTGAAGCCCCAAGCAACCCCAACAAGGAGATCCCGCGGAACGGTGTACCCAACCACAGTCATCCTCTACACAACAACACTATGGTAGTGTCACCTCTACGTGGTTACTGAGTGAAAGCACGTTTATGACGAGCACAAGACAATAATACACAACTCATCGCTCTACAGGCTAACACGTAACCATAAGGCTAGTGGGTGGCGGATCCATAGTCTTAGGGTAGGACACCATAGGATGGAGTTGCAACATCCAACCGACTGCCAACGGAAATGATGAAACATTGGTGTCGGAAGACAACTGCATTTTTCGAAGAGCGAGGTGTTGTTCCTCCTGTTCTTGCGTCCGGTTTCCACGCACACATGGCCAGCGGAGAAGCATATGAGCGCCAATATAATGGAGGAAAGGAAGTCGATGATGGCGTGCTGTTCATGACCGTTATGGCGATCATCCAGTGGATGAACAGGCGGAATGCATTAGTCATGGATGTGCTGCAAGCTGCAGCCTCCATGCCTGTATTCAACGTCGACTTGCAGCAATGCTTGGTACTTCTTGCAGGATGTGTTTGCCACAACATGGTTGTGAAGTGGCTGGCGACGATGAATATGGAGAGGGTGATGGATAACGAAAGGAGGATTTGGGTGTTGGAGCGGAGCGGGGGGGTTCGGCAGGACCTCCAGCGTGTGGGCCACCGTCATGACAAGGTGTTTGTGAGATTCTGCAGGCTGCTGCGTCCACTCTTCCATGACGTGCTTCAGCGCATCGGTCCATCGATACAGTGCCAGACCATGAATTGAAGACAACCTTTGTCGGTGGAGCAAAAATTTGCATGTGCCCTCACCAGGTGGGCGACTGGCGATTACTACAGACAGTCAGGTCACAGGTTGGACATAGGTCTTATGAGTGCGCTGGGAAGCAATAGGGACGTGGCCGAAGCTATCATTAGGGAATACCCTCATGTCATCTCCTTTCCACAGGGACGGCATTTAGAGAACTGTATGAATCACTTTGAACGCAAAGGTTTCCCTGGGTGTGTAAATGCTACTGACTGCACTTATTTGTACATCGAAAAGCCCTGGAATGAACGCCCGGAGTGCTACTATGATCACACCAGGCAATTCTTTATTGTAGCACAAGTCATTTGTGGCCATGAGTGTTGAATTTCCGATGACTCTCGCGTGTTGCGGATGTCTCGTCTTTGTGTTCAAGGTGAGAGCGGTGAAGGTGTGTTTTCTGGGGAGCCTATGTTGTTGGGGGATGCGGGCTTTCCTTTGCTAAACTGGTTGATGACTCTCCATAGCACGTGCAGGGATCGTACCCTCGCGTAGGTCACATTCGATGATTGCCACACAATGGCGAGGAATGTCATCGAGCGCGCATTTGGGATTCTAAAGGGCATCTGGAGGAATTATGGGCAGCGACGAATCGGGACTTAGAATACCATTTGTTGGGAGTTCATGGCGGTGTGCATCTTGCACAATTTGCTCATCGACTACAAAGTCGATCTGGAGGACATGATCACATCAAACGACGATCCAGACGATGACGGCAGCAATGAGGACAATCGCCCTCACAGGCGACGTCCGCTCGTTCCATGGAATGTGAGGGATGTGGCGGATGACATCAACATTTGCATCAATTTTTACAGTCTGACGACGACGCAATGGATCAGAGCCATATTGGTTGGACACGTCGGCCATCATGTCCGTGTACATGGTCCGCCTGATCCCAGTCCTTGGCGGGCATGAGCACAACACACACACACACACACAGAGGAAGGTCAACCGGAGGGTCTATATATATATAGATAGATAGATAGATAGATAGATAGATAGAGAGAGAGAGAGATAGAGAGAGAGAGAGAGAGCAGCTGACAGATTTGTTGATTGGAACTCGGGCATATGACGACTTCTCCATGTTTTGAAGTGTGTCGTCTGTCTTCCTTTCTCTCTCTTTCTCTCTCTCTCTCTCTCTCTCTCTCTCTCTCTCTCTCTCTCTCTCTCTCTCTCTCTCTCTCTCTCTCTCTCTCTCTCTCTC